>JBBPCY010000150.1:17677169-17721702 GCA_037974405.1 Brachyalestes nurse
CACACATATATATATATACACACACATATATATATATATACATATATATATATATGTATCGACCTCAGTGTGCTCTTACAATGTCACACAACACATGAACACATGGCCTCACAGCACACAAATCCAGAGGGGAAATGCACCTTGACAGCATAATATCAAGAGTCTTTTTTCAAGTGAAAGTCCCACTGCCTCACTTCAAGATTAATCAATCAAGTAAAAGCATCCAGCCCATGTCTTGGCCACTGGATCAATAGACATCTTCATGGCTTTCACTCCTGCTGTCGTCCTTCCAGTTCTTCTTCTTCATATCTATGAAATGCATTGGCTTGACATGGAACAGAGCAGAACAGGACAAGACGAGACAGTATGGGACGGGATGGGGCAGAGCGGTCCAAAGCAAGTGCACAGAGAGTTAATGAACCTGCACCAGTCAGCATGGCCGTCCATCTGTTTCCTTAATCCCCATAACCATTGACCATGCGGCGCCAGGGCGCTAAGCGCACCATGCTAGCTGAACCAGACTCACTGCTGTAATATGTAGGCCGAGACCGTGAATGGCTCACCTCAGATGAATGAGAGTGCAGGTGCACTGGCTATAGCCAAATGCACCGATTGCTTTTAGAAAGGGCTAAGTGTGGCACTGGGCCGCTGGCTGGGTTTAGCAGCTAAAAGCTCCACACACTCACTAATCACAGCACAGTGGCTGAGCCTGAGCAGAGTGAGCAAAGAGGTGAGAGTGAGGTCGGCCATGCTGCCCATCTGTCTATCAGCAGGTAAGGAGCTTGAAGTGAAGTGGACTGATCCTGGACCAAACACAATTACACACATAGACTTATATGCAGACATACAGGCTTAAATGTTAACGCTTAGAAGTTACAGTTTTTCCCAGCGATGACAAAAGCAGAAAGTAGTTATAAAATATCTCTCACTTGTAGCTCATTGAAACAATGAGCAGTCTAGGCTTTAGATAATACACCTGTGTTCATAAGTAGACATATTTTACAATGATTTAAATTTGATGAAAAGCTATTGTGCATACAGACTTCTTTCTTGACTTTGAAACAAATGGAAGAAGAAGTTCAAACCAAGTTCAGACAAAGCTTTTCATACAGAAAGTGAACAGAATGTAAGTGTAATTAACTGAATAACTTACTATTCAATTTTATACAAATTTACATAATGCTAACTGACTATATGTATTAGAGGAAAAGGAAAGAATATTGTAAGGCTGCACAGACAGATTCTCATTTCCTTCACTGGTTCACAAACATAAGGCTGTAATCAGACACATATTGGAGCATGGAAGGTGTGTAAAATGCAAACTGACTGAATCTCTGACAGATCTGAGTATAAGCTCACCATGAGATTCCTACCAGTTGTCAGTCCCTCCACCCCACACCACCCCTCTCCTTCACCCCCTCTTTTTATCTGCTCACTCACTCCCTCTCTCGCTCGCTCGTTCACTCCATCACAAGGCAGGCAGGAGGCTGTCAGTTTCAGATTAAGGGTGGGTAGAGTCTTAATGCTTGTGCAAGTTGCGACGGCAAAGCTGGAAAAAGAAAATCCGGAATCAAGGCGCAGGAGGAAGGAGGATTCTGCACCCCACAGGGTGTATTATCCGAGGGGGATTACACCACGCTGCTCCATGACCAGCCCAGTGGCCAGGATGCAATGGGGGGCTAAGTCAGATCCACCCCCATGAGTTCACACATTCTGAAGGACCAGGGTCGCAGGCTGGGTACGACCTAACTCTGCCCTGTCTTTATTCTTAAAGACATACCCCTACATATGTTCATTTCACCACCAAATACTAAATTACTATAGAAACACTACCTGTCAAAAGTTTGAGGACACCTTGTTTAAAAAAAAGCATTTTTATTTGTCAGTTGCAACAAATTAACATAACAAAGGCAAGTGTTTAAAAGAAAGCTGTTTAGATCATGTCATTTTTGTTGTTCACTAACAAAAGTGCTATCATGTGAATAATGCCATGTCCCACACATTTCAAACAATTGAGGTGCTAGCAATTCAGAACACTGAAGTGTTTAAACATCTTTTTCTAAAGATTTTTGACGTTGCTTAGAATGCAACCTTGTTAAACTGTTTAAATATTGTGTATTGTTCATCATGAAATGCTAAAAGAAAAGGCTAAAAGAAACATGTCTAGATGTGAAGATTTCTTATAGCTTGATATAAAAATAATTATATCAATTAAATAAGACACTTAGAACTGACACAAAATTCTTGTGGTCATCAACCAAGTTGAAGAATTCTGCATGGTCAGAGGCAGGGACAGAGTGGCTTTTAACAGTGGGCCGCTGCGTGAGGTCTTCTGCAGATTTTTTTGGTAACACTACTTTATCACACACCATCACGCTTCACTAAACAGCAACACACACAAATCTCAGCGGAGGTCTCTTTTACTTACGCCATGACAATGACGAACCAGCTGCTCTGTGTGTGAGCTTGCATGTGTGTTTGCATGTGTGTATCCTCTGGGGTGTTAAGACGTCCCCCATTCCTTCCCACAGTGGCATGGATACCCCTGCAGAACCCTAATATATCCCCTCTCCTCCCACTCACATCTCTCAAAGATGCCCTCCGACAATGCCGGCCCTCCAGGGGCAGATGGGAGCAGTAATAGGCGTTAAACTCGCAGAGTTAGGATTCTCCACGCTGCCTTCTAAAGAGCAGCTCTACAAACCCCCCACCACCGTGCTGGGGCAAAAAAGGACAGAAGATAGAGAATGATTACATAGGAGGCAAATGGGAATGAAAGACAGATTGGACGGATGAGAGAAAAAAAGGTCTTTGAGATTTTCTCAAAGAGACTAAAAACAGAAACATGACAAAAAACAAGGCCAAATCAAGGCAAAAGATGAAGACTAAGAGAACTGTTTGCTATCCTCTTAAAGCTTACCCTGTGACACAAAAATAAAGACTTAAATCACTATTTCTCACACACACACACTTCAGCCAGCATCTGTGTGTCAGTCAAACACACATACACACACATGCTCACACGCATAAACAACACCCAGATTGGCTGGAGCCTAATCTCCAAGCATGGACCGGACTGAACTTCCCTTTGAAGAGAAAAAGCCTGGCTAAGAAGATGAGGCGAATCTGCATGGCCTCAAAAAGTCTCTCTTTCAATACGAGATACACAAAGGCATGTGGCCGGCAGGCACGGCCGGTGTTCACGTGGCCCTGGCACCAGCTATCGTGGACCCCTGACGAGAGAGGGTCCATCACGCTGGCTGAAGCCACACTAAAACAAGCTGGAGGACCTGGACCCTACAGCTATATGTTACACAACCCCCACTCCCCACCCCCAGACTCCTTCATCCCCTGTGGAGATAAGAGCCTGCAAAGGGTAGTTTTATATCCTCTTCAACTTTTTAAAGCTTACTTTGAAGAGCAAAATCCAAGGAACATGGCAAAATACCCAGAACTTAAGAAGTGTTGTAAAACCTGTTCTTAAGGTTAATGTATGCTAATATAGCAAGTTAATAAAAAATAGCTGGAAAAAGGTTTTGACATGACAGCAGTGATATTGAAGTACACACCACAAAAAAAACTCATAGGTCCTGGATAGATAACCACCAAAGCCATTCCAGACAGTTATTATCCTTGCATGCTTGTAGCAACTGCTGAGTGGTCTGGGCCCACCTCTCAATCAAAAACAGCCTATCAACCATATCAGAACAATTAAAAACTGCAGCCACGTGGCTCACAAGATTGAGGAGAGAACATGCTCATGCTTATGAGTTAATGAGTTTTGGGGTGGCTGTAATTAGGACATGCAGTGATCTGCGTGTGTTGACAGGTGCAAGACACTTCCAGTAAATTCCCCCACTGAGGAACAGAAGACAAGCGGAGAGGTGGCCAGCCAAAGATGAGTTGGCATGAATTGAACTCACTGTACTGTGACAACAGTTTTCTACTGTAAGAAGTCAAACTGCTTCCTTTTGTGGAGGGCTATTAAGACGGCTGCAGCAGACACAAAAATACTGCAAGGGAAGCTGAAAAGCTTTGTCACGGTCATAACTACAGTGTTTGGAATGAGAATTCAGACTTTTACATGTCAGCTCTGAGTGCCATTGTGTGCGGATGGCTGCGTAAGAAGTGTGACCATGAAAAGAAGGTACATAGACAGAATAAACACACACATACACACTCTTTCTCTGGGGCTGGCTCTCAGAAGCTAAGAGAGGCAGGCTACCCCTCACCCCACACACCCCATACACCCCACACAAACAGTGGCGGAAAAGAGCCCTCTTTCAGCCCTCCATTCAGGCCGGGCACAAAGCCACCCCGCCGAGTCATTCTTCTGCGGGCCCTGTCACTCTCCACCCATCCGACCCCCCACCCTTTGGCCCACCCTCCATCTGCCGTAAACCCGGCCGGGGTGAAGAGTCTCTCTCTCTTCTTTTCTCATTCATCCATCCACTGACTCGCTCTGACTTCATTAAAATCTCCTTCATTTCTTTTCCCATCGTCCAGTCCTCCACCCACCCCTTCAACTCTCCGTCCTCCGACTCAGAAGGTTCTGTTATACCTTGATATATTTTACTCTGGGGGACAGGAGTGCTGACAATACTGATGAAATAGCCCATGCTTTCTGAGCTCTCTGTGCTAAGAGAGTGTCTTACAAACTTGACATAGTTTGTTTTGATCTGACTCCTATCAACTCCTAAGATTACATCAAAAAGACCTTGCACACCACCTTGCATAATGTATTTCTAGTGGTAAGACAACAAGGACTGTGCTGCTTTATAGAACAGAAAAGGATACAATGTATATAATCTATAACCTATATCATCTATCATTATCACAAAATCTAAAAATCAGTACTACTGTATTGCACCAAGACTCAGGTCAGGCATCGAGTCAAAAAACGTAAAAGATTTGATTTTACAGTAATTACCTGTGATTTGCAAAAGCATATAGGGGAAGTGACTCTGGAGCATTTTTACATTTTTGTTAGTTTTTGTACTTTTTTTCATATTTTGTTCAGTTCAGGTAACATTCTTAAAGATACATTTGAATGTCAGGGTGGTAGTAGCCTAGTGGGTAGGATACTTGCCTTAGGACCAAGAGGTCATGGGTTTGAAACCTACCTTCAGGATACGACCACTGGGTTCCTAAGCAAGACCCTTAACCCCAAGTTGCTCCAGGGAGACTGTCCCCGGTAGTTAGGGAATGGAAGTCACATCGGATAAAAGCATCTGCTAAATGCCGTAAATGAATGTGTTTTGGTATCATCATGATGTTTTGTGTTTAATTGAACTAGTTCATCCCATAACGCTATACTTAATGAACATTTGCTGACTAAGTCCTAAAAACTAACATAACTGCGTATTTGTTCGGTTAACTATGTCACAGTATACAGGAACGTCAAAGCCTTGTCTGCCAGCAGCTCGACCGATACATTGATTTTTGTTCCTTGTTAAAATTGACATTGACTATTCTTAACAGTATAAATCAAGTATTACAGATTAGACCCATCAGGCTGTTTCCACAAGATCAGTTCCTCCTTAAGAGCTTTTATTATCATTTTGATTATGATATCGATTATCATTTTTTAAATGTAGCTTCTCTTTTCTCAGTTGCTTTCCATATACCTTCTCAACTGCATTCCATATCCCTCCTCACTCCCTCTTTCTGCTGGACTCCCTGTCTTTACCCCCACCCTTCCTACTTGCTGTTTGCTGCAGATTTATGGTAGTGCACAACATGTGCAGTATTGGCAAAGCATTAAACATGTCCACCATTAATACGCAGAGCACTAGCCATCGATAAGAGCCTTAATAAAAACATCTCCTCCCAACGATCTGCTCATCAGGCTGGCCTCTCCATTGTTGTCTCTTACTCTTTCTTTGTTTCATTCTCTCCTTCGCTCTCTCTTTCTCTTGTCTCCTTCTCCCAGACTGTGCCAGGGACTTAATGATGCTTGAATGCCACTGCTCCTGACTTCTCTCTCCCTGTCCTTCTCCCTCACTCTTTTTTAATAACGGATATCTAAAAACCAATCCCTCAGCTCCATCTCAACACCTTTCCGAGATTAATTTTTCCTTTCTCTGCTCACCCTTTCCTTCCACTCTTTGGTAGTGTAAACTAAAAGATACATTGAAAACCTCTGAACCAAGTAAACTGAATGTGTTACCTTTTTCCAGCGTAAAGATGGGCGTACCTAACTCTAACCCATGTGCAAACACACATGCAAGCTCACTCTAACCCTTACTAGGGGTACACAATATGTCTCCAAGCAATATAAGGAAATCATAACAATAATACAATACATACATGTATTCACTTAAGCAAAGTTTACCCAGACCTTGTGCATCTTTAGCATTTTAACCTTACACCAAGGATGGATTGGCTATCTGGGTGATTGCAACAGTTCCTGTGCTGCTATGTTGGTGTGCTCTTTAGAGAGTGAGAATGACAGACATTGCATTAATGTCATCCCCCAAACATGTGTATTATTGCTATTTCTAATATAGTTCCTTGTAAAACACTACCCAGGAAACGCGGCATGTGCCAGCAGACTACTTGATTTCACATAACTAAACATGTTAGTGGTTGATTGTGGTTGATGACATAAACTCCCAGGAAAATGTATATTGACAACAACTCGGACAACTGACAACTTGGGACCACTGAACACAACTGGGAAACTGGTGCAAGAGACATATAGATAAAAAAAGATAAAGATGCTGTGTTTTTTATGTGTTTTAGAGGGCCATCCTGCAGAAGAGTTCAGAATCTGTAAGACCTTTGCTCACTTTGGTAGTTGGAAAGTTAGCGAAGTTAACCAGTTCGTCGTAAAGTAAGGCTACAGATGGCTAGCTTAATGTTAAAGTATCACACACACTGAGTCCGGCTAATGAGCTGGCTAACTAGAAATCCCTCCAGTTCTCAAGACATGGTGTCTTTGACATATTCACATGTAAGTAGTCCAGAGGGATTAAACAGTGCTTATTCAAAAAGATGCATCCCCTCACTGTAACTACCACAGCACATTTATTTTGTTTTCTTCGACACAGAAGTATTGAGCCATTGTGAAAGTAGTGGGCTGGGGTAGATAAAAGTCCACTCCTGCATTAGGCACACTTATCCTCCATCATAAATAGCTTATAATCTGACCTTATTATAAAATGTAAAAAATGACCGACTGATGACAAGTTATTTACGCGTCATCATTATTGGTCAAGAAAATCTATTTTGGTACATCCCTACTAGACTGTTGTTATCTTTCTGAAGGCTGACGCTTTGTGTCGTAAAAGAGCAAGTAATTATAATGTCAAACATATTTCATACTCACTCAAATGACAGCAGATGAACAGATTTCCTACTCAGGGCAATCGCTGATCTCCATGTAAAGGTACAGAGAGATCATAAACATGTTTAAAATATTAACAAGGGCCACTTTGCAGTGATGAATAATACAAGATTGGGGAGTGAGTGGAACACCAGTGATCTCCAATACACCCCACCCCCTTCCATCTCTCCCTCCCAAAGCGTGCATTAAACTAATGCACAGCCCAGAGCTGCAGGTTGCTCGCTTCACCAGTCTGTTCCCCAGCATATGCATTCTCTTTCTCTTTCTCTCTCTGTTTCTGAGAGACAGTTCATTCAGGCGTCTCTTGTCTCTAATATTATTCGACCAGTTTTATTTATTTTGCAGGTTCTCATTTTCTGTCTTCTATAGGCATGTCTCTCAGAGGCCATATGCCTCCACACCTACAAACTGTACTGCACTCTGTCTGTGTCACAAACCCAACACATAAGTGCTGAACAAATCTCAGGGCTTTGGGCAGTCCTGTGAGAAGAAAAAGTTGCCCAGAGTTAACTAGATGCACCTCCATGACCTGAATCACTGCAGGAGAACTCACACAGCCCCGGGGAGGGTCGGACATGTTCTGCTTTGTAAAGATGGAGGGGAGGGGGGCACAAGGGTACACTCCACCTCTTTTCATATGATTTGACCTTAAGCACTAAAGGCTAATCTCCATCGCACCATCCTCCCTCTCGGCTCTCTCCATGACCGTCTACTGCCAAATGACTGCCCTTCACCTAGTCACTTCTACATAAACACCATCATTCACATGCCTGACCTACAACATATTCCTTCAGTACAAATATATCAAATCTAGGGGTGTAATGATAAACTCAGCCCACGATTCAATTCAATCTGAGTAATAAAACTGCATCCATGATTTGAAATTCTCACAACATTTGAGTGAAGTAAAAATAATAACAATGCTGTGAGGTCTGTGGTATTTGACATTTACCTGTTGGAGTGAGCTGCTGTTTGGAGCTGGTTGTCTGCAAATTTTATGTTTAAACATCACAATCACGTAAGAAAAAATGAACAGAACAATTGTTCTTCATGATGCACATTATCATATTTTTGCATGGCAATATCATGAAGTCATAATGCTAATAAAACAGTTAATAAAAGTACAATCAGTACAATACAGAATACATATATTCCCAGTCACATACACACATGCACACACACACACACAACATTATAGGCATTATTACACATTATTTTGTTTGTCAAGGCAAAAACAATGTAAAAGTATTATTAGAGTACAACGTTGTCCTTCACTGCCCTTCATGTACAGCTGTGTACCTTAAATACTTTTTTGTACCTCATAATCATATTTTAACACTGGAGTCAAGAAAGAAAGAGTCGGCGCAACTTAAAAAGTATAGTGAACGTGACCATTCTGTCATATGTGAACACACCACAGCACACAGTGTGAACAGCAGGAAATTCTTCCTCTATATTTACCCGACTCACCAAGTGAAGCAGCAGGCAGTCACGAACACCGCACCCGGGACCAGTGTGTGGGGACGGTACCTTGCTCAGGGTACATCAGAGGTGCTTAGCAGTCTTGGGAATCAAACCACAACTTCTTGATTACAGGGCTAACGCCCTAACCACTAGGCTACCAATGCCACCTGTAGCCACACTTTTTGAAATGCCAAACAATGCTGAGTTCAATCAATAACAAAAAAGTAAAGGAATTAATTTCCTTGGATACGTTTTTTTTTCAATTATGAAACATGTAGCTTTTGTAACTAGCATGCTATAAAGTGGTATGTGGAGGAATGTCTGAAAAAATGTTAAAATTAAATGAAAATGTAAAAACATAACATACCACTACAAATTCAAATACTTTCTTCATTAGGTCATTGTAAAGAGACCCATCATTCCCATCCGTTCCCATCATTGTTTTGCTTTGAAATCAGCCTGCGTACTTAAATAACAAGCCGATTTACTGTCAGAAGCTAAACTGCAAGATAATGATAATGTTCTCACTTCCTGTGTGTGTGTGGGTGGGGTGTCAACATAAAATAATATTCTTATTAGGAATTAATTTGCCTCCTGGGTGTACTAAATAGGATAGGCCTATGCGGTTGTATTTTAATGAGATAGTTGAAGAGCCAAGTATTTTCTGAGGTGGTACATGGTGTCAAATTTAGAGAACCACTACTATAAAGCGAAGATCATTTTGGAGGTCTTGAACATTATAGGTTATCTCAATTTTTCTCTGCTTACTTTTCAACAAAGTGCATAGAGTAGGTGTACACTACTGTATTCTAACGATCATAATGATGGTACTTAGAGACACAAAATAGTTTTTTGAGCAGATACTCAGTGTAAGTTTGAGAATTACCATTATAAAGTCAAGATCATTTTCTTGTAGCAAACAAGCATTGTGAGTCACCCCTGTTTTCTCTGTTCGTTTGTCTGTTTTCAATAAAGTCAGGACATTTTTACCCTGAAAATGCACTTAAACAGACACAGTCACAGCGATCCGTGAGAGAAAAGGTGGACAGGGCACAGGAGCCAGACGTCGGTTCCTGGCAGTCTGGGTAATTAATGTGTATGTCATCACTGAGAGAGTAGTTTCATAGAGAAGATCTGACCTCAGCACATCCACACACACACACACAACACTCACACAGGAGCAGAGAGGAAGAATAAAGGAATGGACAGGATGAGAGAGAAGATGAATGTTATCTGTCTGAACTATGATGCTTTATGGACTGGCTGAAATATGTGCCGGCGTCTCTGTCTTGTTAAAAAAACTCTCCGTCTCGTGTCCGAAGAGCCATCAACAGCACTTTCAAACCCTGACCCTGCCAGGCCCCAATAACACATCATCTTCCATTAAGGTCTGCAAGCTTCGTTTCAGAGAATTTCATTTCAAAACCTTGCTTCTTTTATTAAGCATAAGCAGCTTTTCTGGGTTGCCTGTCCTGGGACAACAGATAGGGACAGTGAGGTGCAAGATTGCTCTACTTAAACATCATGTCAGGAGTAAATGAGATGAGAAGGGACACACTAAAAGGTGATCTGTAACAACTAATGTGTTCAATAAGGTCAAAGAAGGACTCGGGACACCAATTGTAGATGCTTGACTCTTAAGCCACACTCTTAAAAAGTGACATAAAATGTTCCTTGTCCTAAAAGAAACGATTTTCTTGTATGATACAAAGATTTGTGCATCTAAAGAACTTTTATTTAATGCTTCTTTCTAGACTCTTTACATGACGTTAAAGCTCTTTAAACTTAAAAAGGGTCTTTATGCTCATCCCATTTGCAGAAATAGTTCAAAAAACCATTCACTAAAAGGGTCTTTGGAAAAACAAAAAATGTTTTTTTTTCTGTGGCACCACACAAATAACCCTTGTTGACACTTTTACTTCTAAGGGTGCAGAAATTCTGTTTTATTTTGTTCCTCTTTTACAGAAAACACTAAATCCACTAAAATGCTCTTTCCTGTGCCAATGTGACACTAAATATGAAGGCTGATGGAGACTGATTTGAGCCTACATTACTGTTCTTTACTTTTAAAGTTAGGCAGCAGATAAAAAAGCTTTAGTGAGCAAAAACACTAACACAAACCCACCTTTGCGAAGTGCAAACAGCTAGACTCTTCTGCTAGATTGCTCTAAATTTTCCATGCTGGCCTACCCTGCATTATTTTAATACAAAGCCAAAACAAGCAAGCACTTACTAACTTCATTTTTTTGACCAATAATAATGTGTACGACCATGCTCAGGCTCACCCGTTCAAGCCCACCGAATAACCAGCAAGCACCTTAAGCTCATGGAACACTGCCTTTCTGTCAAACTGCTATTTCATCTCGGCCTGGGACCTCTCCAACATTTCCTAGCAAAGGCACATGCACAATGTTCACAAAACGCACTAGTGTAGTCCAAGATATTTTTATTTGCCTCTGATCTATTAGTCATGAAAGTGTATTTCAGTACTTTTATGGACCCCTCACAGTTGCAGTACAGTAGTTCACACCGTGAGCACTTGAGGAAGGTGCGAGCTCTAAATGACCAAAAGAGAATAGTGCAGCAGTTTCAGGGAGGGTACAGAACAGGCTTGCTCTTCTAACATGGGAAGGTGTGGGTAACATTCTGGCATGTTTGATAAAAACATGTGAAGCAGACTTCAGTGAACTTCAGGAGAATGCGTTCATTTGCACAAACACACAGCATTGTTGAACTGAAAGGAGTGGGTAAACGACCAAATGACCCAAATATGCAGCATCCAAAAGCGCAGTGTGTCCAAGTGGAGCATCACATCACAGCCCCAAACCCTCCCCCCTTTATCTCGGCGTGTGTTTTTCGCTTCTTTTTCATAATGCATGCCTTTTCTGCTTTCCTCACAACAGCAACATCCGCAGCCTCGGGCAGCGCTGCGTAAGAGCGCGCGGGACGCGAGGAGTTTCACACCTTAGCGTAGCGCGCGCAGCGGCCACACACACCAACACACACTCACCCACCCACACACTCGCACACACCAACACACACTTTCAGCCTGCGCTCCAACGTGATCACGGCGCCCCAACGTGTTTCCATATTTAACTCTAGAGCGCTATGCATTATAAATAAATAGGCTTAGGTAAACAACAACAATAATAATACCATAATAATAAAGCAATGCGAAAATTATGTACACCTCCTTCCTCATGTTTCCTCTTTTATGATAAAAAGCAAAATAATATTAATAAACAGCTTTTGATATTACAATAAAGATGGACCAGATGACACTGCTGCCCACAGCCCGGGCTCCCACAGCCTGAGAAGCCTAAAGGACAGAATAAACCAGTGTGATGGCCACACAGGATAATAAAGCATGCTGGGCCGTGTTTTCTTCATTCATAAGGACTCCATTCAAAGTCTTATCAGTGACTTCTCATCTACTGCATAGCTGTGCCTCGTTATCAAGATGGGTCCATGTCCAAGACAGCATGTTATCTACATGCTGAACCGGCCATGAATCTCGCCCGAGCAGCTTCTTATCACTTAATGTGTTTGTCTGGGCTTGTATTTATTTGGTCCCGATGCAGGAAAGAAGTCAGGGTGCTTCTTTTACCCCTTCCCCTCACAAGAAAGTGTTTAGTGGATATTCTCCTCTTAAAACAGCGACTTTCCTGCCAAGAAGGTAAAAAGCAAGTTCTACCCGAGCATGTGCGTGTCTCCAGAGTGAATTATTACCTGCGCTGCACATGAAGGTCCCACACACGAAGACGAGAGCGAGTAGAGGAGCCTGTTCACGCTGTATCCGCACTGAGAGCATCTTTTCTCGGTCCTGCTCGGATCAGGTGTCCCGGGGGCTCTCAGTGAAGTGGTCGATGGTGTCTCCTCTCCGCTCACTTTCGTTACGGAGGCTGTGATACTCTCCTCGGAAGAATAAAAAAGAAAACGTCGCTACAAACTGCCAAGTCCCCAATGTTGCACCAACAGGCAAAGCCAGAGCACCTGAGTGAAGTTCCTCTGAGAGAGAGAGAGCACTTCCTCTAGCCGTTCAGTGGGGAGAACTTCATGAAGAGCTTCAAAACTTCACCACCAGTCTGCTCTCTAACGCTGCTACTGAAAACGAGAGCATGTCGAACAACCTACGCCTCAGTTCGAGGAGGAAATAATACAACGTGTTTTCCAGACGACTCAGCTTGACATTCTCCACTCGTGCCAACAGCTGTTATCTGTGCCTCGCCATCCTCGTCTGGCCGTGCCCTGTCTTCTGTGGTCCTCCCTCACTCAGCCTGTAAACACGGAGAGCTTTGAACACAGAGTTGAAATGCCAGCCTCTGGACTCCCATTGCCCGTTCAGCCAATCACAGAGCGCCTCCCTCCGAGAGAGGGCTGGAGAAGTGAGCCCCTGAAGTCCAGGAGAAGGGTGGGGGGAATAAAGATGTTGAGGTTGCGCACAATCCCCGGAGCTGGATTCAGGAGAAGCACGGATCAGACTCGCAGAACTCTAAAACTGAATTTCTTAGAGAATCCACGTGGCCAAGCACCTATCAGTCAGACTATTTACATATGCAAAAGGGTTTATGTTTCCACATGCTAAAATACAACAGTGCGATATGTACCTGGATCAACTCTGCTTCATGAGTCAACGTTAATTTTCAACATGTTTTTCTCCTCTAGCAGGAATCCAGAGGTCTAGGCTTGACAGTGGGTAGGTGTGAGGATATCGTTATAAAGTCAACCACAAGAGGGCGCCCTTTCCTGCTTCTACATTCCAGGGCTTAACACAACGGTAGTGTGAGAATAAAATTATCATTACTGTGGCTATTTCGAACTACATCGTTTAAAAACGACTTCGTGGCATTAATGTGAACCCACAAGAGGTTAATGTATTTTTTCCTTGCTATTGACATCTAGGCCTATTGTTACTGGGAAAGCTAACACTTTTATGTGTAATGTGTACAGCCGAAGCAGCCAGGTGGCCAGTGTAGGTGGTCATTAGTAATCTGCAGACACTGCAGAGGTTGGAAGCCATGGTAAACTGAGCCTGATATAATATTTCATCTGAACAAAATGTTCTCTATCTAAAAACCATTATTCATCACTACAGTAGCAGTCCAGTCTACCTGCTTCTTTTGCACAGAAGAAAACAGACTAGACTGCATTTGGCTTTAATGACTTGCTATGGACAAATGTTGTGTAATCATTCGTGCTTTGTTTTCACAGCTGACATTAAACATGAAAGGTGCAATAATTCTCTCCATCATGCAACTGCACAGAAAGGGAAGGCAGAGAACCAGGAGGAGCCATCTAGGCTTAAGTTACTGTATCTGACATAATCGTTGCCATTTAGTAGCTCAAAGCCAACTTCAAAAGCTCATAGGCCTAAGTCCTAACCACTAGTCATGACTCCCCCTCCTTCTTTCTCTTTCAGTGTAACCTGTTTATATGGATGGAAGCCCATGGATTCATGGGGCATAGAGGTATTTTTGAATGTGTATATTTGGTTAGTCACTAGGGCAGTTATGTAATTTGAAGCTTTTTCAGATTAGCTTGAGAGAGAAAGGCTTATCTAATACTGAGGTGTATACTGTGTCCAAATTCCCTTAGAGAGGCATTTTGGAAAATGAATCTTGTGAGAAATAAAAAAAAAAGCACATAATATATAAAGTAGCTTGCAACAGATTTCCTAGAGATCTTAACTCTTAAAACATTCAGTCAGTATCTTGCCAAAATCATCCATCATGCTTCTAACACTGTCAAGTTTTTCCTTCTCTGGATCAGTCCTGCTCACACCCCCGACCGCCGCTTTTTGTGTTATCAGTGTCTATGTGTGTATATATATAGCCTCTGCATGTCTACTTCCCTGGGCAAAGTCTCGCTAATGTTTGTCACTGTTTATCTCTGTACTCCTTTTCCAGTTTCCCTTGCTTTCCTAATGTTTTAGATAATAGATTTACTTGCCTATGACCTTCTGTGTTTTTCCCCCCTCTGGCCTTGAATAATGAACATTGCAGCTGGAAATGCCCTAATAAGCGTTCTTCACACTTAGATTGTACTGCCTCTGGCTCCTTATTATCATTAACTTATATTATCAGTTTGCAACAATTAGTGTATAGCTCAAATTACTTGTGGTCACATTTTCCCTCATATTGTGTGCTTAATCTAATTTGGATGGTTTGCACAAGACACATGTGATGTTACACTGAATCATGTTCAAACTAATTGGAAATGTGCCTTGTGCGTGTGGCAGAGTCAGGACATGTGAGACAGAGATTGTGGCATGGCAGTGTGGGTTAATATTAGAAAATGATAAGACTCAGGTGTCAGGCTTCAGAATTTAAGGTTTATTTGCCATATGCAACCAGTACAAGAATAGGAACAGTGGAATTATTACTTGTCAAAGGTCCCCCGGCAAGCAATCTATCAGAACACAGGCGGCACACACAGAGAGTTGTACATTTTGTAAGGTGAAACAAAGCCAATTATAGAGACATAATTACATAGCTGCTGTAATAACAAGCGAAACCTGAAGACGTTAAGTTAGTTGGGCATTTCAAAGTTTGGAACTGACAAAGCCCACTGTTCTTGTAAAACAGAGCACTGGTCTATGAATAGTCTTCGTCATTTGAATGTAGCGGAAGCTATAATTGAATATTATTTTCAGGAATTATTGAATTGACCCAAACCACACACTAATTACTCCTGCTGGGCCAGAGAGGAAGGCATTTAATAGATTTCAATAAGGGGAGTACGGTATACGTGCAATCTTTAATCACCCCATGCAGTTCAGCTGATGATATTTCCCAGAGACCTATAAAATGTGAAGGAGTTGTGTTACGGTAGAAGTGCATACAGTAAAGACAGTGTACGGCATACGGTCAGCTCTATAATTACCAGCACCCGTGGTAACACTGGGTAAAACAGCTCATAAACTGTTTCTTGTGGTTGATTAGCTAAATCTTGCAATAAAAGAAAATATGGTCTTTAAAGTAAGTTTAGTAAAAGAAAATCAAGACCCTTTTCAAAGTACACTTTTATTTTAAAATGAGAACGAAGCCACATTATCTCACCTAGTATCTGTCACGTAAGTCTATATTTCACCAACAAACTAGCACACAGCACTTCACAGTTAGTTATTCCTATTCTGTTATTTTTCACCCACTGTACAGATCCTGCTTCTGTTTGTAATGTGTGATGTTTCCTTAGTTGGAATATTCTTATTTCTGTGTATTTTATTACCTTAGATTTCCAAATTTCTTAATTATTTGACGCTATGTCTTACGGGCCAAGTCACGGGCACATTTCACTACATGCTGGACTTGCATAATTACGATTGTGACAAATAAAGAGTCATTTCTACTGTGTATCCTTAATTTCAAAACATACCAGTGAGTCTGCTCTAATAATGCTTGATAAGATTAGAGAAAACAGTGTAAGCAATCTGAGACCACTCCTCTAAACAGAATCTCTCTAGCCTGAGCCTCTAGGTCCTCTTATTTTGGACAATAGTCTTCAGCTCACTTCACAGGTTTAGGTCAGGGCACTGAGATGGCCATGTCAAAAGCTTGATTCTGTGATCATTCAACCATTTTTCATGGATTTGGACTTTTTTCATCACTGTCCTCTCTGAGGTTCCAACCAAAACCCACTCTTAGCTTTTTGGCAGACAGACAGACAGACAGACACTCAAAATATTTCAGATTTTCATTTTTAAATCTTCTAGTACTTCATGGAATCATGGATGCCACATATCCTCTAAGGTTCCCTCCAAAGCACCTCTGCCAGTAAAACATTCCCAAATTACCGTAATAGTGTGAATGGGGTTTTTTTTATAATCATTCTCCTTTTTGTTGCCAAAAAGTACTATTTGTTCTCATCTGACCATAAAGTACAGATTCTAGTAGCAAATAGTAAACTGCTGGTGCTTACATTTGTGATTTGTACAAGTAATGTCTTGACAATCCTTTCGAATTGTTTACTGGCATAGGAGTGCATCTTTTTCCAGGCAGGTTCACTACAGGTCAGGTTGTTTTATATTTCTTAGCAATGAGCAGTTAGAGGCACATAGCTATTCTTATAACCACTGCCTAATTTACAAAGGTCATCATGCTTTTTGTTTATTTCATTTAAGACATCTCTATATAAAATTCCTCATATTGATGACTGACTAAATTTTACGTTTACCCATGTGCCAGTGAAACCGGATGCTTGACCGGACACTTTGAGTACCAACAACTGTGCCACATGTCAGACTAATTTTTTTTCTTCATATTTTCAGTTTGAAATTGAGGTAATTAACTAATGCAATTTTCATAACCTTTCCTTTACGTGTCTTAACCAAGAATGTCAATAACTCTGGAGCTTGCCATACGCACAATCTCTAATTGTAGCATAAGAGTAGTGTATGTTCAGTAGCGTCCTTGTAACTACAACATTTGCTTTTGTGATTATGTGGTGCGTTTATTTGCTCTCCAACATATAGAACTACTGGATGAGCATAAATGTAAAGTTATGATATAGTTAATACATTGTTTCTGCCAGTAAAGATTTAGGAAGCTAGCTTTTCGTTTTTCAGAGTGGTTTTTAAAAAAATGGGCTGTTAAAGAGAAACTTCAGTCAGATTTGCTCACAGCAGTGATGATAGGAACCAAACATCTGAAGAGTTAAAAAACATCCTTACAGAAAGTTATTACATGAAATGATTACAGACGCTTAATGCTTAAGTCATTATTTTATGATAGTCTTGAGAATGCTTTGGCCTTATGCATAAACAGGCAAAAGGCAAAACCTGCTAGATTTCCATCCTAGACTTCAACAATACGGAAAGCTGTGAAAAATAAAGAAAGCTAAGAAGAAAGTTAAGAAACTGATTTTAGAATAATTATGAAAGCTGTTAAATAATAAGTATTCTTAAACTAACATTCAGAGTGTGCATTGCAGTATGTATGCAAAGCAGTGATCAAATCCCAGGTAGATGAACTAATTAAACAATTACAGAATATAATTATCATTTAATAACTTCCTGCTGTACAATCTAGACATTTGAAGTTATTACTAAATATAACAATTACTAATGACAGGTAATTTCAAACATTTACTCATTAAATATTAGTAAAAACGATAGTTTTTATACTTATAATTTAAATATACCAGTGAAAAATAATGTTTATGTAATTGTGTATATTGCCTGGTAATATGCTACATTTAATATTGTTTTGCTATCATGGTGTATTGCATGGGTTTTGTGAAGGTGTTTGCCAATTACTGCCTCAGCTTGTAGGTGTGTAATGTTGCATGTATGTGCTTGTGAAGCTGTGTGTGCTTCCATGCTGGGTTCTCTTGTCCTGCCTTGCTCTAATCCCCAGGTACTCCTTGGTTTGTCGGCTGTGGGGCTTTTAGCAGATTGGATGGGCAGGATTATTACTCTGATTGTTGCCCCAGAAACTCAACTCTCCTGCGGCAACCACGAGAAGCTAATGAAATTAAAGGTGACACAACAATTGGGAAAAATGAGAATTTTCTGTCCTTGTGCTCTTTTGAACCCGTCCATCAGCACAGAAATGTAAGAGATTGCCTCAAGCTAGCAAGTCAACTGACAGAGATGGACCTGCAAAGGCTCTCCACCTACTCTGGAGTCTCCAGAATCTGATTTCAAAGTTTTTCCACGTTAATATTTTATGTTACATATTTTATATGTTACAGTTAGCAAATAAGAAGAAATTGTGCAGAAAAAAGGGGTATGTTTCCTGTAGATATCTGTTGTGTTTGAATATGGATAAAAGACCAGCTCTCTTTCGCTTAATTGAGTAAATGCTCTGTAAACCGGCACATTTCTTGCAAACCAGCAGTAGCAGTGAATACATGTCCATGTGGTAAATATCCTTTAAATATGTATTTAATAGAATACAAGGATCTGAGAAATAAACAGAAGTGCCCTTGACACATATCCTCTACGCTGCAACCCTACAATAATGGACATAAACTGCAGGTTTACTAGTAAATTGCAGTATATATATCTTTTTGTGTGGGCAGGATGCAGCTTAAATAGAGTTCTAAAATGTCTCAGCGCAATGGCTTAGCGGTGAGTCAGCGCAAGCTGGAATGGCCAGGGTCTGATTGATGCTTACACACGCTGGCATTTAGAGCACATAAAAGCAAGCCCAGATCTGTGTACTACAGCCCTCCCATCTAACAGTCACCTGGGTAAATACCTCAGCAGTGACAGAGATGTGAGGAGATTCAACAGCCTGTGGAGATGAAGGCTCTTTACTGCATTTGTATGCAATGCGGTTAAGAGAAGAAGATATTACTGCGGAGTTAAAGAGAACTCGTCAGCATCCTTGACAGATAAGAGGTCAACAGAATAAGCGGAATAGCTTTCCTGAGAAGGTGTATTTTGTTTCTGGGAATGGTAGATTGTGGTCATGTTTTTTGTGACTTATCTCAGTGACTGATATAATTGTGTTCAGTTTTCTGAAAAGAAGCATCTCACAGCGAAGTAAGAATATAGCATAGCACTGATTTCCCCATACAGGTGCTGGCAGAATTCATGATTACTGAATATGATCCAAGCTGATTTAGGGTTAGTGGTGGCCCATACCTCACTCAGAATGAGGGGAGGGTGTTTTCTTTCACCCGCTGTGCTGATGTTATTGCATAATGACTCTGTGTCTCCTCTGTTTTCTTCTCCTTGCCTGTGTTCATTGATTCAGCTTGTGCATAATGTGCTGAGAATGAACAGGGTAAGCGAGTCCCACTAGGGAGAAGTCAGTTGATTTCTCCAAATTAGGAATAAATTTGAGCATGCTGTGTGTGAGTAAGTGAGTGCGTGTGTGCGTGTGTGTCTATGTGTGCGTCGTACTGATGAGAACTGTGAGAACACTAATTAAACACAGCATCTGCCTGCATAAGGGCCTTTGGGAATGCTTTCTGCAGAGACTCAAAGTTCAAATGTCAGCACCGTTCAGTTATCAGCGGTCCAGCGCAGCCTTATAGTAAATTACATTCACGTCACTGATAGAGGAACAGGCAATAAGCTCTCATTTTCTGCATTGCGCTGTGATTCACTCTGATGACAAATTCAATAATACAGTTGTGCCAGAATGAACAGACTAGAGCTTACTGCTAAATTAGACAAGAGCAGTCATGATGCCTGTCGTGCAACAAGCAACCATAGCAACCGCACCAAATCTCAGTCTTTTTTTTTGACAGTTCTAAAAGATCCAGTAAGTAGCAGGTGTTGAGTTGGTGAAAGAGAGAGAAAGAGAACAAAATAGAGAGAGAGAGATAGAGATAGAGAGAGAGAGAGAGAGAGAGAGAGAGAGAGAGATTTTTTAGAATTGCAGCTTTTATTAAAAAAAGAACAGAATGATTTCATTTTGGTTTCAGAGCTTAAGGTCAAGGTTAGGCTTTCAGCTCCAGTAATACAGAACAAAATGGAACGGAAAATCCCACTGATACACTGTTAAAATGGAAGAGGTCAGAGGTTGATTTGAAATGTTTGTAATATTGCTAGCTGAAAACATTGCCATTGTTCACCTGTTTTGCTTTGCTTTTTTCATGTTTAGTACTGCGCAACTGTCTGAACCAGCCAACAAAATGATTTATACAGTAAAAACTATGTAACATTAGGGCAAATACAAGTACACAAAAATAAAGTTAAACATTTACTACATTTACAACCGCAAGATTCTACAACACTTTGTAAATTTTATCCAAAAACAGCACATATTTTGGTTAAATGAACACAAATAGAAAAAGACAAGTTTGGTTCCTGATTTCTCAGTGCACTCCAGGCAGCATTTGTTAAACTCCATCAGCAGCATCTACCGATCAGATGAACTGCGTGGTCACTGTAAATAATGGGCTTCCTTATTTGTGGATTTTTTAACAAATAAGTGCCTGGATAAGCAGCTTTATATATCTTGTCTAAGATTATCCAGTGTATTTTTAATGTTTATGTTATTTAGCAGACACTCTTATCCAGAGCGGCGTGCATCAGTGCTTTAGTAGTCTACATCAGTTCTTCACACCAGTAAAGCTATATTTAATATCAACATCTGCTTTTAACCGAGTTACTGCTAGCTTACACACCTTAACAAACCCTGTCAAAGAGAAAAAAAACAAGTCAGAGGTTAATACACAAGTAAGGAAAAACAGTTAGGAGGGTAAGTGCCTGAGGGATTTTTTTAAATATACAGGAAAAGATGTGTAAAAGATAAGCGCGAGTACTGGTTAGTGACCAAGATGCTCCTTAAAGAGGTGGATCTTCAGAGGACGCTTGAAGACAGCAAGGGACTCCACAGATCTGACTGCAAGAGGGAGTTCATTCCACAACTGGGGGGCCAACACTAAAAAGAGTCTTGATGCATGTCTTCCTCTTCTTTGAGTAATGGAGGTTCAAGACGAGCGGTGCTTGAAGCTCTGAGAGGACGGAAGCGACACGCTGCTTGATCAGTGCAGATAAGTAAGGAGGTCTTGAAGGTTTTGAAGGCAAAACTAGATTATCAACCAAACTGTATGTTATTACATTAAGTTTAGGTTGAAAGACAAGAACTTTTTTCATGGTGTGTGTGTGTGTGTGTGTGTGTTTGCATTAAAATTAATGACCATGGGCAGAATGAATGCCACCAACTGCCGTTTTACACAAACAACCCCTAGTTCGGTGACGAAGCAGGGAAACGCCTAAGGGAAGAAACGTGCCTTTTGCTGTTCTCTCTTATTCCCTCCATCCCTGCCTCTCTCCATCATCCCTCGCTCTGGCTCACCTGGACCACCTCTCTAATGATCGCTCAGCGTCCGAGCCTCGGCCATGCATCATTTAGCAAGAGCTCCTGAGACAGGAGCGAGAACGAGAGAGAGGAGGAAGGAGAAAGAGGAAGAGAGATAAAAGGATTGGGCATAATTCAATTTGGAGAAAGGGAGCATGACATGCAGAGTGAGGAAAACAAAAACAGTAGAGAGGAAGTGAGGTAAGAGAGGGGCATTCTAGGGTGAAGGAGAGAATGAAATGGAAAGACTGTGTAGTACTCTAAATTTCATTGAGAGAGAGAACGACAGAGACAGAGAGAGAGACAGAGAGAGAGACTGAGACAGAGAGAGAAAGCCAATAAGAAAGAGAACAAGAGAAAGCCAGTGAGAGAGAGGGAGAGAGAGAAAGAGAGAGAGAAAGAAAGTCAATAAAAAAGAGAGGAAAGGATGAAAGCCAGTAAGAAAAAGAGGGAGTGAGAGAAAGTGAGAGAGAGATGGAAAGACTATGTAGTACTTTTAATTTAACTGGCAGGGAGATCCAAAACGTGATAAAATCATAATGTGATTTTCTTCTCCACGTCATGCATTCATCAGCGTAAAAGCACTGAAAGGAATATTCCCCATTTTTTAGAACTCTTTGAATGTTTACTTACCCTAAGCCTAATCTGTGGAAGAGAACGGAAAAGATTAGATTTCTGTTCTATGAAGTATTTCCACAATTTTTGCAGTATTGGCTTACAGTTCCTTCCATTAAAATGCAAAGTATTGAACTTTGCTCTTTCTCAGCCAGTTCATTTGAGATATTGACTTGTTCACTATTTTAGTAGTAGTTAGTTCCCTCTGGTATGTATTAAGTCTTCTCTTTAAATCAATGCTTAAGCAACTCTAAAAACATGTCTGCAAAGAAAACTGATTGAACTTCTCTCATCCAGAAAGTACTTTTGGCACATAAGCAAGTACATTTCCCAGCAGGTCAAATCCCGCACAGCGTGGTCAAACATCTCGAAGCTTTCAGAGGAAAACTGTAAGTACTAGAATCTAACACCCACCATGGCTGGTACTTTTGTTTTCAGCTATGCAGCACACTTTTGTCCACTTGTAGGTGACAATATGCCAAACAAATGTCAGAAGCTGCACAGTCTTTATGGCAGCAAGGCTTATTGACCTAGATCGTAGCACGACTGCTTTCCATTGAAACTGAAACTGTCACTCAACAAGCACATTTTGGGTATCAAATGTGCATTGAGAGAGAGGGAGACACTATACCCTATCTGTAAGCCAGAACACAATCAGTTGTGTGCCAAAGCCAGAACTGCAATCTCAGATTTGGGATTTATCTCTACAACAGTAGAGTAGGGGAAACTTTAGTGCTCCCTTTGGGCAATTTGCTTTATAGACAGTAGAATCCAAATACTTACAACACATTATACACAAGACAGTACCAGATCCATATCTCCCACACTGTCACCATGTATCATGGGGAAAACGAAAGAGAGACTCAAAGACATCAAGGGTTATAGTTTGTTTAAAAAACAATAGCAGATGGGACAAAAGACAGTCAGTCTTTCAGTGCTGCTTATGGTTTGATTTGGTCTATCAGGCGTGTGTACCTTCAGTGCTGGTCCATAGTGAATATTTTCTTTTACAATCATATCTTCTATAGCTATCCTCAGTGACAGATGCTGGCCATCAAAAAGAGTATAAACAATCAGGCCATAACGTGCTTAAAGGTTCTATATATTACATAGTGCTCTTAAGATCATTGACAGTGTGTGTGGGTTTATGTAGCAAACAGTTACTGCATCTGTGAGTCTGACAAATGTAAATTACATCTATTCTCATTGGCTGAGCAGTACTAAACAGCTATATAGGCTGCAAAGACAGAGATATGTGAATACATTTATGAAATGTATGATTTTATAATAACAACAAATACAAAGCAAGCTGTTCTTGCAGTTTACCTTCCAACTGTATGGAATGGGGAGTGAATGATATGTTTTGTTTTACGTACTACATCAAAAATCAAAATTACTATTTCACTCAACAAATAAGAGCTTAGTTAGGCTGATCACAATAAAGAATCACTGAAAAAATATCACTATACATAAATCAATCAACACTGGACTGAACTTTGCATGTTCAAATCTTTGAGCCATTTTACTTCAACAGTTTATTTTCATTAACGCATCGATCACAGTGTACGGTGCAAATGAATCTCTAATGAGCAGACATTACACTGGAGTGTCTCCATGGCCTGCTGGTGGAGCATGCTTGAGTTGGGTCACATGCTTTGGAGAGGGAGACAGAGTGAGTGGTGTGTGGAGAGCAATAAATGGGGAAGGTGAGAAAGTGCTGCAGGCTAGAAAGAGGAAAAGGCCCATTCTATTAATCATGGCTTTGATGGAGGGCACAACAGAGTGACAATGAGCTCCGCTGCTCCAGCAGCCAGCCACAAACCCCAGCTGCCGGTAGGCTTCTACTGCAGCTGGCCAGGGAGCCCCCTGCAGACTCACAGCTCAGCCGCAAGATCACAACCAGATAAGCTGGGACTACCATAAGGAAACAAGGGACAGAAAAGAATAGAATTACAGAGAGTTACACTTTAGCAGAGGAAGAGACAGGCAAACCCACCAAAGCCCACTGCGTTACTAGGAACTCAGTTTGAACACATGATTTGTCCATAAGTTAAATTGACACAATTTTCTATTTACTCTAAATGTAGTCAATCAGCCAAAACATACTTGTCGTCATGCATAATTTTTACTACTACTGTTTTTGGTAATGTAATGTACTTTTGAGCATCCTATAAGGTCCCTTCAGGCCTCCTACGGCTTCCGAGTAGGCCAAATGATTTCTGGGAACTTAAAAATACATGCCTGCAATTTTGTGCTATTTTTATTCAACAGAATCACATTTATATTTCATATTTTATTTAATATTCTTTTCTTTATTGAGTTTTAGTTAGAATAGAGTTAGATTCTTTAAATGCCTCATGGTAAATGATCTAATCAGATTTTCCCCCTCCTTGTTATCTAGATAAATCAAGTTAAGCAAGCTCTCCTTTGGTTTAGGCCTTCAGGGTCTTTGGCTTCATTTAGCGTCAGATGGGAACAATTTGTGAAGGAAAACATTATTCAAAATCTTCTACACATTACTGGTAACCAGGTAATTTGCCACTGGTTTCTTTACTAAAGGAATGAGTCTAAGGATCACATACAAGCTAAATTACTTTTTAATACTGTATATCACATTTGATCACATATGGGGTAAATTAGACTTATTGTTTGAACCACCACTGAGGATACATCTTTCATTTTCAACTAAGGAAGGTGTTTTAGGTGCATTTATTGAGATATCACACATCAAAGTTGATGAGAAATCTAATAATCACCTTAAATAACCTCAAACACCTTTCTTAGTTGGAAATCAAAGCTGTATGCTAAGTGATGGTTCAACCAATAAGTCTAGTTTACTCAAATTAGCACTGGTTTCTTTACTAAAGGAATTAGTCTAAGGGTCTAAAATAATATTTGTAATATATCACATTTGATCACATATGGTGTAAAGGGCAATTTTGAGTAAATTAGACTTATTCGTTGAACCACCACTGAGCATACAGCTTTCATTTTCAACTAAGGAAGGTGTTTTTGGTAAATTTCCTGAGAAATCACACATCAGAGTTGATGATAAATCTAATAATCACCTTAAATCACCTCTTTCCCACTTTAGTTGAGAGTGCTCCAGTGTTTTAATGAGTCTGACGACCTCCAAGATAATATCAAGCATGATCTCCAGGCTGGTCTGCAACGGCATGCCGTGTTGGTCATCTTATTAGAGTCTTTTATAAAGGTCTGGGTGTGGGCGTGCTCTGTTTGCCCGTACAGGCTCCTACATCTCACCGCTCTCACCTCATCACCAGAAGTGGGAGACAGCCCTGGGCTGAGAAAAGAGGTAGGGAGGGGGAAGATGGCAAGAGGAACATTTCTTTCCTGCCTCGAAACCAGACACACGATAATTGCTCCATCTGCACTGGATATGTTAAAAACGACATTGCCCAATTATCAACTAATTTGTAACTTCAGATCACACCTGAAATAAAGCTATGACTCAGTTCTCAGTTTTCAACATTAATTTTATAGACATCTATAGACCGATCTAATATGAAGTATTGATCACTCCACAGACAAGAAATCTTTTGTCTTTACTTACTTGCATATAATGAGCATTCAATATGTTTGGGCATATTGGAATATAAATCTTGCGGAGTGGTTTGATGTGAAATGTGCTGTGCTACTCAACTAAGTTCAGGATGCTCCTTATACTGCGAGGACTGCTGGCCTGTTGGCAGACAGACAGACAAACTGCAGAACCAACCAAGATACGAAACTCAGCCAGAGTGACATTTCCCATTAATTACAGCTTGAGTTTTTGTGTAGCAAGAGCATCACTCTAGCTCACAAATCTGGCTATTTTCTGCACAAGCAGTGGTTACAGTTTTACAATATTTTGTAAAATTTACTAAATGTCAGTTTTAATATTTCTTATTAATACCTCACTAAAACTGAGATCTGATGTTTATGAATAGGTCTGTAGGATTATTGTGACATGTTTATAGCATGTCATGCTACGATATATGGACAAAACTATTGGGATGCCTGACCTTAGCACCAACAGGCACGTTGCATTCAAATACATAGACTTTAAAATGGAAGATTCTGCTCTTATCAAAGATTCTGCTCTTCTTGGGAGTGTTTCTGTGGGAATTTGTGCGCACTCATTCTGTAGAGCATTTATTAGGCCAGGCACTGATGTTGGATGAGAATGCCTGACTCTCAATCTCCATTTTAGTTTAAAGGTGTTGGA
Organism: Brachyalestes nurse; assembly: GCA_037974405.1. Classification (NCBI taxonomy): domain Eukaryota; kingdom Metazoa; phylum Chordata; class Actinopteri; order Characiformes; family Alestidae; genus Brachyalestes; species Brachyalestes nurse. The sequence continues at coordinate 17,703,583 of JBBPCY010000150.1, forward strand.
TGGGGAGGTCAGGACTGGGGCACAATGGACTGGGTCACAGTCATGCTGGAATAGAAAAGGTTCTTCCCCAAACTGTGCCCACAAAGTTGGAAGCATGGTGTTGTCCAAAAAGTTTTGGCATGCTGAAGCATTAAGACTGACCTTCAGTGGAAGTAGATTATAGATTATACCACTCATGACATTATACTAATCTCATGAATAGAGTGAAAAAGACACCAGTTCGTCATGTACAGTGACTCAAATCGTGAGCTGAGTGTATCGTTACACCCTTGCTATCTGAGCATAGCGCAGTGAACCCCACAGAGTCAAAACACCCAACACTGATACATGAAAACACTTATTGGGACACAATAAGGTAAGAAAAATGGCACCAATGGCATACAAAGAGAGGTATGCAGGCAGGTGTGTTCACAGTTTTCCCATATGTCCTTACATTCACAGGCTTTTCACATCATCTACACTGACATTTCCTCTCTACTGCTGCAGGAGGAGATGACAAGGTGTGTGATACAGTTCAGAATTCCAAAGTGTCTTTGAAATGGCATTAGTCCCATAAAACAAGGCTGATCTAGAACATGATGAACATAAGACAATGAGAGAGGGAAGGAGGGACAGACCTAGTGAGAGTGAGAGAAAGAGAGAGGGAGAGAGAGGGAGAGAGAGAGAGGGTGGCAGAGCGAGCTTTGCCTGCGGTGGTGAGGCTTTTCTTGGTGAGGAGAGAGGAAAGGACACACACATTTCGGAGCCTAAAGACACAAGCACAAAAGATGCTAATTTAAACCCAGAGAGACACCTGATTCCAGCCATCCGCACTCCACGCGGTGAGCACACACACGCTAACCTATATATAACTCTCTCCCTCTCTCACACACACATATGCCCAGTAGTGTCATAGCACATGAATCTCCAGTACTGGCCCCTTGCTTACACTGCATGTAATGAATGCTTGTATAAAGTGCTTCAACAACATGTTCCTCCAGAATAATGTATAGAGGTGTTTAAACATGTCCTGATTACTGCATCAGCCTGCAGGAACTCGGTGGGCCAGTTCAGGGAACTTTCTGAAGATGGATGATGGTATGTATTGGTGTTTTGCTGCTGTTTCATATATTCTAATTCTTTATGGAACACTTTCGCCTCCACTGAGAGGTGAGCTCAGGTCTGCTTAGCTATGTGTTTGAGTTCTCTTGCAGAGATTTTCAAAAACTCAGCAGCTGTTAATGTTCTTAGCGCTTGTGATCTGAGACCTTTAATAATTGTCTGGTTCTTATTAATGAATACAGAAACCTATAATATAGCCTGGAGATGAAGACTAATGAATGATCCACAGTGGCGTAACAGTGCTGTAAAGTTAGCTGAGGTTAATAGTTGTGATTTAGCAGCATTTGAAATTAAGTTAGTTACTTTATTGTCCGCAAGGGGAATTAATTTCCATTGCACTATACGTCACTGGAAGGATCAACATCATACTTTACATTCATCAGCACACAACAATAGCAGGAAATATATAATGTACAACATAACAGGACTTGTAGTTCGCTTAGCAAGTTTAGAACAGTAAGTCCTGTTTAGAACTTCTATGGTTCCATGAAGTTTTGCCATAGCAAGCCCTTTTGCACCTGTGGGGGGAATTTTCCCACATGATTGGGGTGCATTTGTACCCTTAGAGGGAAAAGTCAATGGAAACGTATGAGAGATATATGCAATATCTATGGGAAATTTTAGACCAGTGTGTTAAACAGTGCTGTCCACTACCATCATCAAAACACTAACTGTGGGAATGGTGTTTCTGTGGAAATGGTGTTTCATCGGTCTAGTACAGCTGCAGATATTTGTAGAATCTACATCAAGGTGCTCTGAAGCTGTTCTGGTGACATGCTGGCTTTGAAGGTCACAGAAGAAAGAAACTAGTGAAAAAAATGAAAAAAGTACATTTTTAAACATACAGATTCATAAATGATTTTTGCTTGGTTGTATGGCTCCAGGAAAAGTCTTGGAATTTTGGAAAAGTATTTCTAGAAAAGAACCTTTTGAAGATGAGAAGGCTTTTTATACTTTAAAGATCCATCCATTAAAAGCCTCTTTAGGGAATCAAACATGGTTCGTCTTTAGTTTTTTAGTCTTTAGTTCTTCACAGAAATGCCATTCTTCAGTTTATATTTTTGAGCATAGGTGATATTTTAAGGATATGTGAACATCAGTTATTACTTTTGTAGATACATTCCTGGAAACAGCCTGAGCTCAGATGTAAAGAACATGTTCTAATGCAACACACAAACCCGACACATCCGTCAGAAACCTTCAGCAGCTCTTTACAGGAAGCCTTAGCTCACGGAACAGGGAAGACAAAGAGCTCCTTTCAAACCCAACACTGCAGGAGAGAAGGGCTGCCTGCACACCCTCAAGAGAGGAGCAACACGCCTCTTTATTCTCTCCCCCTCTCTCATGTCTCCATTTTAAGTCCCTTCTTCCAGGCAGCCGGTGCACTGGGGACCTCTTTAAGATGAGGATGTGCTCCATAACACTGACATCACACGACATAAGCTCTTTTGCAGACTCAAAAAAAAAAAGTAAAGTGTGACACATCCACTTACAGTTAAATACTGTACAGTATCAAACACAATTGAAAGTTTTGTTTTCCTACTTGAATTAGCCTGTGTCCCATATAATTTACAGCTTTTTTGCCTCCCTCAACTGTCTGCTGGAAAACGGAGAAGCCAACTGCTGAGACAGATGGAGAGAAGGATAAACAGATAGAAAGTCTTACAAATACAAGCACGCACACACACACACACACACACACACACACACACACACACACACACACACACACACTCACTCACATGCAGCTGAGCAGGGAGAGACATAGACAAACTGCTAGCCGAGCGAAGCATCGGAATCAGATTGTGAGGCTGGCCGTGCAAGAACAGAACCAGACAAGACAAATGTTTCGGACACAAATGACCAGCCACAGAGCTAGCTATTCTAGTGCCATCCAATTCAACATCAAGCAGCGCGAGCAGCACACAGATGTTCAAAATCAATAGACTAGGAGTGAAGGAAGAAAAATGAAAGGAAGAAAAGCACACCTGGATCAATGAGCCCCCAGGTGATCAAGAGCCAGTGGAGGCTCTGCATGCAGCTAGATCTTCATGCGTTTGGTCTGCAGCTGGATGTCTATCTGTAAATGTGTGTGTGCATCTTTACGTTAGTGTCCAGGCATTTTCTTGTGTGTATGCCCCCTGGCCTCAAACAGCTTGCTCCGTATTATCTCTGAGTTTAAGAATTCCTCTAGAAGTGTGTGAAGCTGAGCAGGGCTAGAGCATTCCCCTCCAACCAGTCCTCACTTCATCAATATGTCTGTGAAAAACAATAGAAGAAACAAAGAGAAAAAAGTCAGGGACTGCAAAGCCCTCAGCAGACAGACAATGCCTTAAACAAGCCAGTTATTCTTATCTGTAGGGTAATGTCTCAGAGTGATAGTTTCGATTAGCTCGCTTGTTTTGTTACTGTGCCCTGGTCCACTTGGGATATCGCTTTGTGTGTATAATATTACATATGCAGTTTTACTGTAAGCACTTTGGCAGCAAAGGGTTGTTCATCAAACTTTGAAGGTAATGGCAATGGAGCTAATTGGAGATCATTCTTTTGTTTGCTGTCAAGAAATATTTGGTTCATCAGAGCAATGCAATAAAAATGTGAACCAAATGCTTTTAATGTTGCCACTGTAGCTAAACAGGTATTAGGAACATAAAAGTGTAATCCATGAAATGTTCATAATAATTTGGGCCGTTAATTGCCCAGGAAACCACCATGACAATGTAAAACTTCCAAAACATAACATGAACATACAATTAACATACATTTTGAAACGTCATATTTCAAAATTTTTGTCTCTTATCTGAAAGAAATGGACAAAGCAGAGGGTGGGGAATTGTATCACTGGTTGCTAGCAATCCAAGTATTAAGATCTAATTAGTGTCCTAATTTCTGTTTCCAGAGAATGAAGTATGATATTAGGTAATTACCCACCGGATTACCATTGTTTAATGCAATATTCTCTTAACCCTGACAGTGGGCTTGTGTTTCTCACCATGGCCACCCTATTTATTCAGACTAATATGAAGAACAGTTCAATGGCCTGCTGTGGTTAAATAAAGGATACCAAACAATATGATTGTGAATGGTGTAAACTCTTCAATAGGGTTATTGCTCTATACTATGTGACTACTGTAATCTCGCACGTACACACTTACAAATGATCTAATCTGGTGAATTGGTTGGGTGGGGTTTTTGGGAGGGGGGTAATCCAAAGTATTTATCTGCATGAGGAGTAATCCAGACTGATTAACCTCTTTCACTTTAATTACCATAATGACACATTACCCCCAAATACTGCTAACTCATGATAGCAAAGTTTTCTGTATTTAATGACTGGGGCAGTCATTTACATGAGAAGTCTTGAGTAAAATTAATGACTATGTCAGTTTGAATATTTATGTTGTCCCGATGGTGTTTGGGGTACCTAAGTGAAACGCATCTGGAGAGGGATACAGAAAACATGACAACAATGCACTATTGTGTGCCTATGTGTGTGTGGGTGTGTGTGTGTGTGTGTGTGTGTATCCCATCTTTGGACATCAGACATCTGGCTCTGGGGGAGGCAAGTGCATGGCTGAAATTAGATTACACAATCACAAACGTCCCAATCAGGCCTCATACATATTTCATGACTTCGCCTCACGGCGTGATAATTAGTTAATTAATATCCTGCCAACCTGCAGCTCCACTGAGAGCGGACGGCCTGTAATCCCCCCACCATCCCAGCGTGGGACCTGTGGAACGGGTGTGTCCTGGGGAGGGGGCCCCTGGCACACTGATGAAAAGAGCCTTTTACATGGACGACCGGCAGGTCCTGTCACCACACCGGCAGTTACCATGGAACTAAATCTTCCCCTTTTCTCTCCCCATTTTTCCTTCCCTCTCTTCTCCATAATCTGGCCTATCCAATAAAGTTCTCAGCTGGGGCTGTCTGACGGACACAGGGAGAGAGCGATTTCTCCTCTGTGCTGTTTCAGCCACATTCCCAGGAGCAGCAGGGTGGCAGTGTGTCTGTAATGTTTTCCCTGAAGATGGATTAGGCCTGATTGATATGGGAAGACGGGTGGGTTCCTTTAAAGGTCTCAATCGCACAGGAATGCATTTTCGATTTCTAAGGGATCCTGCTTTCTTATGGCACCTATTGCTTTTTGTCGTTCAAAATGCGGCGCTTATCCAACAACTAGGAGCTTAAGCTGAATTTGATGAAAACATTCTTGTTCAGCAGATTTAGACAAGGTGATTACTGTCAGATAATTGAAACGTTTAGTCCAATGATGTCACTCTTCCAGATCTTTAGGAACATTAACCCCTCAAATCCTAAGAGACTTAAATATGGGATCAGTTCATTGTTTTCATAACAACATAACCTGCAGATTAGTTATACCCGCATATTATTGTAGTTGGACAATATTTAAGCAATATAATGAATGCAATTAATAATATACAGTATAGTCATATATAAATGTTTTAACTCTCCACTGAAATTGTTTAGTTAATAAGTGAAAATACATACTCATCCTCCACTAATATCCAGTAACTATAAATATTTCTGCAAATTTTCATTTATAGTGTTTTTATTTATTTCTATTTATTTGAATGTAACATGATAAATGAAGTATAAAATATGCAGTATGTACAGGCCATGTTTTTTCCCAAATATTAAATCAGCAAATAAACAGTCATCACACATTAAATGTGCTGTCAAAATATGCACTCTATACATATTATACACATTATACACATCTATACTCTATACTCTATGCACTTAAAATAAACGCAGTGTGATTTGACCAAGTGTGTCTAAACTTTTGCATTCGACTGTATTTGCGTTTAAAGATTAACAGTAGAATATTAAGACTGCAGTTTAAGGGGCTCTTGGGTTTTTTCCTTCTTTTCATTACCTTTCATTTCATTGCTTTATGCTTTACCCAGAGAGGATTTTCACTGATAAATGTATGAGTAAATACCTGAAAACACTTTAAAAGCACCCCCCTTATGGCCAATGCAAATAGCATTAATCTGTGAAATAAACGGTGACCTATATTTAACAAAGTAGTGACCTCTCTCTTGTACTACTCTCTCGGCGGAATTTGAGTAATGTACTACCAACTATTAGGATGTAATTAACCATTATCTGCAGATTAGAATTATTTCATTTCAGTACTCGAGGAATTAATTAGAACCCATTTGAGTATGCAAATGCTAGCAAATATGCACAGAGGTGTCATAACGTTATTATGACAGGCCAAAAGGCAGGCAGTGGATGTGTGAGTGAGGGTGTGTGTGTGTGTGTGTGTGTGTGTGTGAGCATACTGGCTCCAGTTTGTGGCCTACAGTGACCAGGCAGGTGTCTGGAGAGATGGCAAAGATACATTTTTCCCACTATGCAATCAATCAATTCTCAGGCTGTAGGCCAAGTCCAGGGTACTAATTACCCAATCAGAGCGGACGAGCTCCCTGCGCCTGGCAGGCCGGACCCTCCAGGGCCTCCCTGGGGGCCTGCTCTCTCTCTTCCCCTCATTAACTTCTCCTGTTCCCTACCCTTGTCCAGGCACTCAGAGGAGCAGCCGAGGGTTGTGGGTAATTCAGTGGGCTGTCTCTGAGATGACCGCATGCCGCAGGGCTGGATGAGTAGAGGACACACTGCTCCCTGCCCATGTTCCCCACTTTCACTCTCTTCCTAAAGAGTCTTTCCACAAGCTCTGCAGTTACACTACCATGCAACAGTTCCGTTCTCCTTTTCCTCATTTCCCCCCTTCCAGACTCTTCCAGCAAAATCTACTCTCTCCGTCTCACTTCTGTCCTTTGGCCCCGTTTTCACAGATTCTCCTACCCTCTTTTTCACTGTCTCTTTTCACAAGGGACGGTCCATATCTCCCTTCCATCTGTCTACACATACATCTTTTCCTTCCTCACTTTTCAAGTATCTCCTACCCTCTGGGTTTTCCCAGTTGCTCTCACAGATTGAAATCTCTGTAGATAAGACGGGTCTGAACACTTTCAATTTATTAAAGTGACGCTTTGGTGAAAAAAAAATTTGTACTCTTCCCACAGTTTATCAGTTAATCAAACAAGGCATATTTGGTTTAGCATCAGAGTTACAAGTCTAATGTAAACAAGTCAAATGTCGCCACCTTTCAAACAATACCACATTTCAACATGTCATTCAAACAAGGCAGTGAACACAGTGTTTACAGCATGAACCTTTCATTATGAATGCTTCAAAACTGCTTGAAATAAAAATGCTTAACATTTGCATTGAAAGTGAAGTATGATTTTGCCTTCTCCTGAAAAGTTGCCAATTTGGAAATACCCTTTTTTGTGGACAGTCCTGATATGTTTTATGATTATCAGGTTCATAGGGGTGCTGGGGCCTATCCCAGTGCTCACAGGGCGAAAAGCAGAGAAACACCTTGGACAGGTTACCAGTCCATTGCAAGACAGACACACAGACAAAAATACTCACACACACACACACACACACACACACACAAAGGGGCAATTTAGCATCTCGAATTCACCTGACATTCATGGCTTAGGACTGGAAACCAGAGCACCTGGCAGAAGGAGAACATGCCAGGTCCTATTAAACATGTGTTAATTACAAGTATATCGTCGTTTTATATGGGAAGTAATGTAAACATTCAGCCTTACAGAAAGCTTAGTAATATAAAAGCTTAAAATCACTATCATAACAACTGCTAATCATCACATTAACACTAGAACCACCAAGGGGGTCATTTTTACTCCCTGGCGTTTTAAAATGCTTGTAGTTCTGTGAAAATAAAACCCCTACATCTTTAAGTTCATAACTTTTCCTAAAATGGCTTCATTAATCATCTAGTAGATTTTGGTGAGTGTGTGATCATTTTTACCCCCTCATTTAGATCATCTGTCATTTTTCGTGCCATGCCCCGCCCACCGGCCTGGTTGCTCAGAAACGCTACACGCTTGTGACATCATCCGGCTTTGATAACGCACAATCGATTAAAATACTGCGAAATTTAAAACATGGACCCGTACAAAAGATATCATGGCCAAAGAAGCCTGGCTACTGTACCAGGATCTGAGTGAGGGAGAGTCGGAAGGAGGAGAGATCACTGTGGATGTGAGTGAAAAAAAAACCCAAAAAATATAGATTTTAAACACTTATTTTGTCAAGTCTCCATTATTATTTATAAAAGAAGATGGGAATGAGCCGCTTCACAGCTATAGAAATTACATCTTAGCATCACTGACGCTATTGCAGCAGGGGGGTCAAAATTACCCCCCTTGGCGGTTCTAGTGGGGACTGGAATGTTGGCGGTTCTAGTGTTAAATTACAGAGTGGCAACACACGGAAAAAGCTGTGTAAGACAGTTCTGTTCCAAGGAGTTTGGATCCAGTCCTGTATATATTATTCTTAAGCCCATGTGTATACAATAAAATTGTCACGGAGTCTGAATGTGTATACACTACTCGCAGTCTGGCCACGCCCTGCCGGGTCGTCTGAACGGAGAACAGTGAGTGCGGGTTTATCCTGTCTGTCTGTGTCCGGGATCCAAAAGCGCTGGATCATCTTAGTGATCTGATGCAAATGATCCAACTCATTAAAAAGAGCAGAAATTCCCATAACTAATCACGTAATAGTGTAGTAGAAACAGCAGACGCGGGTTGAGCGTATCTGCACATTATGACATGTCACTTTTCTTGTACTTTTATTTTAATTTCTCTTGGTTGTGAGAGACGATCACCATTGGCGACTGAAATGAAAAAACTAGTCGCAAAGTAAAAAATCTAGTCACATTGGCGACCATTTTAGTCGCCATCTGGAGCCCTGATACTGTATCCCACGCTGTATCCAGCACTATATTCCACACTCTATCTCAGTTATGTGCTTCATGTGTGTAGCTTATGAACATTGCATTTTATGAAATGGCTGATTGTAATTCTGTGATATTGACTTTGACCTTTGACCTGTGAAGGCTGGGGTGCCACAGCTCACCTGGAAAGTGGGGGTTTCATCCGCGGTCGCTCCGGCGTCACCCACCCGGACATCCAGTTCCATTTCCTGCCCTCACAGGTCATCGACCACGGCCGTGTCAGCTCCAAAATCGAAGCCTACCAGGTGAGTTTAAAGCGTGATGCTGTAAGGCTCCGGCCTGGCGGCTGCATTTTGCATTTTGTTGATGTCCAAAGAAAACCAAGAATGGTTGAGTGCAGACGTTTGCATCGCCTCACTTACAAAAGGAGTAAAACAAAAAATATGTATTTTTCTCAAATCAATATTTAATACACGACTTTTTTATAAATGCTCCGTCAATATCCAAAGTAAGAAAAACTGTCAGAGTGTAAAAAGAAAGTGACGTGAAATAACGAAATACCATCAGTCCAAAAGTCTGCATCCCCTTTTCTTTAATATTTTGTCCTCCCTTTGTCTTTAGAACCTCCTCCAGTCTCTTTGAAAATCCTCTTGCATGTCATTTTAGCCCCGGTGTAATTTCTTCCTGGCATATTTGTTTTAAGTGTCCTTGGTCTTCATGTACAGACAAATATATCCACAGATTTTCTGTTTTATTAAATCTGCAGACTGGGAAGTCCAGGTAAAATTTCACCTTGTCTTTTTAAACTATTTCTCAGTTGACTTTACTTTGTGCTTCGGATCCACTGCCTCTTCATTTTTAACCTTCTGACTGACGGTAGGAGGCTCTGCTTTAAAATCTATTGATCTTATTCTGCATTCATTCTTCCTTCCTCCAGCGCCTGGTGCAGACCTGAGCCTCCACCATGTTCGACTGTTCCTTTCCTCACAGGCAGTTTTTTCTTGCCACCTTTGTGAATTGTGACAAATATTGTGTGCTGAATGTTTCTGTCAGTTTCATATCAGGGACATGAAACTGACGGAATAATGTCAGGGTTGACTTGGAAATTCCCATGAGAAGTTTCACCACTCCAGTCTCTATGCTGTAAGAATGCTATGCTGTCATTTTCCTGGTGACCGGATGGGAGTGTTTTATTCTTGTTATGCTGGTAGAATAGTGTTGAGAAACACTTTAACCTTTATTTTACCTTTAGGAATTGCACGTGCAGTGTAAGGTTTCTGGGAAGTGTTTTTTCCTGATCTAACACCTTTTATACCCTAAACCAGCTGTCTGTGCTCTGACTGAGTTTTTGTTTGATTCGCAGGTTCATGTTGGACCGATGAGGAGTACCAGTGTTGGGTGGCTAAAACTGAAGAGCAAAAATCCCCTTGATCATCCCGAACTCCAACCGAACTACCTCACCACTGGTAAACCCATACAAAAACAGAACAGTTAGAATGATTTAAAGGGGGATGTTTTGTTTGTTCATTTTTTTTAAATTTCATCCCTAATCCAGTTGTTGGCTTGTTTTCCTCCCAACAGCCATTCAGCGGTTACATGAGAAAAGTACTAGAGAAACATACTGACTGTAATTCATTATAGTGGAAATGATAAAAAAAAATACACAGATATAGCCATTAACTGTTCAAAATGACTAGTGAGGTTTTATATGCAATTTTGATGATGGTAAATTGGTGATAAATCTGAAAGAAATGATTTGGCTACTATGTTGCCTTAGAACCCTCCATTAAAGCTCAAAATTACTTAGGCAGTTAAAGGACTGATCCTAATAACGCTGCTGTTTAGTGATGTTTTAATGTTTCTTAAGGACTAGCTGAAATATTACAGTGAAGTTTAATGACCTTCTGATCGCAGGGGCAAAGTTGTAAGATGTGATACGTATGAACATGGTCTTCTCATCTAATCCACCAACGTTCTCTTTGTCAGACGTGGATGTTTGGGAATTCCGGCAGTGTGTGAAACTGTCCCGCGAGATCTTCGCTCAGAAAGCCTTCGATCCGTTCCGGGGGGGGGAGGTCCAGCCCGGCCCGGCCGTTCAGACGGACGCTGAGATCGACGCCTTCGTCCGGCAGAAGGCCGACAGCGCCTACCACCCGTCCTGCACCTGTAAGATGGGCGGGGCCTCGGACCGCATGGCGGTGGTGGACCCACAGGCGCGGGTGTACGGCCTGGAGGGTTTGAGGGTGGTGGACGCGTCCATCATGCCCAGCATTGTGAGTGGAAACCTGAACGCCCCCACCATCATGGTCGCAGAGAAGGCTGCAGACGCCATTAAAGGGCTTCAGTCCCTCCACGATCCTGAGGTTCCTGTGTACCAGCCTCCCAGTCTGGAGACACAGAGATAAGTGCTGTGGTGGAGAGAGGAGGTGAAAGTGTACAGAGGACCGTGAGCTTAATACAGATGAACTGCTTTCGTTTTAGTTCCCTCATTCTGAGTATACTGATTGAGTGCCAAAAAGAATTTGTAGCAGGAGACGCACTCATTTTGTAATGTTTTACAGAGAATTCTGTCTGGTTTGACGGCTTTTCAGGATTAAACACTTTTTTCAGTTTTAACAGTAACTTGTGAAACTATATGAGATGAGGAAAGCACTGCCTTATCTCGCTACCAGCATTAGAAAGCTTTAATGATGGTCATTTTTTTTAATTTTTAAAAAAATTTTTTTTTTTTAGTCCTCTTCGTCCTCCGGGGGACATAGGGCGGATAAAGATGGTCATGGGTACAGCAAATCATCTTGCCTTCAGCAAAGCCTCTCACACTCGGTACAGAGGTACAGATGTAGGAGGCATGTTTTCAGTAACTCCTGCGTAAAGTCACACTAATAGATTAAGACCAGCGACGAAGATAAATGGGTTCCGATTAATTTTCACAAACCAAACACGAGTGCCTTTACTCTCACACTGTGTCTTAATACATAGAGGCTCCTGAACTTGAATTTTTACTTATTTACTTACTTTTAATTTTACTAATGTTGTCTGCACTTTGGTATGAAATGATCTGATTCTGATTCTGGCACTGAAAGCACAAAGGGAGATTTAAGCTATAATTACACTAAGCATTTTATCACTTAAGGCCTTATTTCACAGTACCTCATTCAGTGTTTTTAATGAAAGAATAGCAGTTTTTTCCTGATGATTGTGTTGTCTGTAATGAAACTGTCTTCTATGTAAATGAGTTCTGAACTGAGAGCAGGAACGTCACCACGCCTGAAACGAGTGCGAAATGAAATGTGAAGGAGATTAGGAGGGTCATGCACAGGAGTGTGACGAAGTGTTTACATGTCTTTTTGTTTACCAACATAACTGTTGATAATCACATTATTATTTTTAACGTATTTTAATTATAAAATAATCCAGGCAAAGATGAACAAGAGAAAAGCTTATGTACAAAAAAACAGTTGTCCATCGGTACAAAAACTGACAGTGCTGGGCGAAGAGCTACAGGCAGATTCTGGAACAGTTTTTCTAAAAACATTGAGCTGGGAGAACAGATTTCAAGTACAAGTACACAAATCACTATATGAAAATAAACATTTTCATTATACTGTTTACATTTTCTCTTTTTTAAATCATCTTTGTAACAGAGTTTGACAGAATCATAATAAAGCTGATTTCCAACATGAAAGTTTGTTTGGAAATTCTTCTCTGAAGTACCCAACACCTGATTTTCTCCTGGGTCTCAGATGCCCTGAAATGAGAAACAGAAACGGCTTCTGGCAGGGATTTATATCGTTGAAGACTGATCTGGTTTTTGTTTGTGTTCCAGGGAATGCTTTGAAGTTTTGGTGTCATTTCGATCATGTCCTCTAGATCCTCGCTCTGCTGATTGTGAAGGTTTGATGCGACGCGGTTGTATCATCGGAGGAAACATGGCGCTGTTCAGGACGGTGCGGAGGGAAATACCATTCATGTGCTGTTGCTTCACAGAGCCCTTGATGGTTAAAAGAGTTTCGCAGCAGTGCTCCGGGGAGCCAGCAGTTTGGCTTCGTGTAGGTTTCAAGCATTTGTTGCACGGTGATATTTATCACATAACAAAAAGGAAACCTGATTGAAATCAGTGAGTGCATCACTGCAGTATTCAGTTAAAACACCTGAAACCAGCGACAGATGTAGTGTTTACCAGCATCTTTTTAAACAAAATCCATCTCTGCAATTTCAGTGGAACAGCTGACAACTAATGGAGCACACAAACTGAGAGAAGTAAAAACACTGATATGTAATGTATACTCAAGTGGACCAAGAGACATTTCATCAAACGTGGTTTATAAAAGATTCTCGTTTGTGAACAGTAGTTTGGAAAAGTGCATAAAGGCAGTTTAGGTTAAAAATTCTCAAGAGGAACGGTAAAAAGGGTGACTAAAGCTCTATGGCTCAGCAAACAAAGGGTTAAATTTGTGTAAAGACTGAAGATTTGAAACGCGAGTGAACACCCTGAACAGTGGGTGAGGATTCAGCAGGTTCTAGCAGCACCTGTCTAAGGGGTTCCTACATCCATCATTCAGGCCCAGTCAGAACCGCAAAGCTGCCCAGAACCTTAAAATAACTGGACATATTACATTAGTGTTCACTGAATGAAACCTTGTTAGATCTTATTGCACTTGCGGATGAGTCAGTAAACTTCTAGCTGTCTGACCGAAGTGCTAACTGCTGACCAATAAATGAAAAGTACTGGACGCTGATTCCCAGTCAGTGAGGACGGATCACACACCTCCACTGGGAATGTACTGGGAGGTCTCTGAGGGTTTTACTCTCTATCCCGACGTCTTTGGTCACAAAGGGAACTTCTTTACTCTGTTAGACCCTGACTGCTGGAGGTAGCGGAGGTGTGGTGTGGGGTTAGCAGCTGTAGTGCAGACCTGCAGGTCGTTCTGGACCTGAGGAGTCGGAGTGTGTGATCAGGACACAGGGCTTCCACCTACATTCAGAAAATAACATTACAAATACAAAGGCTTCTGGAAACCAAGCCTTTCACTACGTTACCTATTTCAGACGAGTGTCTTGGTGAAAATATGGTATGTGAGTGTGTTTCAATGGTTTTTCTGTCAGTACAAAAAGTTTTTTGTGTCAACATGTAAAGCAGCATAGGTAATGCATAAATATAATCAATATGCATCAAAAAGCACATCTTCAGTGTAGATTACCTCCAGCACTGCTAGCTGTGGTGAGACTTTGCATCCCCTGTTTATCCAGTGTGCAACAACATCCCTGCCTGCTTGGAAGGAATTTGCACAGGAAAAAAATATTTTGAGAAAATCTCGAGGGTACTTGTGAGCAGATCCTGTCCTGGGATTAAATAAAAAGTATGTCTACGTCGTGCATATTTTGCATTTACGTTTTCTCAGACCATCTTTACGTGACTAGACAAATACTAAACATCAAAAAAGGCAAAGCAAGATTCACACTAAGCTTCTGTAGCGCTCGGTGAAATATTGCTATACTTGTGGTTATTCTTTTCTCCTACCAAAATATACTAAACTTCATCTGAATAGAATTCATAATTTGCTGTAATTGTGAAGTGAAGGTAATTTGAAGTTTCCTGAATAAAGTGTGTCCTGAATAAAGTGTGCTGGGTTCCTGTGATATATTGCTGATCTGTTTAACTGGTTGTTTTGTGGCCTCTCCTCTCCTTAACCAAAACTATTTCTAGCTCCTGCTTCCTCTTCCTGTCTTTTCTGCACAGAGGTAAGGCAGTGGAGAGGGATATGACTGCAAAAGGAGACATTTCTGGTTGATATGCAAAGAACGTGGAAAAATATCCTTTAAAAAGACTTTTGGAAAAGAAACATGCATTCAGAGCTTCCCCCACATTTCTGCCTCGTTCCCGTCGTCCCAGACTCTGTTACTCAGAAGCTGGATGGTTATGAACAGAATTTTGCTCAGTTGATTGACCCAGATCCTCGTCTCCATTCCCCTAGAAGGCACTATTTCTTCTTTCATTAGTTTTTGTTTTTCCACTTTTTAAGGAAATGCTATAAATTTGAGATGCATATCATTTCGTCTGTCAGATCCTCCTCATACTTGCTGCTTGGCTCCGCCTCCTCGTCGCTGTAGTCGTGGAGGTTCCGGTCCGTGTTGCTCTGGGTGGTGCCGGTGCTGTCGGACCTCACGTCGCCCAGACTACCGTTCAGTAAGTTGCTAGCGGCGCTCTCCATTTCGTCGATGGTCATTTCGCAGGCATCCGCGATCTCATGTTTTGTTGCTGCCACAAATTTTGGGTCCTTTGCATATTTTCCTAGTCCCTCTGAAATCAAGACCTGGATAAAAACAACACAGAAACAACCTTTCAAGTGAGAGATTTTCTTTCTCCTATAATTTAATAATTTCAGGATTTCATCATGGTTCAGTATTATTATTTATTATGATGTGTCATATCTTATTGCACATGGTAGGACTATTGCACATAATGTCACTACTTTTATCAATATTCCTTATATACTGCACACAAAAACATACTAACTACCAAACGTGTCGTTAGAAATTCACTTAACTGTAAGTTATTTATACTCAGCATTTGTGTAAATAGCGTAGTGTATTTCATACTGAGGTTTCTTCTATAGATTTTGATTTTGATTTTATTTAGACAGTATTTAATTTTAATTTTAATTTAATTTAATTTAATTGCCTCTCTCTCCTGTCCACATAAGTAAAAATGCTTTTTTTTAATTGAATGGAGGAACACAGCAATATTTATTCAGGTTTCAGCTTGTGCTAAACTCTAAACAGCAGCTAATAGTGCTCGTCTCATGAGGTCTTCTTGTCACCGCAATGTGTTTTCAAGTACAACAATAAAAATACCACACTAACTCTTCAGCGCGCTCAGAGCTGGAAGGAAGGCGAATATAAGAATTTTTAAAAAAAGGAAAAAGGAAAGTGAGACCTTTCCATAAAGAACAGGAGCGCTGCTGGATCACTCACCGCCTCCACCAGGCTGTGGGCGCTGCCCCTCTGCTGCAGGTTCTGCCCGCAGTAACCCAGCGGGATCTGCAGGTGGGAGCAGGACGGCGTAGCGGACCGCGGGGATCTGGCGCCGCCCTGCTGGCTGTACCAGGAGCTCCGCCGGGCCAGAGCCGGGGTGCTGCTGGTGCTGGGCGGCGCTCTGTGCCAGTCGACCTGGATCAGAGGGGCGTAGGACGGAGGCGTGGCGGGCGGCGTGACCCACGAGTGGACGGATCGAGTAGGAGACAGTCGGCTGGAGTCCAGTCCGGCAACAGCCATCACCTGAGAAACAGGACAGCCTCTTCAGAACAGACAGGTCTGAGTCATTTTAGAAGTGCAGCAATGTGTCTTGATATCTTTAACCATATTTATTTCTGAAAATAATGAAATACATACACTCAAATTGTATAATTCAAATTGTATTTCAAATATTCTTGCCTAGTTTTAATAGTATTTTAAAAAACAAAAAAAACAAACAAACTGACTGATCAAGAGAGTCAAGGTGTAATTTTTAAAGCTGGCCCAGTGATTAACTGTTGCATGACCAAGTCAGATGCTTTAAATTAGGACACAAAAAATCCCCAGAATTTTGATTTGCGGGCCAGCGGAGCTTAACTGATCATCAGAGAAACATTCCCCACAGCACCGTAACTCGGTACTTTTCCCTGAAAACAGCTAAAAGAAGAGCGGGACCACGACCACGAAGCTTCTGTGCCCCTCAGACTGGAAGCAGTGAGATCTCTGTCTGAATGTCGCGGGAATGAAGTTCCTGATCCGTTACCTGATGCTGCATTAGCTGCAGAGGTAGAGCAGTGCGATGATGAAATGAGGGAGAAACTGGAATCTCATCCTGGCTGCTTTGTCTTCGCAAACACTCAAAGTTGAAGGAGGGACGAAGAGGACCTGCATGGATTTATTGTTTTACTTCATCAGAAGAAAATGTGTAAAATACTGTTTTCTTTTTTAAACCACCAATGCAGACGATAATAAACAGCCTTTAACTACGGTCCTGGAGGCCCAACACACCTGATTCAGTTCATTTATTTGTCCTTTCTGGTTTAAAATGGATGTTAGACCAGAGCCAGGGTTAAGATCCACTTTAAGATAATAAAATGTTTTGTCATACAGAAATGTGTCCAAAAAAATTCAAGTCTAAATGGAATTGTGCTCTTTGTACATATAGACCGTTACATTCTGGAAAAATGTTTACATTCATTAACATTCAACCGTACTTTGTGGTGCATAAACACCGAGCGGAACCCACTGACCCTGATTCAGGAACAGATATAAGTGAATTTGAAAGAGGATTCATTATTACACCACGAGCTTCAGCCACAGAGACCAGCTACTGGCGACCGATTCCACTGAATTAGAGACTAAACTGACATCAGTAACGGTTTTACAGGTATGTCCAAATAAGGAGTTTTAATTTTTAAAAAAATAATTGTTCCTTTCAGATTCAGCTCCAAAAATGACCCTGAAAATTAAAAGAGTTTAAATCTGAAATACAGTAAAGTATTATCTCTTGTATATACTAAAAACTCCATAAACACCCAGATGTTCACAGATTTAAACACATTTCAGTGCCTCACTAAAGGCCTGAGAAAAAAGCCCTTTAGTGCTCTTACTCTGGGGCGTGGAGGGGAGGAGTCTCCTTCTGGGCGACTTCCTGGGCTCCTGGAAAATGGGCTGCTCATCATCATCATAGAAACACTCGGACTCGAGTTCTGGCCCAAAATCACTCGCGGTGTCCCGATACTCCCTGTGTGACTTCCTGGAGCAGGACGAGGGGAATAAGAACATAAAGAACATGAAGAACATAAAGAACATGAAGAACATGAAGAACATGAAGAACATATGAAGTGAAGTGAAGGTGAGAGGTTTTTCATTATTGTGCTTTTTATCCTACATGCTCACTTTTGAATAAATAAGAAAATAATATATGAAATTCCTAGTAAAAAAATATATTTTAGTAGTAGGGCATTAACACAAAAGTTGACTAGTCGACTTCTGAGGCACTAGTCGACTCTGCCTGAAGGAAGTGACTAGTCGCGTGTTTTTTCCACTCTCTGTGCCGCTTGTGTACAAAATGCAGTCTCTGCCTCTGATTGGCTGACGCTGACACGCGTTCTGTGACTTAACCAATCACATGTGTGGAGATACTTCACTCTAGACACACAAACAGCACGGAGACCTGCACAATCTGCAAGTCGGTGTTAAA
>JBBPCY010000150.1:17746921-17769321 GCA_037974405.1 Brachyalestes nurse
ACGAAAGATTAAAGCGCAGGAAATGAAGAGAGTGAGAGGAAAGCAAAAAGCAAAAAGTGAGGGGGAGAAAGAGATACAAAAGGAGAATGAGAGAACAGAGAGAGAGTGAGAGGAAAGATGAAGGCAAAAAGAGAGAAAGGAAGAAAGAGAGACAGAAGGAGGGTATAGAGATAGAGAGCGAGAGAAGGAGAGGGAGGGAAAGAGAGGGAGAAAAAGAGAGAGAAGGAGAGAGATAAAGAGAAAGAAGGGGAGAGAGAAAGAGGTGGGGAAGGAGAAAAAGAGAGTGAGAGAGAGAAAGAGAGAAAAGGAAAGGGAGAGAGAGAGAGAGAGAGAGAGAGAGAGAGAGAGAGAGAGAGAGAGAGAGAGAAAGAGGGAGGGAGGTAGGGAGAGATTATAAAGTGTGCGATCTAGGGAGTAGATGCAGCATGTATTATGTATAGTATGTGCATTATGTGCTTTAAATTGCTGCCAGATGTAGGGTCCCAGCTTCCACTGTGTACAGTGCTAAATATAACCCAACAAATATTGACATTGCAAGGACTTTCTTTTTTTTACATTCATGTATCAAACGGAGCGGGAAAATGCAGCAGGCAATTTCACTGGAGAAATGTGAAGGAGAACAGGGCCCAGTGAGGAAGCAGGTCAAAGAGCCCACAAGCAAGAACACACACCTTTATTACATCCTGCCCATCTGCAAACAGGGCCTGCAGTTAGGCTCCCTGATCCGGAGGAGGCCTCTCCCTCCCACTCCCCTGCCGCATTTTCTGTTTTCCCTCTCCTGCTTCTGTGACTGCAAATGGGACAGTAACCAAGGGGTCTGCACTACAAGCAGCAGATTAAAGGATTACCATTAATTAGATGTCAGGGACAGAAAAGGGCTTTGCCTGTCTTGGCCATGATACAATATCTCCTAATCTGCTGTGGTCCTGGATAAAAAGAAATCAGTTCATTGACAGAAAAAAGAGCGAATGAATATGAGAATGAGGGTGGGTGGGTGGGAGGGAGGGAGGGAAGCAGGCCATGGTATGGGAGGTATCGGGATGAGGAGAGATGAAAAGAAAGGAAGCTGGACATATAGATAGTGAGAGAGTTGAAAGAAAGAAAATAAGAATGCACCGCTTTGCCTTGTGCCTAAAAGGACATTGAATCATTTCTATGGTAACAGAGGGTGGATGACAGAGGCGGATAATAATAGGGATGAAGGGATGAGGGGGGAAGAAAGGAAGAGACATGGTGGTAATAATGAAGGGAAATAAGGAGTAGGAGAAAAGAAACAGGAGTGGGGTGAAGTACTTGGGGCAACGAGGAGAGAAACAAAGGAGACGGCACTGATTGAGATGTAACTCGCACACCCATGGATCCATGGGCACGTGCACGAACACACACTTACCCCCACGAGCACACACTGACCTGGAGAGAAGGAATAACCAAGAGCCTCCCAAATCCTAGCCTTACTTTAGATTCACATCAGACACAAGTGCCTTAAACCTTTCCTTTGCCTCTAGGCCACATTACTACACAACATTTTGAGGTGAGAAAGGCACCCTACACCATTCACAAAGTCTCTGCTGCACTGCATGATGAACACAGACGTCACAAGCCAGCATGGAATACAACTGATAGAAGAAAATATAGTGGTTATGTTATTTGACTGACAGCTTGACATCCTTCTTACTTCAAAAAGTAAAAAAAAAAAAAAACTGGAGCAGGATAAATGAGTGAACCAGTTCACTACTGTAGCACCACCATGGATCAGACCACTACTGCAGATATTAGTTGTAAAAAACACTAACGGTAATGTTTACATGTGCCAAAACCAGATTCAGGCTATTATTAGTAAATGCATTTATACAAATGCAAGTGTTCTGAAAATGGGAAAAATTTTAATATGACCTCATGAACTTCCATTAACCACTCGAAATCACAGCACACCTACTTTGCACATATGGCCACTTGCAGCACCAGGCAAGATGGGGCTTGCAAGCAGTACATTTTTTCATTTGGAACGCACTCACCCTGAACAGGGTTAGCACCAGTGAGCTAATTAGCATGCAAACTTTGTAATGTAAACATTTTTGAGAAGCCTGAACCTAACGTTAAGATGTCGTATCAGCAGTCATGAGTAGCAGAAAATCTCTTGCGCATTTAAGGGCTCGTCGAACAAACTTCACTTGAGCTAATAAAGCAGTGGAATCGCTTTTAAGATGGCGTTTAGGATTTTCCCGAGGGAAAATTTAAGAGGCAAAGTTGACGACAGCTTGTTAATGAGTGTGGAAACAGACGGCATAGTCTACATGAGTCAGAAAATAATCTGATTTATTTCTAAATACGATGCATTTCATAGATTAATGAGCAATTCATGCATTAGGAGATGAACTGGAGCAGAGCAAAAACAATTAGCAATATAGCTGCGAGCAGCGATGTGGGGCCCAAGCAGTGGAGCAGGGCAGTGCCGCCATGGCAACTAGATACAATCATGCTAAAAGTGTGGCCGTAAGCACTAATGGCAAGTTTTATTTCAAATGACCAAAGATTCATGTAACTGAGACATGCCCTCACTTTCTGTTTGGTAGCTTCACCACAAATGTCTAAAGTAGAAAAAGTGTTCATCAAAATCCATCAAAAATCCATCTAATAACCTTTGTGAGGTCTCTGTTAAACGTGTGGTTTGGGAAAAACTTTTCGGCTGACATGGCAAATTTTCAGCAAACACATCAAAAGTAAATATGGCTTAGTTATTGGGTGCGTTGATCCAAAGAATTCAATGGTACCCTAAAAAAATAAAGATATACAATAGAATAATGACATGTGCAAACCTCCAACTTTGACACATTGGTGGCACTGGAGTGCTCAAGGCAGATATGATAAGTAGTGAAAAGAATCCCCAATCTGTGTGACCTTTTTTACCATACAGTTCTAGGGAGTGCCATAGACACCCTAGCCATAAGAAGAAGGAGAAAAACAAAAGAGAAGAAGAAATGCATGGAGAAAAGCCATGGGTGTCGCTGCTTGACATTCAAAAATCAGTTCAACATGATCAACAAGCGAGATAAATGTTGAGCACATTCTACTGGGGTCTTGATGTCTTCACTCCTGTATCTAATCTTCTAAATTTATGGAGGAACACTTAGCCTCAGTTGAATCTGTCCTGCAATGTGTGGAGCCATTCAAACTAAAAGCAGCATCAGTTTCCGGCAGTTTACTGGAAAGCATTGTATTGTGATTTGTTGGTTCAAATAATATAAAAATAAATTAATTATAATAAAAGATGTATACTTCTATTTGTTATGCATCTGTGCAGGTGTGATTCGGTCTGGTGTTTACTGCTTCCAAAGCACCTCTTCTCTCTCTTGGTAGGCTTGCACACAAGCGTAGAAGAAATATAAGAGATACCAGATTAGTGTTATATTTGTGCTAAAATCCAGGTGTCTTCATCAGATGTCTTTTTTTTTACCTCCAGTAGGTTTGTTTGCCTGTTCATTCTTTATCTGTCAAACTAGTTGTTTAAAAACAGTAACTGACCAGTTGACCAGATGTCACTGGTCAATAGACCAACTGGACCAAATACTAATTCCAGACTTCCAGACTCTTTTTAGTCTTTTTTTTTAATTAGTGCAGTTAAACGCTGATAAACAACAGCAGACGTGTGTCAGAATCACACTTCAATTAACACCCATAGACAGGCTGTGTGTTTTAGGTTACAGTGTTAAAGATAAAATAAGTATATCAGTGCATCAGTGAAAAAATAATTCACTTGTGTTAAATATTGGACTATTTGTAAGCCCACATTAGACACTCAAATACCGAACACGCATGCCATAAACCATAATAATGGTATGGATGTAAAAATGTACCAAAAAAATGAACTGCACCATTTAAAGGAACCTCGACTACATTGTCTGATGAACACAGCCATTGCAAATGGATGTCAAACGTAACAAACGGGAGGAAAATGGTTTCTATGTCGACTGATTGGCAGGTGGCAGGGTTGGTTTTGATAAGGTCCATGCTTCTAATGGATATCCCGACCTGGCCTACAGAGCTGGTTTGTCTGCCCTGTCAGATACTTACTACATTTTCCCTGGGGCGAGTTACAAAAATGTCTCTGAATCCCCCATTTTCACCTCAGCAAGCCTTACAGACTGGCCAGCAGGCAAGAGCAGCTCTAACCTGACCACTGAGAGACAGACAGGACAGAATCAAAACTGTAAATAAAATGCAAGGTCAAAATCATTTAGCTGACATGTGTCAGGGAACAATGACAACTCTAAGTCTGCCTTTTATCAAAGCTGGCTGTCTGCTCTCACAAATGAAAATCGGGGGGACTGGGGAGTGTGTATTAACAGCAGTAGACACCAGAACAGGACACAGTGCTAAAGGCCTGGTATATGACACAGATCTGGTTCATGGCTGGTGCTAGCATTTGTGTTGCAGTTATTAATAATTTTAGTTCTGAATGTCCCATCATTTTTAGACATGTTTGTAGCTTTCATCAATATTCAGAATATTCAGAATATTATTATGAATGTTAAGAATGAACATTTTCATGCTGAGACTTTTTTTTGTTTTAAAATGTAAAGGAAAGGTGATTTTGAGAAAGATTATTTAAGAATGGGCTGTAGAACTGCATTACCCAGTGCGTTCACATATACCATGCACAGTGAATGTTGCCATCAGTGTAAGTGAAATAGCAATGCCAGGCAGCCCTATATGTTCACTATGCAAGCTGTGTAAGGCCCTGCAAATGTCACAGGATCCTTGTGTCAAAGCGCTTGTCAATGTTTACAGCTTCAATAAGAGGCTGAAATGGAACTATCCTTCTAGTCCTTCTAGTCATGAAAAGAGGGAAATAAACACCATAAAAAAGAGCGGTGGAAACAGCAATCAGGTAAACTTGTGCTTTCCAAAGTTGATGTGAGCAAAGAACGGTCGATTAGTTATCTTGCAAGGCTGTGCTCTGTGACTTTGTATTTGACAAAAGTAAGAGTGAAATGCAACTCTTTATTACATCTGAAAAATGTTTATAAACTGCAGTATGGGAAAGTTAACCACGTCACCTATGAACAGACCACACATGCATGAAATGAAACTTGCCCTTTGATCGACAGTTGGAGCAAACTGCTTTAAAGGAAGGAGGACTGTAGTGGGAGTACTGAGGTGCCAGGTATGACTCTATGGCAGGTATGACAAATGGCAGAATTTTGCTTTGAGCCCCAGGGAGCTTAGGACTAAATTTTGGAAAATACAGTTAGAGGTGACAGTAAGTAAAGAGACTAAACACTCTGAAATACATTTTTTTTTATTTAACATTTTTGACCATAGTGTAAAAGAAATATAACAGATGCAGTTTATCCAAATATCTGAAAAAAATGGTTGAACTAAAACCCTCATTTCTTCTTATTGCGTCACCATTTTCAACCTAATCTCAATCTGCTGAATCTGCAGCATATGGTTGATTACCTCAGAGAACAATTTTGTTTCCCTGTTAAACAGAAAACTCGCTCAAAACACACTTATAATAAAAGCTATAATAAAGTGCTTCAGGCCTTTATTGTAGGCCTGTTTTGAGCACATGTGCATTTGTGAAATGGTGATAATGATGTTTTTTGCTGTCCAGAGGTGTAGCTGAGTGCACATGCGTATGTGTATGTGTGTGTGTGTGAGGTGGTGGGACGGGTGAGGGGCATGGGGCAGAAAGAGGGCTTCCCCTTGAACTCCCCCTTGCTTGGGATACTAATTACTTTGGGGACTCAGAGATTTCAAGGGATTTAAATGAAAAAAAAGAGTTTCCAATTTACTCCACCACTTGATGTTTGCCTCTGTTTGAGCGGCAATCCGACGTTTAGAAAGCAAACACCCACCGAGTGTGCCTCAGTGTTCCCTGATAAAAGCGAAATGTTATTAGAGCGCTGTTTGCCGCAGGCTTTATCCCCTGGTAGCGTGTATACGGTAATAATCTCCTGGACAAACACACTGTCCCTCCCTTAAGGCCCACGCACACATACACACGCACGCACACACAAATTCTCAACATATTGTCATATCACCTGGATACACAAAGCCCATCCCAGACTGACCCAAACTCAAGCCACCTTTGCGTCAGAGAACGCAGAGCAAATCTGCCATTACCTAAATGCAGGAGCTAAAGGGAATAAATTACTTATGAAACTTTAAAGACGATCCAAGAGGTTTTGTTTGTTGATGAAGTCATATTTCAGCCATTTTAACAGGGCACGATAAAGACATTTACAGAGCACAGCGAAAGAACAATGATGCGAAGAGATGACCTACAGTACCCCCCCACCCCTACACCCCATCCCAACCCTTCAGCCCAGATCTCACATCACGTTAACTTCCTCCTGAGAACTAAACAATTGCCTTAAGTGGCCCTGGCACAACACATAAGAGATTTCTGACAACATCTTGAACTATGCTCTCCATAACAAAAACATGTGTTAAGAACATTTTCTTTGACTGTTCATTATGCTGCATGTTAGTCTGAAGGCCTACGAAGATTTGACATGCGTAAAAGCATAATGTCTCACAGAGAATGCAGAGCTCGGTTGTGCCGTGCCAACTGTTTATTAAATGTGATTGCATTTTTATGTAAATTAGAACTGCTATGCCGAAGTACCTCAGCTGTGTGTTTGTAAATGTCTTGAGTAAAGCATGCTGATGATCCTCACATGCCTCCCTGATTAAATCCAAGTCATATCAGTGACAGACATAAAGCACACCCTAGAAATGTGTGACATCTAACAAACAGTGCTGCATGAATGACGAAGTGTGACTGTGCTAATTATGACTTTTCCGTCACCTGAATTTAGATAACAGTATCATTATAACGCATGGCAAATCAAGGAGGTAGAAGCATGTCACATTAGTGTTAATGAGTCACGTTAAATAAACAATGCAGTGCAATTGAATTCATATTTAGTGTTACTAAATGCTTAATGATGTGGTTGATTATCACCTGAGTGATACTGTGTTTGTTTGTGTGTATGTGTGGACATGTTTACCTATTTGTCTTCCACCTTTGTGTGGGAAAGGGGAAGTGATTATTCACAGTGAAGCCACCATGCTCTTTGTTGATGCCCTGTCAGTAAATGGGAGCGGTATGCTAATGAAAAGCATGGATTTGCATATCAGTAGGGCTGAGGATCAGTACTCACGTGACTATGCAAATGACTTAAGAATTATAAACCATACGGAGCTCATAGATCTGCGTTTAATGGGTTTTGGTGTCACCTCTGTCAAGA
Organism: Brachyalestes nurse; assembly: GCA_037974405.1. Taxonomy (NCBI): domain Eukaryota; kingdom Metazoa; phylum Chordata; class Actinopteri; order Characiformes; family Alestidae; genus Brachyalestes; species Brachyalestes nurse. The sequence continues at coordinate 17,754,181 of JBBPCY010000150.1, forward strand.
CGTAGGACGAAGGTCAAATGAGACTGATATATCTTAAGATTTAGGCTTATACTTAAAAATAAAGGTTCCTAAATGGCTTGTGGCTTGGACATAGGATTCTGGGGGCTCAATTGGTTTTTAATCCTTTCATTATGTGGAAGGTCTCTAAACTTTGGAACGTGTAAATTTGGCTGACGCTCTTATCCAGAAAATGGTAGAAAGTGGGGTTGAAACCATTAGGCTATTTCCACCCTGAAAGGAAAGGAAAAAAGTTGATTCTTTTTCAGCATCGCTTTTTTGTTAGCATTATTTTGAAGCATGTACAACAATGCTGTATTGTAAAGGCTTAAGACTATTCTTGTGAGACATGAAACACTCTGAAAGCAGCAACCACCCACATGCACAAACCAACGACCAATTAAATGACACTTGGTGAAACGGATTGTAAAGTCTGCTGATCTCAATTCTTCCCTCATCATCCCTTTCTCCTACCATCTCTCCCACTTGCTGCCATTTTAGTGACTTTAACAGGGAGGATATTTTCATTTAGCCGCAGTGAGAGACTCCGTAAATCTACTGTGTTTTACAGCCACCTTGCCGCTTATTGACTGTGCTTGGGGAAGGGATTGGCTCAGTGGTTGAGCACGGTGCTGAAAGTCACAAAGTCACAGAAGAGAGTGAGAAGCTTAGTGTAAATTTAAATGTAACTTTAATTTGAGAATCTGTGCACGGTTACATGTCTTCTGTCCTATACAGACCTATCAATGTGTAAAATATGTGCCAATAATCTGTAGACTGTTTTGTCTTATTTTACAAAGCACTCACTGTTGTAGTGTGAGAAATTAATTTGAGCCAATTTCTTGGTTTGATTTTAAATGTAAATGAAAAATGGTCTACATTAGAACATCATTCTGTTTTGTTCATTTTCTAGTGGAGCTACAGTACCTTGAAATTGCAAACAGAAGGAAGATCACTACAGCATCACTCTGCAACAGACCTGTGCTGCAGCTGGAGTTAGTTAAGATCACTGAAGACAGAAGCTTGTCATTTCCAAGGATAAGGCAGGCTAAAATAAAACACTGTGACAATTATTTGTTTTATATTTGAGTATGTGGTTTTCTCAAAAACCCATCATGGATACCACATTGCAATAATGTGTTCTAAAAATATCAGATACATCCCAAAATTAAAATTTTAGACACCTTAGTATGTCTGCATGTAGCATAAGGGCACAGCTATCACATAGTGGCAGCAGCGAGCGCTAGCAGGTTAAGAATTCTAAAAGCATGGATCTTAATTGACACTTAGTGAGCAAAATGTCAGTCTTGGTCATTCTGATGGGGTGTGAATGAGCTTTAAGTGTGCACCATGCATGTGTCATACAGTGTGTGACTTGGGGGTTGACAGGCAGAAGAAGACCTTTGAGCTTGAAGGAGGCAATCAATATGCTTGAGGAAGGTGTGTGTGCGAGAGCTACAGTGTAATTACAGAGCAATAGAGCAGGGATCAGTGCAGAGTGCTGAACAGGGACTGCGTGTGAGAGTGTGTTCATACACATTTGGGGGTGTCTTGCACACCTTGATGTAGTTCCATATGTTACAAAAAGCCTGTCATTTCTAATTAGCACAGTGCAATGCTAGCACTCCACATCATCAGCTTCAAGTCGATGCCACGAAATGTACTCAGAAGGCCCCTGACAGTCTTTTTTCTGTCACCTGGGTTAGGTCACGCGGCATGACCTTCTGTCTAGAGATACCAATTCACCCCACTTCAGATAAGTCATGTGAGTTTTTTCCCTCTTTACCAATACTCCTCTTAATAGGTTAAGAGCCCTACAGCACGCTGGGAAATGCATATTGATTTATTGAAGCAGTTAAGCTGTACTATCATTGCGGGTCTAAAGTGCTCAAAGACTACAGAATGAGATTGATTTGTGACCCTGTAATTTGGATGAATTTCTCAGATTTACTTGTCCGACGTACTGGCATTGCTATATCTTAATGACTAACACTCCAAAGACAAGCTTAACATTGGAATTCTCCTCACAGTGAAGACAATGGGGGGTAAACACCATGGCACGCAACAGGGCCACATAGTATATAATGAGTGTTGGGGTTGTTACTTAGAGTAGTCCATTATAAATTATTCATTACTTCTCTAAAACAGTAATGAGACTTTACTTTTCACTTCCTGAAAGACCGTTCAAATCGGTACCAAGTGGAAAGTATAAGAGCCAACCCAACCGCCCTTTCAGTACTTAAGGAAAATTTACATGAATAAAATCTAAAGCAAAGCTGCTTCTGAATGTAGTCTGACCTGTTTAGGTACATTGTAAAAAAAACTATGTAAATGTAACAGTGAATTACAAGCCATACATACATATGACAGTACACTCCTGTAAACTGCTGTAATTTTGTATTTCAACATTTTCCTTCCAAATCTACCATTATAAGGAGTAAGATATCAGAAGGTGAATTTAAAATTTTACACCCCTCTCAAAACACATCTCTTAATACTGTGAAATACTGTTAAACAGATGTACAGTAACATGCTGTTGAAAATAAGCAGTAAACGTGACTGCACTTATACCACTAAAAAACTACAAAGATGACAGTGACCAAATAACTATCAGTTACATTATGGATAAAACTAGTAAAGAACTGACACACAAAACACCATCATAGTGGAAATACCAAACCATAAAGTCCATTCAAATGCATCTTTGGCGTTGGAATAACAGCTTTTGTGAAATAAACTGGTTGTGGAAAATAAATAAATAAATAAATGAATACACAACTGAATTTACATTTTTTTTAAAAGTAACACATTCATAGCCAGCCTGCTCAAGACTACATGAAGTACTGCTCACTTTTCCGATATGCTTTACAAACAGCTAATGACCACAACATCCCACATTTGTACTTCTTTCACTAGACGTTGGTCTTGTATCTCCCAGAGGGAGTGAGTTTTACAAGTATTTGCTGCATTTAAGGGACACAGTAGATTACTGAAGGGCTTGTGCTGTAAATTTACATCAGTTATTTACAGTGTGAGGTTGGGGTCTCTCTTCTTCATAACAGAGATTTTTATCCATCAGTTACACATGCATATGAGTAGATGATTCCCAGAGTAATCATGGAGCTTCCCACGCCTGAGCTGCGCTGCTCATATTCACAGCTGATGATGCAATGTCAGCTCTCGCAGGAGTCTTTTTTTATCACATGATGTAAAAAGACAGGAAAGGCCAATCTGTATAAATTATGTTTTAAATGCAGCATGCAAAATTAATATTCATCTCTGAGAGGAAAATGAGTAATACAAGTAAGCTAATTCTTATCAAGTTCAAGTTCATCTGACAATAAAATTTTAAACTGTAATCAGAATCAGAAAACCTTATTAATCAGAGGAAATTGCTTATGTTACAATGCTTAATTAATGCAGTAATGTGTTACTGTGCACCATATAACACCCAACAAAACACATGCAACTGTGGCTACTAACATGAACACTCCTGTATACCTGTTGTGCACCCTGGATTAAAATAGTAGCAACTGTAAGAGCACTGTATTTTTAATTTCATAATGCAAGTTGATACCTATTGGCAGCTTGTTGGCAGAGGCTGTTTTAGGCAGCCAGTCAGGATCTCCATTTATCTGACATGTACTGCCAGTAAAGCCTGCCAAAGTGCAGCTATCGCTCATTAGAAAGACACATCCAGGAATGGTTCCTGCACACCACTGCCCCTGCTATGGTGGCGACAGCCTAATCGTATGCAATGACAGCCCTGACTGTGGCAACGACAATGCAGCAGAGAGGTCACCGGGGTTAACGGTGAAATGGCCTACCTGAGGAATGTCTCATACTGTGCCAGGCATAGGAGATAGGAGGAAAGTAAGGAGAGTGCCTTCAAAACAGGAGGGATTTTGGGCAGCTACTGTCAAGGTGCAGGGCTTGAGTAATTGCCTGCAATGAGAGTAAAGAAAGTGCCTGAATTTGCAGTGCATTTAGCAGGCATTTAGACGAGTGAGGTAGGGCATTTACGTGAAGCACGCCCTAAGTGAAAATAAATAACTCAGTGGGTGATTCGTAGCACAGCTGGAGAGGAATAAATCAAAACAAGTTCATTTACAAATCTACGTCTGGTTCTCCGGCTGATTTTATGCCCACCAAAAAGCTAAAGCCAACAATAATCCTGCCTCCAAGGGACAGCCTGAAGGAAAAGCAGAAGGTGGACCTGCTGCGAGATGAAGTCAATATAGGTCATCATCTTTCTCCTGAGGCACTGCTGTACAAACCCCCCCACCCCACCACCACAGTTGCTTAAGCCTTCACTTCCTCTTCTGTCACATTTACTGAGAAATAAAGATATACACTCCTAACAATAACAGTGCCAAACAAGGGCTCTTTGGAGTGATGCCATAAGAAGCTCTCAGTAGAAGATACTTTTAAGAATCCCATTTGTAAATGAGATTTGTGAAAAATATGTGAGGTACCTTTTTTCAATGTTTAAATAATGTTCAAATAGTGTATCATGTCTATACTTTATACTGAGTATAGTCTATACTCTATACTGGAAACATATTTTGTCTACTACAAATTCTATGACTTTCTCTCACTAATTCGCTCACCCAAAGTGTTTCCCAGTAACATTTGACGCTGTGTGTGTGTGAGTGTGTGTGTGTGTGTGTGTGTGTGTGTGTGTCAGTGGCTCTGGGGGGGTGCTGCAGGTGTGGTAAGGACCTATCAGTGCCAGACAGGGCGCCAGGATTACACACACATACTAGATTAAAACAGTCACCACTGCCTGCTGGGAATTCTACCAATTATCAGCTTCCATCTTAGGGGGTCTCAGAGTGAAGGCCAACACGAAAATAGGCAGGACACTATCCCCCTCCCATGCCCCCATCCCCACTCCCTGCTGCTTCTCATGTCCATCTTACGTCTACAGCTCTGGCACATGGAGATAAACACTGCCTGCTGAGTGCTCGGCCGCATCACAGAAAAAATGATGCTTGGAATTAGCATTGCAAGCGGCCATGGCTCAAGAGCTTGTGTCACATTGTTTCTGATGTTTTTCTGTGACTGGCTTAAGTATGCGAGCTGGTTATCACTTTTGTTTCAGAGGCGGCCGACACAAAGCTGTTTTAAAGGGTAAGTGCTCACATTCAGGCTGCTCTATAAAAGGAGGCCCTTTTTTGTTGCAAAGAGAACTGTTGGTACATTCAAGAGTGCTTATGAGGGCTGGAGAGAGCCAGAGAAAAGCAAGTGTAATGAGAGCACTCAAACGCCATATGCTGCTCCCTGCACCTCCACTCCCAAAGTTGCCATTTTATTTCCTCTCTCTCCTCTCTCTGTGACCTTACCCCTTTTTTTCTGTCACTGCAAGTCTTTGACAAAGGCAGGCCAAAGTGACCCCTAGAAAGGTCTCCATCCCTAGGCTCAGCCAGTCTGAAGCATGACCGGCCAAACAAGTGCTAGCACCAGACCTTCATTGCTCCCAATCCCTGTTTCAGTCTCAATTCTCTCAACCCCAAAACGCCCCAGAACTCCTTCATGCTTCACAGTGTAGCAGGTCAGGTCACCCGGGCCTCCTCTAGGGGAAAAGTGGTGGTCCAGAGACCCAGTTGAGCGCAATGTAATTTTCAAAGCACCAACACCTTCCTAGTGCACTGGAACTGGAGCAATAGGGTGAGAACTTAAGGCCTGATGGGGAAAGGTGTCAAAGGAACTTTGCAAACCCAAGAGGGTTCCTCTGGCCACATCCCAGAACAGGTCATGCAGAAGACACAAGTCTCAGCTCCCTGTGGAACACCTTGCGACTAAAACAGTGTATGTGTGGTGATGCTGGACCACAATCACCCAATAGGCTGTGAATGAAAAGAAGCAAAGCAGTATCGAAGCAAGGGAAGTGAGTAGGGAGCAAATCTTTAGAGGTGCTTTTCTCTTCATGCTTCACAGCTCCTCTTCAGATAGGTTGCAGTATTTGAAAGCTATTGACATTTTTGTCCGATCAATGCGACTACAAAGTGCTGAATTAGAGAGACTCAAAGAAAGGTTAAGGGAAATGGATTGAGTGTGAGCATGTCTTGTAGACTTTAAAAGAAGGAGACAGTTAAAACACAAATCTCCTTGTTTGACGTCCTCAGCAATACCCCAATGTCATGTCTGTTTTTAAAAACGTCACACACCCAGCGCCGGGTTACTGTGCTGGCAGCTGTACTGCAGTACTCACTCATGGGAGCTGCCAAGTGACTCCAGATGGTATTTATTAATCTAATAACCTTATTCAAGCACCAAAGTTCTCCAGCAAGTTTAGCATGCTGCACAGACACTGTGCCTGTTTACACTGGTGAGCAGCACTTCTTGAGATTAGATAAGGACACTACTACCCTCGGGTCCAGAAAACTCAAGGAAATTGTTCAGATTGATCACTTAGCATGCAGGACAACAGCATGATCATTGCTCAGGTTAAGACCTGTTGCATCTACAAACTGCCACTTTGTCCCTCCTACTCCTATTTACTGAACTACAACAGCCTTAAAGAGGAAAGATTGAGGTCACTGAATGGTTTTTGGTATTTAACAATGAGAGGCAGTTTGTCCCTCACTTTTGTTTAAAAATGTAATGTCAGTTGTTTCATGTAATTGGAGATCTTGTGTAGTGCTCTATGAGTACAGAGCTCATTTGAAAATGAGAAGCTTTGAACATTTGCATTGCAGCTGCGCAAAAAAAACCCATTAACAATAGTCAAATGGAAAAAACAACGCCCTCACAGGAAGCCTCAAGCAAATCTCCGTGCACATATACCATTCATGTGTCTTTTAAAAACAAATGAAGAGTGGAGATACTAAGATTGGTCACGGCTCTTAGACTCAACGACATGCACTAGGCAAACATGCTCATGTAAATCTTACCCAGCCACCATAATCAGTAACAGCTTGGCTTTTTGTTTGTGCTGTTGTGCTCCAGCAGATTATACCTCGGCATCCCCAACTTCTATTATTTATGACAATAATGTTTTTTTTTCCCTAATCAGCATGCTCTTTCTCTCTAATGTCAATAAATTAATAAAATGCAATAATTACATTGCTATGCGCGTTAGTCATATGTCACATCAAAAACTGCATGCTAGCCCTGTGCTTGTGAGGTGTCCTTGGAAACCACTTCTTTACATCTCAATTAAAATAGAAGCCCACAGTCCCCCCCCCAAAAGCCCCCCTCCCCGAAACCCCTTAGTCAGGACTACCTTTATTGCTGTAGTTCTCAATTAAAACACACCCCTGACAATGCAGTCAGAGAGTCCAGGCCTATACATACACACACACATACACACACACACACACATAATATGTCTTTACTACTCCTATCAGGTGTAGAGCAGGCACCTGGAGACCCCTCCTGAGTCAATCAGAGACTAGTGCTGTGTTATCATTAGAGTTTCTAATGACTGTGTTGGCTGGGTGTCGTTAGGGGACTGCATGATGGCTCCCGGTTGGAGGGGCGGGGCTGGGACGCCTGGAAACAGCCCTGCCAGTGAGGAACACTTCAGTAAATGTGACTGGCTCTGTTCAGTCCAATATTGTCATCAAAGATTGCTTACAGAAATACTCCAGCATTTATGTAAGCGAATCGTTTTTTTGTATATGGTCTAGTATGGTATCTGGTATAACGGAGTATAATTTTGATGCACAGCAGAAAAGAATGGGAAAATAAAACTGTCCCTTAGCTTCTCTTTAGGTATGTTTTGAGTCAACAGGAACGGGGAAACACATTGAAGTTTTCATGCATAGTAAAGAACCGTATGTTACTGATATACTAGTTTGAGATTAGAAGAGACTCTAAAAAGTTAAAATCTCTGGACGGTATACATATGAATATTCAGCATTATCAATTAAGACAAATTTATAATAATATCCATTAAAATCAGAAACATATATTTATTGATTACAAGCAGTCCTCTAAGTAATCCTTAAAAGAAAAAGAACACCAGGATGATATAATTAGACATTGCTAAGAAAAAGCAGACATGAATGAATAACAGACAGTGCAGTTAAATAGCACATAAAGCAGCTAATAATAAGCCATTAGAAATAGAGCATGATTCACAATGTGATTATTTGTTCCATCTGTCCAACAGTTTTGGGTGGGTTGATTTGCAGATTGTTAGTGAGCTACTTTTCTCTCTAACACATCCAGCACCTGTGAAATACGTAGAGTGCTGACAACAACACACAAAAAACAGGAAAAACACAAACTCCCTAAACAATTATCTTCTTACCTCCCACGCTTCCATCACATTTTGAATTTGAGGGTCTATTTCCACTGTTCTTTCTTTTACAGGTCAAAGTGCAGGACTAAAAAGCACAGAGACTTCTTAACCATTCAATTTGAAGTTAAAGTAAGAACACAGTTTCTCAAAAACATCAATTTTCTTACAATTTTGAAGGACTCGCAGGATGTCTGTAATAACTACCACGCACAAATTCGCTGGAATCTGATCCCTTTACCTGGAAACAGCATACATACTGTACTTGACATTGAGGGTCCCCTGAGATTGAGGAAGCATGCGATTGCCCATTACACTAAAAGCTGATTATTTCCCAAAGCTGCTATTCTGAAAGTAGACGTAGAACTGCACAACTGCCCTGACAGCAGACTTACATTGACTGCCTGCCACTGCTTCTTGCAATCCAATAATTTCAATTAGTTTGTGATTATTGTCTCTGCATTTGATTAGAGTGTGTTTTAATGAATTTAATTCTGTCACTGTTGGGCATACCACAGTGTTGGTGATGGTGGCAGCCAATCACTCTTCAGTGTCCAGACACAGAAGCATAATTAAAACAACATCCATCTGAGTGGACCACGCTGCAAGCTGCCCCCCGAGACCTAGATCACTCTCAGCAAAGACAGAGGAAGCGAGAGCAAGAGAGTGAGAGGCAGAGAGAGAGAGAGAGAAAGAGAGGCAGTCAGACTAACAGGATAATAGCAAATGTATGCATAAGAGTAAAAATAAAGCTGAGGTGTCTAACTAGAAGCCATTTCGCTTAAGATATAACAGAAGGTGATGAGAAAATTCTCATAATTTAATTATGATTAATTTCACATATACTGCTAGACTTCATTTTGACCCACGTATGACTGTTTAAAGACATTACATTCATTCCAACAGAAAGGGCGCCACTGCGTCTCTGCATGCAGGTTTGCCAGGACTCCTGGTAATGTAGCATACGGGAGTGGGTGGGAGCGATGGATTGCATGTGTGGGCACATTAATCATATGCATGTGCTGGTTAAAAGCACTTCTTTGGTTTTTCCCACAGTGCTGCCAATTAGCTCAAGAAAACTGTTGCTGAACAAGTGTGGCAGAACAACAAGATCCGACTCTTATAAGGAAGGACACTAATAGACTAAGCACCCACACCTGAACAAAGCAGTGTCACATAGCCTGATCACACCATTCTGTAAATGAAGCTCGACATTTTGTGGTGGAGACGGCTTTAGTCGTGATGCAACATCTAGCATTACATTGGCATAAAGAACTGGTACTATAGCAAAAACATCATTAATGTTTTATGGGCACGTGTTGGAATGGACAATGTGCACCAACAGATTAATTAAAATACAGTTGTGGTTAATTTTTTGTGATTTAATCTGCTTTGTTCAAAACTAAATGTTCAAAAATAAACACATAAATTGAGATAACAGCATGTGGTGACATCCAATTAATGCAGTTTATGCACACTGTACACAGGTTGTTGTTTATATGCACTTTATTAACAGGTCTTTGCAGATGTTTGGAGATGCAATTTTTAGGTTTTGTGAAACACAATACAAAGCAGCACAATATCATATCATACCATCATGCTGCCCACCCTTAAACGGTGCATTTATTGTTTCTCTTAAAAAAAGAAAGAATCCCTAAGGCTTATTTTAAAGATTTTATGTTAATGATAGACTGAAAAGGTGTTATTTTTATCGAGCTGTTTTCAACCTGAGCTTTAATGCACAGGGTAAATTCCAGTCAGTTAGCATATCATTATAGTCACATTTCTTTTGATGCTGTCTCCTGTTATTTTTGTTGTTTGGTTGGTTAGTTTCTTGTGGGGAGAGGCATCACCCTCTGGCAAAATTCTGCAAATTTCTTAGAGAAGGAGGATTTTACCTCAACTGACTTCGAGAGCTTATTGGATGGCAGAGTTTGGATCCAATTTTATTCAGTCTTGGAGAGCTCTTCATCATTTTTACCCTCTTTCCTTCGTCTCTCTACTCTTCAGATATATTCATTATTCATCCCTTCATCTCCACACCGGTCCCACAGGATGGACGGCCTGGGTACAGATCACTCCTCATAAATGCTCCCTTATTTCTCCCTAGGTGCCTCCTCTCTTTTTCCAAGAAGAAAGAGAAATTCTTCAACTGGCGAGGGCCAGTAACCACAGGGAGAGAGAGAGGCTGAACCAGAGGAGAACTGTGGATAAAAATTACGAAAAAGAGATAGAAATGACTCGTACCTGTGTCAGTCATGTCACATGCACAGAGTTTTTGAGGGCTTTTGGGTTGGCTGGGCTTGCCCACCCCTCACACTGCTTCAAAGTGGTTGAAAACTCTTGGTGATCAGAGTACCTCATTAAAAATGGGCTAGGTTTCTCCCATCCTTTCATTTTTCCTTCCCTTCCTCCTGCTTACTCCCTTGCTTAAATTTCCGTCGGTGATGAGACATGATGAATTCATGAGTTCAAAGACAGAACAGGGAGGTGCTTCTAAAAAAGTGCTCAGGTCTATCATATAAATGTTGAATACAGTAGCACAGACAGTAAGCATGAGCCTGAAAGAGTCTTCATTATGCCTTAACCCTAGGCATGATGAAAAAAGAGGAAAGGTGAGAAGGAAAAAAGAACCTATTGTGCCATCACAGACATTACATGGTGAAGAAGATCGAGTAACCGCCTATGAGCTGGCGTCTTGCTTCATGAAATCCTTTCGCAGCAATTGCTCTCACAGGCAGTGTTAAGAACAGGTTGTCCACCTTGCTGGAGATAATTTTACACAAAATGCTGCATTTCAGCTGACCAGTCATAACTGTGGTTTCCCTTCCAACAGCGTGCAGCTGACAGGGGTATTACAGTGAAGTGAAACTTGGAAAATGGTAACTAGGGCTAATAATGTAAAAAATACTAAGTATAAAACCTTTTGACTGAAAACTGAAGCTTAGATTAATTACAGAAACTACATAATAACCAGTGTTGGGAGTAATGCGTAACAAAAGTAATTAATGCTGGTAATGTGGTAATGTAATGCATTACAGAAAAAAAATTGGTAATATTTTACTTGGTTCAAATGTCAGTAACGCGCGTTACAATGCATTTTTAACCCGGAATGAAGTGATGTTTTTTTTTTTTCATACAAATTTGCCAAAATCACCGCGAGATCAGAGGAGAAACGTCCGCACAAAATATTTCACTTTTTGTAGTCAGACAGAACAGAGAGATGAGTGAACCTGCAACTGATCTAACGTCAGAGAGTACTGTTTTTAACCATAAGCCTAACTCCGTCAGATACCACATCACCTTCCACTGGATGTGTAATGAGCTAATTGAGCATCATGAGCTACATTTAGATTGCCCAATCCATATTTCCAGGTATTTTGGTGAGAGTAACTGAAAAGTAATGTGTAATGCCTTACATTTTAAATACAGTAATATTGTAATGTAACAAATTACTTTGAAATGACAGTAACAAGTGATAAATAACGCATTACAGTTTTGAAGTAACTTGTCCAACACTGATAATAACTACATAAAAATACAAAATACAAACGTATGTGTGTTAGCGATTATTAGAAACAGAAAAAATAAAGACTACATGCTAGTTATGTGTAGGTCAGGGTTGTTTATCACTTGCACCCACCCAACCCATTATAAGAGCCAATCTGTAAAAATATGTGTTAATGACCTGCATGCTGCCTGAATGCTGGGTCAGAACATTGCTTTGTCACTTTTTGGAACGTCCCATTTGTACTCACAAAAAATTCTAAAAAGCTGATCTGAACCTGCCTGGTTGGCTCATCAACCTGTACATCACCATTATATGCCAATTGTATTCCCTGATTGCCTGTTCAAGATTCTCCTTGAAAACCTGCTTTGTATGAATAATCTTTTTAAGGAGATTCATACAGCGGACATGACTTTTAGAGCCTTTCTATCTCCTACAGAGCAGTGGAAATTAATATCAAGGTCTGGTACAGTGAAAGCACCATACAAGACCATAAAGAGAGTGGTGAAATCAGTGCACGAGTGAGTCATCACTCACAAAGGCAGGTAGTGTCATCAGCGACTCCACACTCTCTAGTTGAGATGTTTTCAGAAGGCTACCGTGTGCCAAACATTCTTCTCATATTCCTGCACAGTCATTTTAAAACCCGTTTTAACTGTCTTAATATATTTAGTTTGGACTTCAGCAAGCCATTTTCACTGTGTATTGTTTGTAACACTTTTAATGTTTAATATCTGTTTCTACTGTTTAATGTTTAATGTCTCACTTTTATTTTGAGTGTTCACAAGTTCCCCTCTCCGCTGTCCATTGCTGTTTAATTACTACCACAACACAACAAGCCATCGGTTGGTGTTACAGCATACAACTCTAGCATTCCTTATATTTAGCAGCCAGTGGCTTAGGACTGCTTCAAAGCAGCCCAGCATTTCAACCAGCAAAAGACAGCGGAAAAGCTATGTTTCTGGACCCAGAAATATTGGTGAGCTGTATGGAATGTGAGTGACTGTTTGAAAAGATAATGCATTTTGAAAAGAAGATTGCAAAACTGCATCAAAATGTGAGAGTGAGCAATTAATTGACTCAGTAGCAACTACTGTACAAGGTGCTAAGCCACCAAACGGTGACGGACCGACAGATTTTTATACACAGGATTACATCACATATAAAACATCCTGTCACATTTCCTTGGATGTGTTCTAACTCTACTGGATAAGCTATGGAGGTTCCCGAACCAGATTTCACTAAAGACGCTACTTACTGTCACAGCACTGGCACTAGGCTGAAAGTACCAATTTTGGCCAAGACTTTGTCACACATCATCCACTGCCGAGGCAAAAATGTAGCAAGAAATAAAATAAAAGAGCTTCAAACCACCCACCTGAACTTTTATGACAATACAGGCATGATAATACTAACTACACTGAAACCATAGAAGCTAATCACACTAGCATTAAGACCAAAACCAAAGAACCAAAGCCCCAAAACACAACAAGGCCAAGGGCTAGAAGAAACATTGCTGGCATTGTTGGCATTGTTACCACACCTGGTAAGCCAGACATTATTCTGATTGGGGTCCAAGCATGCAAAAACAGCCAAGAATGAAAATTTGACTGACACGTTTGTTAAGGAGCTTCCTCCCAACACATCTAAGTAATATGAGGATTATTATCCACTCTGGGTCTTTCGACATTCTGCAAAGCAAAACTGGCACTGAGATTCTTAAAAAAAGGCTTTTCCCTGCTACTGGAAAAACAGACTTTCAATCACATCTTTTCATGTGAGGCCCCAGTCCAACTTTAGGAAAGGAATCAAATCTTAAAGCGGCCTCCTTGGCCTGAATACATGGCTGACATCGGCATGCCTCACTTATGGGATAAAGTATATTGACAATTTCAAAATCTTTTGGAACTGTAAAGACTGCCTAAAACCGTGTGGGGTTCATCCAGACATGGCTCGATCCAGACTACTTGGTGCCAACTGACGTCACGCTCTGGGGATGCCTTACACAAATGTATAGATTAGCATAAAGAACAGTGCACACAGGCCAACAGCCTGATTCTCTCTCTCCCCTCATCTGACCAGCAGCTCTGTCCCAATTAGGACCCAACAACCCCCCTCTCCCCCTCCATCACATACACCAATGAAAGAGTTAGTTAAAGCTGCCATGCTGAAGCTCAATCACACTGATGAACTTTTAAACAGCAATAACCACATGCACCTGTCTCAGTAATCTCAAATCTGTCAATGTTCAGGCACAGCCAGTCTCCTTTCCTGTCCCAGAATCCCTATAGCTAAAATTAGCTCTTTTTAATGTCAGATCATTGGCTGAAAATCCTTTTTGGTTAATGATCTGATAATTGAAAAGGTTGCATCGTATGTTCTTAGTTGAGACTTGGCTAAACAGCTCTTATTAAGATAACCAGCGAGTATTTCCCTTTCAGGCCTAAGCGCAGCACTTGATATAACTTACCATATCTGTGTTCAGTTGGTTTATGGTGTGTTAAACTGGTGCTACAAAAATAAAATAAAGCTTTCAAATAAAGATTAGGATGATGATGATGATGATGATGAATATTGACTTCATCCGCATCATCAATACCTGCAGAAAAAATATATGAAAATACATGTTTATATTTACACTCAGACACTAAATAAATCCTAAATGCATCCTAACATTGTTCCCTAGGGCTGTTAAAGTTAATGTGTTAACATAAAAAATTATTAATGCCACTAATGTTTTCAAAGCCGTGAACTCCCTTTCCTAGTTTGAATGTTAAAACCACCCACAGTTCCAGGCTGAGGCTTGGGTGCTCTTTCATTGTATGCTGGTACGACACAATCCACAACTGAAGCCCTCTCATCCCAATACAGCTTTTAAATCGCACACACACATTAGCACATGTGTTTCTGGCACATGTGTTTCTGTTACTGGATGATAATGTATACAAGAAATTGCAATCATTCTGTAGAAATCATAAGATTTTCATGTCCTACATTATCATGTAATATCTATATTCTGACTATTTTGTCCACTCATCTGCACACACTGTCCGTTTTATCAGCTACACGTATCATATAGGTACACATTGTAGTTTACAATTACAGCTTTTTTCGTTGCATCGTTTGCTGAACTTCTTTACCCTATTCATCAGTGGTCAGGACCCCTGCAGGATCACCGGTGAGCAGGTATAATTTGAGTGGATTATTCTCAGCCTAACAGTGACACTGACATGATAGTGGAATGTTTGTGTATGTATCCTGTCACTGCTGGACTGAGAATAGCCCACTAACCAAAAATATCCAGCCATCAGCCCCCTATGGCCACTATGTGCAGCAAAACACATATACACACACACACACACACACACACACACACACACACACACAC
>JBBPCY010000150.1:17772437-17783819 GCA_037974405.1 Brachyalestes nurse
CACACCTTGGTTAACATCAAATTCAAGGACCTTTCAAGGACTTTCCAGGACCAATATCCTCAAATTCAAGGACCACATGCAGCGGCATTGACCTACTGCTACCACTGAATATGTTATCAATAAACAATTTTAGATGCAAATGCAATAAGAGTGGCATAGAAGTTGTTGGGACAAAACTAATGCAAGTGAAAGTGGACTGAATGTATAGCCTACATTCATATCGATAATATTCATAGTCTACATTCATATCCACAATGCATGGATATGTCCACGCTACATACATTTTAAGGATGTACATCCTTCACCGGAAAAACAGGAATAATGAACGAATGACAAGACGGAGCAAAAAGCTGTAAACAAGCACTATATTCCAGATCGGTCCCGACGTTTCAGAATTGGAACGGTGTCTCTATCTCAAAAGCCCTGGGAGGAGTAGGGGGCCAGAAAACAGGTGAACGGAATAAAAATAAAGATAAAACTTAAGAAGAACAACAGTGTATTTGCTCTGCAAGCGGCTACGCACACGTTACGTTGACTACATACAGGAAACAAGAATGTAGTGCTGAAAATCTACAGTAGAAGAACAAACAAACTTTCGCAAATCAAAAGGCGGCATAGGCATAATTTTAAACAAACTTGTGGTGGCAAAATAATAACATGTTGACAGCGGTCGTCATCCATGAAATTTCAATTCTCAAAAATATTCAAGGACTTTCAAGGACAGTGTCTTTTTATGCCCTGGCCTTGAACTTATTTGTTCAGATTCACAAACTTTCAAGGATTTCAAGGAGCCGTGGGAACCCTGCTTCTAAAGGATCATGTAAAAAAGAATTGTGACAGTACATTTACCATACAAATGTTTTAAGTCAACCTCATAGAAAAAAAATACAAGACATACAAAACATGTGCTCTTTGGAAATGTATACAAGATTTATCCTTCTCCTATAAACTTGTCATTATAGACACACAAGGTTTTGTTATGACAGCAAAACTTCAGACAAATATATTCAAGTGTGAAAACAAACTGCACATATTCAGGTTCCACTTTACAAGTTGGTGAGAGAATATTCACAAAGACAATAATACCACATATTGCTTGATCATAAGCTTGAGGAATAAGCTTGAATATTACACTGCGAATGTAATAAACTGTACTGAGTGTGATACCAGACAGGCAAGCATTTAATGAGATAAATATCAGGAGTGGTGGTGACAGACACGTTCAACAGTGATTTCATAACATGTTCCTCAATTTCAACAAAACCCTCGACTGCTGCGTTCTCTATCTCTTAATCCAGCCTATCTACAGCTTCGCCTCTCTCAACACTAATTTGATAACCTGAAATGCATTGTGTTTGCAGTCTGGTGCAGAACAATACATTCAGAATAAAGCCCCCTCTAAAGCTTGTCATTACTGTTTGTGTTCAAATGTGAGATTTTGCAGCCTTCTCTCATTTGATGGATGTGAACTTCTGTGACTTTTTTTCCTGCTCCCTCAGTAAGGATGAGGATGCAAATATGTACCAAGTTAGAGGCTAGTCCAGACCTCTAGATGCATTTCTTTTTTCTAGGCCAGCAAACGACAGTAGATTTACTCCAGGATTTAGGTAAATAATTTCCCTAAAATCCACAATACACACATGAGAAGTGAAAAATAGAAGGATGGCATTTGGGATTTAAAAGCTTTCTCACTCTTTTTATAAAGGCATATGTTGCTATTATGGCCTGTTAATCTACTCTAAATTTAGTTCTACTGACAAATCAGCGTGGTGCCATGCGAGTGCAATGGTGGAAACAATCGCATTTTAAGCACTCAAGCAGAGAATTACTTGGTGGTGTCACTTACCCAATTCATATAACAGCTCATATGCTGTATGGTGTCAGCAAAGGTAATGGCACTCAAACAGTCCTTGGTATTCTGATTCTAATAACAAGGAAATCATAAGGACACACTTCTATGAGACATATAGACTACAGAGAGGACAATATTTGACACTTCACTAGTGGAATGCCATTTACTCTATATCGTCTTTAATGGGCTACTTTAAATGCTCCACAGTTCAGCTCAGCAGTGGAGAACACCCTTGCCTCATCAATGTATTCTCTTAGCAGCACCTAAAAAAAACAGGGAACATCATGCAAGAGCTCTTCTCTGAAATGAGATTTATCATCCCTCTTAGAAGAAAAAGAGAGCAGAATTACTCCAGAGGGGCTTCACATAGGCTCTGCTGTAATTGCAAATTTATTCAGGCTGCCGAAATTCAAACCAAGGGATACAAGGGATAGACAGAGCAAAATCAATTAATTTGAATTTAATGAGATATGGTACAGATCTGGATGTTTGTATATCTGGATGTTTGCAATTTGCAAATTTTAGAGCTGAAATCATCCTGTGCGTCTGTGCATTTGGAAGTCTGGCATTGGAGCAAATGTGTTACGAAATGTGAGATTCATGCCACCTCTGCCTATTAAAGTTAGGATATCACTGACACGCAGGGCCTCATAATTCCTGCAGAGCACCCGCGTATTTAAAAATTAGCCAAACAGCTTAAACTGTATGTGGGAAGAAGGCTGGAGGCTTAGGTTAACTTCAGCTTCTCTTAAAATGAATAAACAGTAGACAGGACTGAATTTCTGATATACAGGCAACAAAATATAGCAATATCTCTAATTTTAGAATAATATTAAAATATTTGATTAGAATAGTAGAATAATACTAACATATTGTATATAAAACACTGGGTGATATCTCAGGTGAGGCTTCATTCTAAATTTTCTCCGGCAAAGGTCTCATCTGTTGATCAACTGAGGTACTGCTTAAGTTGAGTTTACTCTCACACAGTAAAGAAACGCTAGGAGGGGGAAAATGGAAGCATGAGGGGAACAGGGCAGAAGATGAATGTTGAATGAGCAATGGATCAAGGATCAAGACATGGTCAGAGGAACTTTGAACACATGAATGCAGCTATTTTGAGGAGGTGTGAGGAAAATGTGGCATGATGCCTCTTATGAGTTGAGTCACTCAAGTGAACAAACCCATCCCTCACTTCGACAAAAACTAAGAGAAAAAGCCCATGTTTACAACAGATGCCAATCGACAGGTCCATTTTGACCAAGCATTCAATATGCCTGCAAGAAGACACAGTGGAATGGTGAGAGGGCTGCAGACATTGCGAAAAACGACAGCTAAAGTAAACAAGACGTCCTAGTGTCTTCTCCAGAGACACTGGCAAGCGGCTAATCTCTATTGAGACGTGCTGTCATGCTGACGGAGAGAAAAGCGGAGGCGATTGATCTGATCTGCTCTCATTAAAAGCCGAGCGACAGATTTCCTCCAGGCTTTGGCCCCCCAAGTGCAGAGCAGGTCAGTCATTACAGCCTAAGCTGCAAACAGAAAAAAATATATGTATTAAAAAGCTTAGCGCCAGCCTTAGTGCAGCGTGCTCCGGCTGTGCCGCGCCGCTCGGAGGTCAGGCTGCGTGAGGAAAGGAGCATTAAGCTTCATTGTGGCGTTCCTTTCTCACATAGCTACGTCGACATGAAGCCGTGTGAGAAATACAATGTGGCACAAGCCACAAAATCCACTCATCATGACATGAATAAATAAACAGACAGACAGCGTTCTCACCCTGTGACAATGGGCAGCCTGCAGAACTCTCATTATAGAAACACGTTCCTAAAAGACAGAGGAATTAGAAAAGCCCAGGCCATCCTTTTTTCCCCTACCATGAAAAGTATAAAGATTTATCACCGCAGAAGAAGCACTTAACCACTGTTCTGTGTCACTGACTGACCCAGATGTGCTGCCCTTCATATCACTTGCTCTCTTTTTACCCTCTTTCATACAAACTATCCAAAAAATGCTGCACAGTAGTCTTCCTCATAACATGTGAAGCCAGTAATGCTTTTGTTTGCATGAATCATATATGGAGAAAGAGGTGCTTGATGTTTCACAGCTTCTAATAATAAGATAAGTAGAAATCCCAGAGTGATGCAACTGTTATCATTTACTAGAGGGGGTTGTGTGTATGAAAAAGAAGACACAGAACACAGAGACATACATGCACAGAAGAAGATGAAGTAAGAGGACGAAGACAGTGTCGTGTGTGTGTGTGTGGGGGGGGGGCGCGCGTGTGTGACCCGTCATCTCTCACCCACCTCACTGATTGAGGACAGCCGCAAGCCAGCACTTTAATTTAGCTCACATTAACGCCGTAGCCCCTCAATACCCGATCGCTGGTCCTGCAGTCAGTGAAGCTAATCAAAGCTAATAGGGCTCAGAGAATCAGCAGTGGGCTGAGGAATCTATGCATGACATCTTTGTCCAGTAGCAATCTGCAATATCTGTGTGTTAATGTGCATGCACAAAGCTCTGTGAAACAGATGGAGAGAGACCTATCATACAGATAATGTAGGAAACATGTATTACCTTCATGGCAACAATTACCCCCACTGCTGTGCAGTACATACGTGTTCTCACCTACCACTAGTCACACAACCTCATATCAGCCTATCAGCAGTTAATGCAAACAGTTAATGCAAACATTGTGTCAGTGCCTAATTACACAGCTATTAATATACATCCACAACACAGCTTGCTATAAATACACCGAAGCTCCAACATGCACTGAGCCATTATATACCCCTACATGATTTCTCCCCATGCACTCCCGTTTCTGTCTTTCTCCCCCTCAGTCCTCACCTTTTAGCTTCTTGGAGCAAACACTGCATTTTTCCACACCCCTCTCTTATTTCATTATTTATTTAATGATTGATTAATAAAGGCCTCATGAATGATGTCCCTCTGTTGAGAGTTCCCATCTTGTGAAATGTTTGGACGGGCGTAGAGGCAGTTTGACGCACAGCCAATCTGTAGCGCAGACAGGAAAGGTGATTGAAATTCATTGCTTTTGTATGTGTGTAATTTGTTACCAGATCAGATCCCGCATGCCAATTCTAACGAGGGCTGGGCCTTTCCAAACCCCCAATTAAACAAAGGCACAGACTGGACCCGTTTCATTTCGGGCTCTGCTCAGGCATGGGGAGCTGGACTGCGGAGATGAGGCTGGGCGTGTTTCCTCCAATCAGGGCTGCCCACAAAAGTGGTGATTTTATTAGATGGTGGAGGATGAGGGAGGAAATGGTAACAAGGGGAAAGGAAAGATGTGCTCTACTTCTATTGCTTCTTTCTGATAATGTGTCAAGAAAATCTTACTATGAAAATCTTACAGCTTCAACAGTGGTTTCTTTACACAAGCTACCATTCTCTTAACATAGCAACGAGGCTACATGATGATTAAGAACTGAAGAAAGAAAAACAAGGCGGTTTAGTAACAAACACAATGTTCTTATGCCTGTTAGGATCAGTTAGTAACAATAAGACATAGATTGACATTCAGCAGAATAAGGATGGAGTTTGAAACATTTTCCAATTTAATGTTTCTACAAAGATCAGATTTGTCCAGGAAATTGTCTTTTCTATAGTTCTTTATGGATGTGAAAGCTGGACAGTAAAAAGCAAGACAGGAATAATATTGATAGCTTTGACCTTTCAAGAATATCATACATGGAAAAGGGAACAAACAAATTAATCCTTGGCCAAATCAAGCCTCACCCATCACTCAAAGTCGCAATAACCAGCTTTAAAAATATATATATTTTTGGACATATTATGCGAATAGCCAATTCACTGGAAAAGACCTTTCTGCTTGGGACTGTTGAGGTGAGAGAGGACAGAGGAATCATGAACCAGCCTAAAAACCTAGAGGACAGGCTATTTTATGCAATGACTATCCATATGGTAACCTGGAGTTAGAATGGGGCAAATATTGAAATCCTTCTACAACAAACCAGCAGACTCTTGACCAAAACAGAACCTGTAACCCTCACACACGATATTTAGCACAAACTCCAGACAATTTTCTGAATGCACAAACCATATTAAAGCTTAATAACATTTAACCCAGCCGTGCTCCTCAATCTGACAGGATTTCCCAAAGCCAAAGCCAAGGAGAGGGGTCTTAGTCCCTCTGGACTCTACTATGATTAGAACAATAATTGAAGACACCCCACTGTAAGGTAGTAATTAAAGCAGATGAGGAGATTTTCACATTAAGGTAATCCAAAATTGCTGATGGGTCGGTGGGCTGCCACAGCGTGTGGAAAGGGGGCTGTGAACAGCTTAACAGAACAATCCTTTATTCTTTATCTCAGAGCTGCACGCAGAGAACAAGCAAGGCGAGGTTCAGCTACAATCAACCAGTCAATAATTATGCTCATCTGGGATGAGTGAGATCGGGAAATTAAAGGTAGCCGAAGGGAGAACTTAGGGAGCCGTTTCAAAGGAGAAATCCCTCTGGGCAATCTGTAGCGATCAGGCTTTATGGGGCCTCAGAATCCCGAGGGCAGTGGTTATGCACACCTGAGTGGGTCTAGTTCTAGTTAAGGGAAGGTAATATGGTGTCTGGATTTGCACCTGCTCTTGTCCAAACCTTTGGGACCACTGGGTGTCAAGGGCAGGGATGAGCTAGTTAACATGAGCAATAAAAATGAGTAGAAACATAATGAAACATGGAATTAAACCTGTTCCCAATGAACACAATTTGAATTTGATTTTACACAATGTCCTCAGAATTCACTAAAGTAGACGTCATTCAAGATATAATGGATAGGGTCTTTGTCATCAGAAGTATGAGGGTTGTTACCCTTATCATAGTCTTAGACTAAACTGTAGTGACAGTGGTAAAGCATCACTGGAAATTGTCTTTAGTCTAGGTTTATGCTTAACCTGCGTTCGGACAACATGTCGCAATGTTGCTAAAATACTATCGCCGGCATAACAAAACCTCATACCTCTAAAAAGGTCATTTATGAGTGTATATATTTATGAGTGTGCGCTGCAAATGTTCATTAAAGTAGACTTTTCCTAGCAACAATGGATGTGCCAAGCCTTCATCTATTGTGAACATAACTAATCAGAATACCCACCCCCATTACATCCCCTGGAAAACTGTAACAGGTCCAGACATCACTATGGCTCAATCTAGACTAATGTTATTGTGCCAAAATAAAAGAATATCAATCAAGTCAAGTGTTTCAAGGACTCTGTCTATTATAAATGATCAAAGGACTAAGACCACGTAGAAAAAATATAGAATGCCTAATTGTATGGACTGGCTTTTTCACCGCAGCAAATGTAATTGCTTTGCATTCATTAAGTTGCCTATGTTTTTTAAAAAGAGTTCAGTGTAGGGGTGCATATTCTCTGACATAATTTGGCTGCAAAAAAATACCCAGAACTATGTGTCGTTATATACTTCTCAAACATTGGTAGCTATTTAAAGTTTTGTAAAGGGTTCTTGATTTGGATGCATGGAAAGACATGAGGTTTACGGTATGCTTTCTTCTACAGTCCCATGAGTTCTAGGTATTAACCAGATAAACCAAAGATAATCCAAAGAACTATATAATTATAAGACAAGATAAACCTTATTAGTCCTACAGGTGGGAAATTTGCAAATATAAATGGCCAAAATGAAGACAAACTGTTGTGCACGATGACAGATTGTATTAATGAGAAAAGAAATTTAAAAAATCTTAAGAGAATAAAAAAGAAGAAAAGAAAAAAGAAGGTCATCACTGAACAGAGCTGCCATAACAGGCTGCCACTCGCTGGGGGCGCCGGAGATAGAGAGGAAGAACATGTCATCGATTTCCAAGACAGAAATGAAATGTGAAACAGGTTCTGGCTATTAAATGTGAACCTTTGTAAGTATTTTGGGTAAAATTTGAATAAATGCACTAAAAATGGATAAGTTCTAGCTATTCAACAGGTAAATGACATAGTACAATATCTCATTATGGGGCAAATTTTACTCTATAATTATCGTAGATCTTGACAAAGTGTTCTAATCAGGAAAGTACAAACTTCCAGTGAAACCCTTTAAGAACTCTTACATACTACTCTTATGTCTTTTTACTGTAATTGTATCCCCTCATTAAATTAACTAACCCATATACTACCTTTTCCTATTTTACTTTCCTCCTTAAACATGAGTGATATTTAGCATGAGTTTGTCTGTACTTACAACCTTGTTACTCCAAAAAACTATTCTAGAACTTCTTAATATCTAGCGCTAGACTGTTTGCTAACTTGTCCAAAATAACACAATTTATCCTCATGTGACGCAAAATGGTTATCATGTACTTTGGAGTTTGTACCTCACATTTACCCAGTTAAAACTTAGGAGACAGTAAAAAAAGTCTTACTCACTTTTCTTTTTTCTCTGTAGCTGAATAGAATAGATTCTATTAGTAAGTTATAAAAGTCTTGTGACCCCTAACCTCTACTGGACTAAAATGCCAGTTATATAAAGGCTAATTTTCTAATTAACAGCTTTGAAGGAACGGTACCACTGTTATTCTCAGTGTAAGCGTTGCAGTCTGACATGCAGGCAGAACTCTGTCACTTAGAGGCTAAATCAGTACCTAGCACACCGAACACAATGAAGTCACTTCATTGCTGAAGCAGTGTCTGTGATTGCACTTAGGCTCCAATCTGTTCCAACTGCTGACATGAGAGAGAGGTCATTATAAAGAATGCACACAAAACAGCTTAAAAACTCATAATTTCATCACAAAACCCTAGGAATGGTTGTTTAAAAAAACCTTGTTAGTGGAAATGAACAAACATTTCACAGGTACAACTGCCATCATTAAAACATAGCACATCATTATGGCACCAATATCCATATATACAAAATACGAAGATATATTATAAACATTAAAGCTCTGTTTTCTGGAATAGGTGCAGCTAGTCCAATGAGTTTAAACAGTAATTCTGATAGGAAACATTCTTTCAGTACCTGTTCAAGAGATCTGCTTTTTAAAAGTGGACAAAAATTGATGTACATTTTAACACATACAGTGCAAAATCCTCCTCTTCTTTTTTGTCTCCTTCTTATTTATTCCCTTAGTATCCTAGTGTTGCTGCATTTATCTCATTTATGTCACACTGATCCTAGACTACATCACCACCCATATACCAAACCTGTCACATTGATCTCCATTAAGAAACCTCTAGGCCTTTACATTTACATTATGCACTGTAGTTTTGTAACTGTCTTGTAACTATTTTGGTAAAACTATTTTGGTAATACTATAAACTCATCTGGTCCTTTTTTAGACACTACAACTAAAAAGTGTTAACTGACAGTTCCTGTTAAAACGAGTGATCCTATATTAGAATTTTGCTATTTCTATAAAAGCAAAAGTATAATAAATCCTTCCCAGTCACACAACAACAGTGGATGATATCTCAGCAATTCACTCCTATAACACAACTCAATACAAACCACAACAAGCGCAAAGCACAAAAAAACTATTCTCTCTCTCTGACATACACCGTTATATTGACTTACCCATATATCTGTACAAACACAGCCTCGGCTCCCACTTTTTCTCCCCCTGCATTCTTTACTCCAAGTAACCTATCTAGGTTGACAGGAGTAGAAAGGGCCTAAGGCTACATGCTGCTTTAGTAAGAAGCAGCGCTCCACTCAAACGGCCTTTCAAAGTCATTATGTGCATGTTTAGCTTTGGCATCATTCTCCCTTGTGCCAGTTTATGATTCTCACATGGGCACAATATCATATGGAAGCATTTTAACATCACTACCATGGTGGTGGCTCCTTATTATTCTAATAGGATGTCCTTATACTTATTGTTGACAGGATCTCTCAAGAAATTATCCTGCATGAAACCATAAGTGGAATAACAAGTCTGTTTAATATAACAACAACTATAACACCTTCAACAAGGCCCCACAGTGGGGCAATGTTGCCTCAAACCTCCAGGGAGTTTGAATCCAAGTCCTTGTGTGTTCTCCTCGTGGTGGTGTGGGTTTCTTCCGAGGTCTCCATTTTCACCCACAGTCCAAAGATATGCAGGTGAACTGGGGACTCTAAATTGACCATAGATGTGAGTGAATGGTGTGTGTACGTGGTTGGCTGGTGCCCCGCCCCTGCCTTGTGCCCATAGACCCCGTAGATAAGATCCAGGTACCTGCGACCCAGTAAGGATTAAGCCGTTACAGAAAATGAACTCCTTCTATGATTGTGATCTCTCTCTCTTTTTACACATCTTCCACCAATACTGATTTTCACTGATATGTAGTTCATCTATATAGTGACAACAGGCAGCAGTACTGTTGGAGGGCCTTTGTATGTAAGCAGTCTGACGCAGCACAGAATGACTAGAAGATATGTGTGATGAAAGCTTTCTGCATAGCCCAGGTATTGTCCTTTTGCTGTGCTTAAAGCTTAGGACACTTGTCTGAACCGACAGGACCTGACTGCTCACATCAGGACATCCAATTCTCCAATGTGTGCTGAGCTGCAGTCAGCTTCAAATTTCACATTCAGGTTCTCACAGCATGCCTCATTCTTTCAACAGATTTTATCCTGCCTTAACCTGCCTTGCCCCTGCTTTAGTTTTTCACCCTACTTTATTCTTCTTTACTCTAATGACCTTAATGGGTTTTTTTAATGATAAGTGAAATGATTCAGGATAGATTCATGCAGCCAACAGGACATTTATATTAAATCTGTTGAGTGCAAAAGACATTATGATATATGTCACATTTTCACAGAAAGCATTGGAGGATTAAACAGCCTCTTTCACTGTGCATTGTGAGATAATGACAGAAGAGAAAGATTATCTGGGCTAAAAACAGCTGGGATGATGTTTGAAACAATAATTAAGATTCAAGATACAAGACGTTTAGTATTTGTCACATACACAGTTATAAATGTACAACATGCAGAGTAATGTAACCCTGAAGCCCCCCTAAGACCGTGCAATACCTTAGAAAATAGAATGCAAATGAACTTTGGAAAGACAAAAATAATAAAATAACAAATCAACAAATGTAAACAACATATACAGCAGGCCTATTCAACTGGCGGCCCGCAGGCCGGATCTGGCCCTTTTGAAATTTTGTATGGCCCGCAAGACTGCCCGTAAATCAATGTGTGATTCGTGTGATATGATAATATTTGGATTTTGGGTTTTGGATCATGATTGGCTCGTAGTCCCACGCTACTTTCGCCAGGATTGGTTATCTGTTGCCATATTATTAGCCAATCGCAGCCGAAAGAGACGGGATTTGTCAGAAAATGGGTGTGTTAAAAAAAGGCAGAGCAGAGCTGGCAGTAACGAAAGAGAATCTGGTCACACACACACAGCGAGGGGAAAATCTTTATAGTTTTAGCCCAGTGATGTATCTACTCCAACGACATAACGGTCAGAGTTCTCGTTTAGAACCGTCGTTAAAACGGCTAGGTTAAAGCGGCACTGACACAGTGCTGGACTGGCCATCGGGCA
>JBBPCY010000150.1:17785665-17799441 GCA_037974405.1 Brachyalestes nurse
ACGAAATTCTGTGGCCCCCGAACCCACAGTGACTTTCATATCCGGCCCACTTGCTATTGTAGTTGAATAGCCCTGATATACAGAATACAATTTCTCTGGTGACACTGTGCAAATAGCTTTGTGCTTTATAAGCAAAAATAGATGCAAATGGAAATAACAAATATGTTAAATTTGGATAGATGATTATTTGGCTATATCATTATTTAAAAAAATTGATATTATTGTTGGCATTCGGTAACTTAACTAACGCGATCCTGTCAGATTTAACTGGCCTGGTCAGGGTGATGACTGGCATGCATGAGTCAGTTTCAGACAATGTTCTTGATCTCAGGTCACTTGATAATGTAGTTTACATTGGGCCAGGTTTCAGAAAGTTCAGGCCAAAATTTCAGGCCCGGTTGAAGCGTTAATTATTTTACACTAGATACACAAGACGGCTGGATGGAATGAACTGTATATAATCATTTGCAGTCATTTATATAGTCTGGAAGCCCTGATGAAGAATTCCCCCTATCCCAGCTTTTGAAATGTTCAAAGATTTATTAAAAGGGGCTATAAAAAGAATGGAGTAAAAATAACTGACAGAGATATCCATATTGCTCACCCAGTCTGGGTGCCGAACACCTAAGGGATGTGTGTGTGCATGTGTGTATTAAATATTCACACATGGCAGTGCAGATTGAGTGGCTTGACTTGTCATGAGGACATATTCTGTAAGGTCACACAGTTTTAATCATAATATACTCAAGACACACAAACACACACATGCATGCATACACACACAATATTAAGTATAAAACAGCATTACCATATAGACTCAGCTAGCTGGATTTGGGATCTGAAGTAGAAGCTGCAATTACAATCTAATATCTCAAATTAATTGAGAAAAACAAATAAAGGTTATTAATTAGTCTCACAGGAGAGGGACCAGATTGCCTTGGATTAGTGGCCAAATAAAGAGGTATTAGGGGGAATATTAAAATCAACACCGAGGAGATTTCCTTTATAAGATGCTGTGCTAATATCACAACTTCCATAGAAACAACATGAAGTCCAGTCAGACTGTCTTTTTTTTTCATCTTGAATCTATTTTTATTAGATTCAAGATGAGCCTGTCTCCTGCATTCCAGCCCACCCATTTAAACTCAACAACAAAAAAACAGATTACTCAAATTACCATGATGTTAATTATTAATCATTACAGTGTTAACCATCTTCAAATTAACTTTGGGCAGTTTTCTCCAAGTGTTTGATAGGGCCAGTTCCCAGAGCTGTAAATATCTCCCAGACTGTGCGACGGTGCCATCTGGGAACAGCTTGCCCATGCCTCCATCTGAAGCAGGCAT
Organism: Brachyalestes nurse; assembly: GCA_037974405.1. Lineage (NCBI taxonomy): Eukaryota > Metazoa > Chordata > Actinopteri > Characiformes > Alestidae > Brachyalestes > Brachyalestes nurse. The sequence continues at coordinate 17,787,012 of JBBPCY010000150.1, forward strand.
GATGTCGGCTGCTGCAACATTCAAACTACCGTGGGGCGGTTCAGGGCCTACAAAACGTTGGTAACTGTCTCTCTCTGTCTCTGTGACCTAGTAACTCTAACTCTATCTCTGTGTCTCCCAGATTGGCTGGGACATCTCTATAATCAACAGGGAAAAAAGAAACACACATTCAGCTGTACTCTCACAGACCCCCGGCCATGGCCCATGTAACACCTCAGCAGTAGAGTCCTGCACTGCAAATTCATGCTGTTCATTCAAGATAGTGCCGTGTCTCACACACTGAGTTGGGGGGAAAATATTTCTTTTTACACTCTACTGCCAGTGACTTTTCTGTTTCAAGAGAAAGTCGGAAAAATAAACTCTTAGTGGGGTATGGCCCAAATGAACAAAGAAAGCTGTCTTCTGCATATCGCTGCCCAGCAGACCCTGCCTACCACCTGTGCCTCTGTGGGCTCAGCGTGCCAGTCTTGACTGTTCTCAGTCTTATTTATCACAACAGCAGGAGGTCTGCAACGTGACGGAGCAGGAATAAACTGCATGAGGATAGGGGGACAGCCAACAGCGATAAAGAGGGTCTTCTGTTGTCATCCTTACTGACACCGAGACAGCTACTGCATCTCATACCCTAAAATATACACACACATACACACGCACACCCACATACACACACCCATGTGCGCACACATTTAAGCTGTGAGAATTATTGCCTGAGGGTAGAAGGGAAAGTCATGAACATTTGAAAAAGATGAAAAAATGAACAGATCCAAGTTTTTTGACACTGAGACCATGTGCAAGTGCATTTATATATCCATGTGAGAGCATATGGACAATCATGTGTTTGTATAGTATTTTTATTCTGATTTTGTTTGAATTCGTTTCAGTAAGTTTTACCTTTAGAATTTTTAGGTATTTATTTGCTAATTTTATATATGTTTGTGCAGTCGTTTTCCAATTTTGGTAAGCATTATTTAATATCAGTGATAATACACCATCTAGCAATTACTTTTAAGGGTCTCAAGATTCTTTCTCCTCACAGCCCGAATGTTGTGAATAAGCAGTAGGCCTATGAAAATAATGTTTTCATTATTTCCATATCTCTACCATTTCAGTTCATTTTCATGGTAATTAATGTTTACTGTTTATCACTGTTTCAGTAATGAAAATTCTCTATTTATTATTTAATAATAGTTTTTATGTATGTTTACTTCTTTTGTTTAAGCGTAAACGACTATAACAACCCTTCTGGCGCACATATGTGCATCTATACGTGCATGTGTGACTGAAACAGTAGTCTAAGCGACGCTGAGATGAAGAAGAAGGTGTCATATAGCATGAAGAAAAAAAGAGGCAGAACGTGCTGAAGAAAAGGTTTATGGAGTTGAGGATGCTGCTAGATCTTGTAGGGTCTGGCGTCTCATGTTACAAGGCACAAAACCCAGTAGCTTTCAGTGGTTTAACAAACAGTGGCTTTATTTCTGCTAACCTGCATCAAAGTGGATCAGCATAACTGTGAAATAAAAGGAGTCAAGGTAAGGAAGAGGATTAGGAATACTAGCATTATCAGAGCATGGGCTTCTGTGATTTTAAGGCTCAGCATTAAAACAGGATCTTGCTCATTTATAACTCAAATGATGAATCGATTAACACTGTGATCTTCTCTTGGGGCATCGTAAGACACAGGGGCAAGAGACACATTCAAGTTTTAGGGAAAGATAAGAGCTGTAGTCTGAGTAAGAACAGGAATGTGCTACAAGTAATTTATTCAGGACCACAGGGACTTCAAGCTCGCTTTCCCAGCTAATGATTTAAATAGGACTCAATTAGCGCACCTCTGACAGACGGGCAGGTATCATTTGTCAAAACATAGGAGGGGAAAAAAAGTTCATACGGACTTCTTGAGATGAGCTTTTAGAAAAGTTATTTTGATACTGTCAAATGATTGTCTAGTCTGGAGACAGCTAGACCTATAATTTTATCTCTCATTCTAATCAACTTCGCTTTTTTTATTGTGCAAAGCTTCACATCATCACATGAAATATTTTTGCAGGACATTACAGGGTGGAATAATTTAAACTGCAAATTCCAACCCCCAATTTGACTGATTTTAACAAACCAATTGTGCAGTGAACGTTAACAAAATGTTAAATAGCGAAGACGCCATTCATGTTTGATGCTTTGCTCAAAATGCAATCGGGCTGCAAAATGTTGGTGGAGGGTCAGACTGTTATACACATAATTAGGGTTATTTGTGTGTTTATGTGGAAGAATGTTAACGGAGCTTTGCTCAGAATTCAGTCTGCTTGTAGATGTAGGCAGATGGAAGTACAGTAACAACTGTGTTTAATGCAAACTTTCTCTCCAGGGCCCCCCTTTTCTAGATAAGAACATTAATGAGCCCCCCTCCAATTCAAACTATACAGGTTATCCCATTCGTGCGGCCCTCTGCAATACCCCAGTTTGGGAACCACTGGTTTAATGTGTCTTAATCTGTTTTTACTCTTGGACTTTGGCCAATCTCCAGAGAATCAGGTCCAGATGTTGTCTGGACTTGCCCTTTCACACATGTAGCACACAGCAGGAGATTGTCCATGTCAGATACGTTCTCATGTACTTGAAATACTTTGGGTTTAGGCAAGGGACGGCAACAAGGTAGAGGAGGTAGGACATGGTGCGGTTCGTAATTTGGGCATAAACAACTGCGATTTCCTATTCGTTGAATCTCCATGACAATTTTCACCTTGGCCTTTACCAACAGAAGTTTCTGAATCTCACTGTCTCTCCAGTTAGACATTTTTATTGGCATATATGTTTAAATTACCAGTGTTCTTAATACTCAGATGCTTTTTTTCATCCTGTTTCACACCATGAGAGCATCATTAGCATGCCCACATGCTTGCCAAGAATTCTCCGGAAAATGACCAGCTCTACTCACACATGGATGCAAATAGACGTTACATAGCCTTTGTACTAGGATACTGGAAGGGTAAAGCCCGTTTAAGGTCTATACTGATTTATTTTGACGTTTAAGTTCACACATACAGCTCCTCCAGGTGTTGTCTAGAAAAATTCTGGGTTTTAGAGCATGTGTGAAAGAAGCTTTACACTGCTATGCATACAATATGGGTATTTCTTTCACAGTTTCAAAGTATCATCTTTCAGAGGTCCAACACATTCGTCTAGACACATCACAAAAAGCCTCAGTGAATGCAGGAGACAGCACACCTTGGGCAATGGGCTTTTTGCAGTGCAGTAATGTTAACACACAGTGTTTGTGACAGACAGCTCAGATTAAGTAAGAGCCCAGGATGTACAAACAGGAACTGATAATGAAAGAAACCTCCAAACAGCTGCTTGTGTGAACTCCCGCTCTAGCATGCCCAATAACTCTCCCAGCCAAACAAGGTTAAAATGTTCAGAGTTGCTGCAGGGGAGACCTCCTTCTCTCTCAGTGGCAGCTCCTGCCAAGTCTCTCGGGGGTGGGCAATCATTGCGTTGATGGCTAAGGTGACCTGTTCTATGGGTAAATGAACAACTAGCTAACTAGACATTGTCACACTGCAATGAACAATTTCTGGTTCCCTTACATAGCTACACTACTACAGATGGTCCTACACCGAGTTACATATGACAAAAGCACATTAGTGCAAGTCCACCCATACAGATTGCAATGCAGTACTGGCTATGTTACTGAAAGAAAAAAAAACATTGTAGAGGCAGATAAAACTGTTATACCCAAATTATTTACAGTAGAGAGCACTTGATTTAAAATTTGAATTAAAAATGTTCTAGCTGCAAACATACATGTAAAACGAGAGGGAAAAAAACGACAGCGTTGGAGCCATGAATGAAGGGGACAGAACAGCAGGGTGAGTTACTAAGGACTAAATTAATTAAACAAGTTTAGACCCACAGACCAATTAGACCGTCTTCTCATTAATCCAGTAGTGTTTGCCTGAGGTCCAGCTTGAATGGTCTATTAAGTCAAATTTACTTCAGTAGTGCATGACAAATGTATTGAACTATCTGGCTAACGTCAGATAACATTTCTTGTAAAAAATTATGTGAGATAATGTGTTTGTGTGTGTGTGGGTGTGGGTGTCAGAATAGGTGGGGGTTGGTAGGGGTGAGTGAGTGAGAAGCTGCAGAAATAATCTACCTCCATTGCCCATTGCCTGTTGTTAAAGCTATTTGATGTAGCAAAGCCTGTTAACATTTAGTTTGCATTTGATGCTATTCTTTATTATTTATAATCTATTATTATGTTAACAGCTCAGGTGTAGTCAAGTAATGTAAAAATGATTTTTTTGGTTGTTATTTAAGTTTTATCCAGTTTATCAATTATCAAAAAATGACAGATTATTTGATTTTCAAACCAGTTCTTAGAATCTATCAAAGTGATGTGGACAATTTTCAGAGGGAGGTCCATAAAACATGAGTGACACTGCTTGGACTATGATTTCCACACGCAGGACAAAATGACTAGCACAGTCCCAGCTAGGGGAACATTGTGGTAGAATATGATAAAAAATATTCTCTCCCTTTTCCCCTTTGGTGGTGCGTCGTCCAACTGTCCTAAAGAACAAACCGTCCTTGCTTGCTCTTCCCCCGCACAGCAAAACAGGAACAAGTCTAAGCCAGCAGGGTGAATGTGAGGAGCAAAGGGAGACAGATAGATCAGTGTGTCTATGGGTTTGTATGGGTTTGAGACCTGTGCTGGTGGTGACAGGCAAGAGAAACAGCAGCTAGTCTTCTGTTAGGAAAAAAAACAACAACAACAAATATAATCACGGCAGAGCTGAAGCCATGCTCCGCTATATCCACAGACAGAGAGGTGTGGCCAGATATCCAGTCATTCTTCAGCAGGCTCATTAAAGCAGCAGCCAACATGGAGGAAAGAGTAGGGCCGGCAAGATGTAGAGAGAAAACCTGGGCCTCCCCAAGGTCAGCCCGCCTCCATACATCACACGTCCTCAGCCTGCGGCCTCCATCCACCGACGCGCCACGGCCCTGCTCAGGCATCAGCCACACACTCAACGGCAAAACAAATCACCCCAAAAGCCCCCCGACCATGTCATTTCTCTTGGCTCCCCACGAGGAGTTATCTCTCACGCATGCAAACTGGGCAAAAGAAATGATGGTTCTGAAACGCACAGTACAGCACGATGATAGATTACAAGCCTACAGACCAGACATTACACATGATGGATTTGTATCCGATAAGCAAGCGACATATAAGTGGAAAGAGGCCACAGCCCAAGATATGACAAATAGGGAATCCTTGCATGTACTTTTCAATAACAAAATATTTTAAAAACATTCCCTAGCTTCCTTGCACATACGGAAGATTCCAAATGTGACTGCCAGCCTCACAGAGGCACAGGTCCATGCCTCTCTGTGTACACAGCTGTTCCAGCGTCGCAGCTGTGTTCCGTCACTGGTTCCATTTCTGCAGCCTGGATTCACATGACAAATTCCTTAAAGTCGTCAGCCTACTTTACTGACACTTTTTCTAGCATACTTTTTTCCACATAGTTCCCAAAAGAGTATCCTTCCATATTAGCATTACAAGCTTCAGTTGGCAGCAGTTAACAATTAGTGGGTAATAGTCTATCACCGCGTTTCCCAAAGTGTGGTACTCCTGGGGGTGTGCAAATTGCTTCTAGGGGTTCTGCAGTACAAAAAATGACCAGAAATGACAGAAATAAATTTTTGTATATATATATATTTTTAATTTGCATTAAAAAAAGTTTACTGTAGTCTCATCTAACGGTTAGACTACAATACACTGAACTTACATGATATATAATAATTATACAGCGACTATGTGGTTGCAGAGGATGGCCATATGTCAGTCTTTGGGCTGATATTATCATGGCATACCTGGTCCTGGTGAAGCAAGCCTTGAGAGTTGTCCTGCCCTTTGCCCTGCCCTCTGCCCATTAAGAATAAATATCATCAAAGACTGGATGCTGTTGAGAAAAACTAGAGGCTCAAATGGTCTGCAATTGCATCCAACATTGCCTTGTGCAGAGGTGAAGGTGAACCCCTCACATTAACACAGGGTCAGGACTGCCATCCTTTATAAACTGTTATTGTACCAACTTACTGTGACTGACACACTCTCTCTCTCTCTCTCTCTCTCTCTCTCTCTCTCTCTCTATTTCCACTGCTCCACTTTGGTGGACTTTTCAGTTCTTCAGTTCTGAATCTACTCTTTATCCTCTTTTTATTAAACACACAATATATGTGTATCCGTACTGCCCAAGTTTCCTCGCTGCCCTCACACATTCTCTTTGACTCGTGCTGTGCTGTGTTCTCCCTCAAGCGTTCAAATGATTATAAATAGTGTTTTTTTTATAAATATTAAAACTCAATGAAAATATTTAATGTGGCTTTAAATCTGTCGTTGTGTGGGGCCCAACCCTCTCCTCAGCCACAGAGAAAAAAATTCAGTGGTTTGCATTATTTTTTAATGTTGATCAATTTCACATGAATGTCCAGCAGGTTTTGTTTCAATCTCTTTCATCTAATGATGATAATGATGAAGTTCTTTGTATGATTAAACTCCATGCATTAATGGTGCTGTAAATATTCACATATTTTCATATTTTAATAATAGTGTCTCAGTCTATTGATCTATAACGATTTTTTGGGGTGCATCATCAGGATGTAGACAATTTGGGAGATAGATTAGCATAGGTAAAAAAAAATAAATAAAACCATTAGATAAAAAAGGGCTGATCGACACTTTGCATTTGACTTACTCAATTTAACTCTAGTAATATTCATTGGCAATGTACTTCTTTGTGCCCACATAGCATCAAAGTATCATGGATGTAACATTGGCATATAATTAATGAATTATGAAATATATTTCCACATCGTCATACTATACTTTTTCTCTCTCTTTCTTTATGTTTTTTTTCAATTGTGAATTTAATTTCCCCTTTTTAGCGAAACTACTTAGCGAAAGTCCTATTTTGCAAACAGAATGAGCCCACACTGATATGAATTGATTTTTCTCCCAAGTAACAACAGAAGAATAGAAGAAATATTGCATTGTTTGTCCTTTCTTATATCTAATATTTACAACATGAAACACAGAACATTTGCACTGTTGTTTTTACATCTGTCATAACTGCTTTCATACATGCTTCTGGTGGCCTGCAAAAAAGGGGAAATTTGTGCAACATGAAGGTTATAGTTTAATATTTTGCAACCAATAATTTTTCTAGTGTCCCATTATTATTATTATTATTATTAGTAGTAGTAGTAGTATTATTATTAGCTGCAGTATGTTCTTGTAACCATATTGTGACTTATTTATTTAAGGCTTAGTAGTCTTAGGCATTTTTAATAAACATCTACAATATTGCTGCATACACCACTACAATAATAATGCAGCACTGGCCATTCCGGGGTGTTCTCTCTGTGATTAATGTTTGCTACGAGGTCATATAGTACGACTGTGTCAGCTATGACACTTTTTTCCAGGAAAATTAGCTGTGTCTAAGCTCAGCCCGTTTCCCAGCATCCACCTGAGCAGCTCCCATTCCTGCATTCTTCAGATTTCCTGCTGCAACCCACTGTGGAGTCTTCGGTTTCCACAGGGTCCTCTTACGGATTTTCTCATTATGGCAGAGGAGTAACCACCATCACCACAAATGGACACAGACACCATTATTCACAGTGCCTCATACATGCAGATGTTTACTTTATACAGATATCCCACACACACAAACACACAAACCAAATGCAGGCCATTTATTATTAATATAGGGAATCATTTGGAGACTCTTAATTGGAGACGCTCGCCTCGTGTCTCTGAGGTAAGCGGGGTGCTGTCAGTGCCAATCTTCAGGCTTCAGCATCTTTGATAAGACGGTGGGATGTCAGACTTTCATGTGCTCCTCCCGTTGACTGCAAAGGGTGTAATTTAACTGTGCTTCCAGACTGGCAGATGCTAATTCAGGAGCACTAGTCTGGGGATCGCAGCCATTAGCGGCAGGTAGTATGGCAATGCAAGATATGCAAACCTCCAGACGGCCTGGCCCAACCGTCAATCACAGAAATGAAGTCAGTAGTTCAGCACGGCTAATGATATCTCACTAAACAGAGGACTCAAAAGAAAACGAGAGTCAAGGGAGAACAGAGTAGAAAGTGAGAGAACAAGGAAGCGAGAGGGAACGAGAGAAAGAGAGAAAGAGACCGAGGTGGCAAGAGCAGAGCCTTGTGTATGAACACACGATCAGACGAGCAGACACAGACATACACTAATAACAGGGTGACCAGCACCTGTCATCTTTGTCAGTCTCCTGTGTGTTTCTGTTGCTCTCTGGCTCTCTTAATGACACACTGTGTGCCCAGAGCAGGTGAGAAGGGCGCTGCATCAGCACAGAGTATTTTTTTTTTTTGTCCACCTCCACTTCTCATTTATTTCTCATTACCGTTAGACACCAGCAAGGATTTATGTGTCACGTATTTCTTATTCAAAAAGTCTAACTTGTTTAACTTGTTACGGCACATGAATGTGCACATTGGCAGAGCTGAACGTATCAACTGCATTCAACACACGGTAGTCCTGTCGTGTGCTCGTGTGTACACACATTTGAAATATGCCATCACTATCCAGAAACCTTAGTAGTGACAGGTGTGACAAACCCTATTATAAAGACAGCCTGCAGCACCCTGAGAAAGAGCTCTGCACAAGCCCAGAGTAAGACCAAGCCAGCAAGATCGTGATTATGCATGAGGTACACTGCTCGCAGCACAAGTCGAGCTAGCTGCCTGCTCTTCATGGAGGTAAATAAGAGCCTCTGGTCATTTAAACCACTATTAAGCTTACATTAAGCTCCACTGTTCCATCATCCAAACACAATTGCCTTTTCGATGCCAATTCAGGCCCAGCTCATTACAGCCACCGCTGCTCATCCACTTCAGGAGCTCTAATACATCCCAGTGGTGGAAAGCTATTTTAAAGCATCCCATTGGTCATATGTTAAAAACGAGGTTCCTGAAGCCCACTTGCACAAGACTGATGACAGATACTCGGAGTGCTAGCCTAGCACAGCTTAGCTCTGGCACTAGCTCTGCGGTTTGTTTTCAAACTGAGGACCGAATTGCTTGTGTGTGTGTGTGTATGCCGTCAACAGGGGACGTTCGAGCTGCTGTGACACAAATCGACCTGTTTTTGCCTTTGAGCCTCACAATCAGAGTTGCCGCCATATGTCCCTTTCTGCAGTGAGCTCCCCAAGAGGCCCCTCCCCGAGCTTTAGCTCATTTGCACCCAGAAACAGGCCCTGGCCTGACAGTTTCATTTCTCCCCATGCTTCTGCTTTCACTGGCTGCAGGGTAGAGCACAGAGACTGCTGAGGTACAGCCTATGCTCCCAGATTGCCTGTGAGTAGATATATAATTAGCCACTTGGTCTGTGCCACTGATAGGAATGCGGGGTTGGGGTGGCTTGGGCTGGGACGGGGTGTGGGGTGTGAATCTGTGTGTTGGGGCAATGGTTGTAATATGTGTGTGGTGTTAGTATCTGTACGTGTGTGTGATAAGGTGACAGGCTGAAGCTGTGAGGCGAGCGTGCGCACTCACAAGAGAGCTAGCAAGCGAGCGAGAGTGGAGCAATGGGCGTCTCGCATCTCTCTGGGTGCGAATTACGCCCCAGGCCTGCCACTGATTGCTTTGATGTGAAATGATTGCACTGTCGCCGGCAGTGGACTCCGCACACCACACACACACACCCTCTGCCAGGCTGGCTAATGTTAACCCTCCCACTCTAACCCTGCCACCACACACACACACGCACACTCACACACACACACATGCACAAACACACACACTTCCATCTCCACAACTAACCAAGCTCTGCGATAACACAGCTGCTCTACTGATTATCAGGAAAAGTCCCAGCTGAAAAGTCTTGGCCTACATCCAGTGAGGTGCAAATGAAACAGAGGGAGTGAAAAGGTGAGGGTCATGGCCGTGGAGAACGGCAGCTGCTTCTGTTCAGGTGCACCACATAAACAGGCTATGAGGATCAGCTACAATCTCTCACTACATGCACACATGCTAATCGAACCTATTCCAACTACACTTGAGGACATACCACATTAGTCAATAGCAATGTTTTTTTGTTTTTTTTTACAAATTACTCATTACTTTGGAATCACTTTACTGATTACTTTAATCATACAAAGCATTACTTCACTTGTACTCTCCAAAACCTCAGTAAATCTGTATCAACAGCAAAAATGCAAGGGAAAAACCCAGTAGTCTGTTCAGTAGTTTTGTTTTACTGAAAAAAATCACTTGTAAGAATAATGGAAAAGGCATGTCTACATCCCTGTCTTTACTATGAATAAGATATTGCAATTTATGCTTTACCAAATAGACAAATCAATGAATCTGAATGCATTTGTCTTGAGAAATTAGTTCTTATGATTCAATCAGTCGTACCGTGCTTGTTACTCAACTGATGTTCCCTCATTTGCTTTGTTTTAATCTTCAGACATTTCTGCATGTGGCTGGCTATTAAATAAACCATGTCAGTTTTGAAAAAATTGTCATGGTTAATTTCTTTAATGTTTTAACACCATTTGAAAACAGTGTTCATTTCATTAGAAATTGGCCAATAGAAAATTGGAGGCAAAACTTTCACACAGATGTTTAAAATTCCTACAAAGTTACAAAGGTATTTTGGAGATTTTGTTAACTTTCTTGTTTTTTTTTCCTCATGTGACATACGTTTGTGTGAGTGAGTATGTGTGTGTGTGTGTGTGTGTCTGTCGGTGTGTATCTACTGCTAGAGCACCTTGCCTGCAGGGTTGCTCTGCATTGGACCGCCAGCATCTGCTGCAGTTCAGCTCTGCCTTGCCCAGCCAGCGTGAGTAGAGGTGTGAGTGGAGCCATCAATTAGATTTTAACAAATGACTTTCTAAATGCATTTCCCACCAGCTGTTAACTCGGTTGAGACTACCCTCCCTTTCTTTCGGAAGGGTATATCAGGGAAGAGAGGGGGTTATCTTTTTTTCCCCTCCTCCTCCACCATGGTGCTTTGTTCCATATTGCGAGCAGGTGCGTGTAAAGTCAGCTGTGGCTGGGGGCGGTGGAGCGCTGGATGGAGGCAGAGGGACCTCACTGCGTCTCTGGAGCCCAGCGTGGAGGCAGGGACATAGAGACACGAACAGCAGACCATGTCCACCTCAGGCAAAGGCCAGAGAGGCCACTCGCTTTCACTTCTCCTCTTCCCTCTTCCCCTGCTTTTCTCTCCCAGTGTCTGTCGGCAAGGAGCTCACTAATTTGCTCTCTATCTTTCTCTGCTTCTGTCTTTTCTCCAACCTTTCTCTCTGTCTCCTTCATAGTAAGAGGTCAAGCCCTTGCTCTTTCTCCTTTCCTCCATTCATCCAAAGTGCAGACGGAGACAGACGCCACCCTTCAGTGCTTTATGTGTTTCAAAAGCCCTTCTCATCGCTCACTCAAATACATCTCAGCACCCTCAGCCCCTACATTTCTCGCACACACTGTAATATATGACACTCACCCAGTCCACCAGCACCGCACTTTATAACCCATCTCTGACTCATGCACTCTTTTTTCATTCATGGAATTATGATAGGTGAAATTTAGCCCATATGACGCATTACCGCACAAGCACACTACTCAAACACACACGTCTCAGGTAAGGTCCAATGGTCATAGCTGCTACCATTAAGACCACATTTCAGTCTTTTTAGCGCCTTTCAATGACTCTACTAAAACGCTTTAGTGCCGCTAATAGCCTATTGGAAGCACTTAAGAGTCAGACCCAACACAGGCTGTGACATTCAGAAACAAGCCCTGAATTCTGAAAGCACCAGCCTACTGTAGAAGTAGGTGGTGGGTGGATTTTTTTGTATGAGTGGTTAGAGCAGAGAAAATGTGTGCCTGCCACTGATATATACCTTATGTAAATATAATATATGGAGAGAATAAAGGAAAGGACACATTTCATTGTCCCATATGCATTTACCACTAATACATGACTGTTATGGTATTAGGCAGCTGGCAGCATGTGTTTAAAAGGAAACAAAATGACATAATGAAAGTCCACAGACACATACACACACACACACACACACACGCACGCACGCACGCACACACACACACACAAACGATACAGAATGGCTTGCTTTTTGGTGGTTTAGACGGTCAATTGTACATACAGTAATCCCGCAGTTTTACGTGGATCAGGACTCGCGGATTCAGTCACACAGATTTTTCTTGAAAACCGAACTCATAGTTTTACGCGGAAATCCCCACAATAACGCGGAAACTGCAAATGTCCTCCGCCCTTTTTTGCTTATTTGTATCAATTAATATATTTTTTCTGGATGTTTTCGCACAAGGAGACCTTCCGAGTTGCATATCTCGGCGGGGAAAGCACTCA
>JBBPCY010000150.1:17800913-17836412 GCA_037974405.1 Brachyalestes nurse
CGATCTATATATACATTGTGTATATACTGTGTATATACATTGTAATACATTGTAATACATTGTAATAATTAAATGTATAATTAACATGTATATTTTTAAGTATACCTATGCATAATTTCCAAGCAAAGCAATGTGTCACAGTGTTAATTCTTAAAACATACTATCAAATTATGAAAATGAACCTGGACTAATTATGCTAACCCTTGCTTTAGCTCCTGCAAAACCGCTACGCTGACAAGGAAACGTTGTTTAAATCAAGAGCTGCACAATACCTAGTACCGCTCAGAAACATTTGCATACTGAGATATCATTATTATTGTAAAATTCACCTGAGTAAAAGAACTTCAGACCCTGAGCATGTGGGGAGACTGATTACTTAAGAAAGAAAAAGAGTTGAAAGCTTTCTGCACACAAAGGATATAGTATGAAATCGTATAGCATGTCAGAATGGCCCAGTAAGAGAGATAATTGTCAATGTACACAAATATGGCATTTAAACAAAGATAAAATGGTCCCGACTGATTTTTGACATTTAGTTAAAAGGTTGTTACTGTGTGTAGGCTAATTAACTTAAAAGCACATTTCATTAATTCACCTAGATATTGTGTTGCCAAGTATGACACTAGCTATTTGACAAAGCACAGAAAAAGCCACAGAACAGCAAACATGCTGGTGCGAGATTGTTGAAGGCCTGTTCACAAAGCAGTGTCTAGTGGGAGAGGCGGCGAGCGATGACTGCGATGAATCCGTGCACTGTTCCAGCTTTTGTTTACTGAGAGAATTAGTCTGGAAATTAATTTCTGCCGCACAGACAGTGTGGCCTCACCTCTGAGGCACCCTCACTGTTTGGAATGTGATAAAGCCGAGAGTAATTAAATCGATTATAATGTATTTTTTTCGCAATTATGAACCTTTCATTTTTGTTCCTCTAATCGAGAAACTTTTTCATTACAATTTTTAATGTGTGCCTCAGGCATCTAACACGGCATGATTTATTGTTAAACAAGTGTTTACTAAGATTTATTACACGCATTTTATTTTTAAACAACCTATATTTCTTGCATCAATTTTAAGATTCCTCACTTAAAAATCTTTTCAACTACTTTTTTTCCCCCCAATGACTTGGCTGCATATATAGAGATTGCCCCTTGACCAAGACATTACTGTAGCTCATCTAGTCATCTCTAAAATCCCAGACAGTATTCTGCTCCTGCCTTTCATCAAAATGTGATGATGTGTTAATGCTGCACAGACAAATGTCACAAGTGAGCAGGCCAAATGGGGCAGGACCTTGCAAGCACGAGCATCCTCTCACAGAAGGTTTCAACTTCATTATTCATGTCTCTGGAAGCAAAAGTTCCACTACTAGTTTAATCTTACATGCAACTCCTTTATGAACATTTCTCTTATGCTCTCATTTTAAACACGCATGCACTGCCTCTCCCCTACTACACCTCCTCTCCTTCAATATTCCCTCTAAAAAAGCTTGCCTTAAGGTTTGGTTTAAACAAATGTCAAGTCCCTATTTACCTAAGAGATTTATGTATAGCTGGCAGTGTAGGGTTTGATGTGGTCCTCCATATCTTTGCTGCAGAGAGATTCTTTCACCAAGAGTTCAGACTGGGCTGCAGGGGACTCTCTGAGAGGTTTTGATTTAATCACGATTATTACAATGCACTTTAATGGAGGTATGGCAACAATTCAGAAGACCACATCTCTGAGACTGTTATTTTAACACACTATTATAGACAGAGACTGTTTCCACAAACACTCTGCATGTCAGTATTTAGACCCATTTCTAGCTCCTTATGAATGAATGTTAAGCACAAAGGAAAAAAGAAGCATGCTTGGTTAATCAGAGTTCTTTAGATTTGCATCTTACTGCTGGGATTGAGGTTGCTGGTCCAGTAGCGCTACAGTGCTATCGGCAGTCCATGGCTAGTGCTCCCTGAGGGTCCAATTGCTCATGTTCTCATTGCACACAAGGGGGGACAGGTTCCCTCTATTGTCGTTTTGCTATATGACATGCAACTGTTACACAGTGGAACTGAACTTCTAATAAAGGCAAAACAAAAATACAGAAAGCAAGCTGTTTGGGTGACTTCCTACAGCCTTCTTATAAAGAGCACCATGGTCCCACAGCCTTTAAATAATGACATAAGTAGTATGTTACATTTCAGTAGTTCAAAACCTTCTTCCATTACTAATTTGATCATATCTGTAATATCACTTTTTCCACATTTATCAAGTTTTCAATGCAAATGTGTCTCTGCACGCAGGCAGCGTGGGTGTAAAAAGTCACAGGAAGGTGTTCCTAATAGACGGTAGAGAGTGCTAATGTAAGAGTGCTTATCAATACCATATGTGCAGTGTCACCTTAGTTACTCACATCTTCTTGATTATGAAACTAAAGAAAGTAACAGTGAATTACTTTGAAGGCTGGCATATAAAACTTTATGACGGTTTGATCAAGACTGTAGGAATATTACGAGCAGACACAAAGGTCCTGAAATGCTCCACGAGCTGCCAAGCAGTGGATGCCACTGAGCCATAATTAGCATTATAATTTGACAATCTGGTAATTCTCTTTTAATTCAGACATGAGAGAGCCTGGAGCAGTGGTACATGTGTAGGAGGGCTGGTCAGTCCAGAACAGATCCAGGCGCTTAGGGGATCACTTCTGTATGTGCAAACTCACACTGCTCCAGGAGGCCACAATGGGAACTGCAAAGCTCTTGACAGCAGGTTTGGGAGGACAGTTTGGGAACGCATTCCCTGACTTCTCTGACCCCGTTCAGCCAGCACTGGTGCCCTCATCCACTCCCCTCTCCCAGCGCTTCGACAGCCTGGCTCAACCTGGCTCACCCCCCACCGGGAGCAGCTTAGGTCATTACAATGTGCTGTCAAAACCTGTGACCGCTCCGCGTCACCGCCACCACGATTAAGGGCTGAGAAAACAAGAGTGGGCGAGGAGAAGGTGGGAAAAAAGAAGGTGAAAGTGATGTGAGGAACAAGGCCTAAAATATTTTCTCCTCCTTGGCCCCCTTTCTCACAGTTGACCACTCCCTGCTTCTTGCTGTTGCACTGGACTTCGTTAATGGTGAGTATATGGAGGCATATGCTAAACACAGATATGGCCTACAAAAAGAAGGTTAGGAAGCTTCAATTACAGCCTTATTATTCAGTTATTTTAAAAAAGTGTAAATTCTATTTTTTGTGCTAAACTAATAAGCAAGTTATGTAGTCTGGACAGCTTTGGGCCCAAAGCTACGAAATATGTGATTAATATGTATCAGTAGTACTTCAGTGTCCAGATATCATTCAATAAAGAATTATGAAGAAAAAGGAAATCAATATGAAATGATTTTTATTACAGCAGTGTATTGAAGCATCCATCAAAGTTGTAAGAGTCGACATGGCCACACCGAGTAAAAAATATCAGGAGGGAAATAAACTGAACCTTTCAATTAGATAAGTATTTTCTTCTTATAATAAAAAACATGACCAAGGGTCTTATAAAAAGAGTCCTCATAAAATAGCAGTTTCTCATTAAGTGTGATATCAGCCCACGCAGCAGAGGCACGCGGGCAAGACAGTCCTCCAGTGGAATGGCAGGTGCTTCAGGATGGGAAATAAACAGCAAGAGGAGGAGTGTGTGCTAGACACATACAGACTAATGACACTCAGGAGCAGTTTGAGTCTGTCCTCGTATGCAGCAGCTGTCTGCCACTGTCTGCCAGATCAGTGCGTTCTGCCAGCCCACTGCCATCTCGGGTTCAGCTGAGTGGGAAGAAGACACTGCATAGACATGTAAAAGAGAAGCCAGTGATGCAACCACATCTGTCATAAAAAATATCATTTTTAATGAGAGCTTAATTGCTGTAATCTGTGTTCTTTAAGAGGTCAGGGATGACTGCAGACTTTGATTGGCATCTTATGCAGGATTTAGGGCCTGAGAGCCATGAATATGCAAGTGAGTAAGTGTATTATCCAGCGTGTGCGGCAGAGCGTGTGATGGAGAGCGCAACTTTTATTTGTCTCTGATCTGAACTCCTCGCATGGCCTCCGCCAAAGCTCCGGATGCTGGAGGGAATTTTCCACTTCAGCATCACAAAAGATCAGCCTGCGCATTCTGCGCTGTCTGGCCTTCACACGCTTCTTCACATCTCTCTCCTCATTGAAGAACAGGAGAAAAAAAATGCAATTCAACAAATTAGGAACTCTAGCATAACCGGATAATGTTTCAGACCTTAATTCCCGCACTCCATATTAAATAAGTCCGTCACACTTGCAGGAGCAATAAGGGCTCTATTACCACTGACCATTCATTTGAAATTAGTGTGAAGCCGCTCAGTAACTGCGGACAAGGCTGCCAGGTCCTCCACACTCAACGCTTTCTCTGAAGACGCTGTGTAAAGCTCATGCACTTTACAGAGGCTTACACTCCACACAGACCTTTCCTCCATTCATCCCAACTCTGCCTCCCCACAGCTGGGCCGGATCAGGCCTCGCTCTGTGCAGTAAATACCAGCAGCCTTGATTCTGCCTAATGTCCTGTAGCTTGCTCTGCTAATCCTCTATTTGTGTTCAAACACATTCATCCATTTGCCTGTGTCATCGTCACAACTCGCACTGCAGTAAATACCTGCTGTCTTACAAGAGCGAGAACGAGATGAGTGGCAGGTGAAGCAGGAGAGAGATTCTCAGCAGATGTAGGCCTGATCTGCAGATAGTGAAATACTGATACATTCAATCCAGTTTGTTTCATTTAGAGAGACATTTCTCTTAAACAATATCAATAGTGTGTGTTCTCCTTTAGCATTAATTACAGTAAGTACTTCTGGTGAAATGGAGTATTTTGTTGTTGTTTGGCATAAAAAATATTACAGCAAATTACTGGATGGCTCCACAAATGTGTTTTCTTAACTACTTTTACAGTCTTGGACACGCTTTGTTTAGAATGTGTAAAGGAAAGGGTAGCACCTCAATTTAGATATGATCAAAATACACACATTTAGAGTATGTTAGTAAAATAGGAATGAATGATCAAAGTCAGCCACTGACTGATTTTTGCTCCAAACACATCACCGGCAGTCAGTAGAATTATTATTTAGGCTAATCTGCATTGCATTTTTATGGCAAATACCATGAGGCCAATAAGTACATTTGCACTGTCAATACTGATATTACACCTGTACCAAAATGTTATGATTATGCATGATTCATTATGATAAAAAGCAAGCTGCCTTTTACTTTTGATGTAGCACATTTTATTATTCATGTTTATTCAATATTTTCCTTTTACATTAGAATGCAAAATGGCAGTTTGGCTCATTAAAGAGCAGACATCAGCATGTATATTGGTACTTTAGTTAATAAAAATGACTGGGGATGTGCTACTATGATTCATGTGTTCGTTTATCCTGCTTGGTGTGAGCTTCTGATTCTGAATTTAAACACAAACATGAACATTACATCCAATGGTAAGACGTGTTAAATATCAAACATTTGTCAGCTATACCCTTGTCATGTTACCTAATCAGGTTTTATAGATGGATCTGTGTGTATGTGTATTTTTTCTCTCATAATTTTCTGCCCAGTGTTTTCCCCCTATCACATAATATCACCAACAGTGAAATGATGCAGGCTAGCATGAGTTAAGGGAAGCCCACCACTGCATTTTTTAAAATTTAAAACACATTTAAAACACAAACATAAAAAGGTTTCTCTCTTCTATAATGTAGAATTTTGTTGTTTTATGATATTGTTGGGGGTGGGGACATCATACCGCAACATTCCTGTTACCAATTTTTAACATATTTTAGTATCTTGATATATCTTGACCTTAACTAGAGGCAAATTAGCTTGAAATCATCAACCCTGTTACTGTCAGTCCTGTTACTTTTCTATGATGACATATCATAAATTATCATATAATAAAAAAAATAAATAAATAGCCTGAGATGGCACCATAAAATTTATTGTCACTTTGGGATGTCTTCTTTCCAGAGATATTTTAAAAATTGAGAAAAAAAAGATTTTCTATTTAAAATTTTCCAAGTTGAAAATGTACCGATTTCGTGGAATGACCCATATGCACTGCCTGCCATCACGTTAAGTAATGTGGGGAAGAGGAAGGGCCATCCTTGCCATACAGAGAAAGCAGGGCAATTGTGACCTCTTGGAGTCCCAGCCATGGTTGTAGCACCGCTGGGATCAAACTCGTGATCTCCCATTGATTAGGCTGGTACACTTTTTTAATGATTTCAATTCTATTTAAAGACAAGTTTAATATGTTAATATTAGTTAGCCTGTTACACATGAATTTAGTGCGGATGATACAATATACATTGAGGTTTCATTATTTTATTTAATTGTCTGCATTATCATATGTCACTAACACACAATACTAGCACTGGTATAACTCAATATAGGATCAAAAGGAAAATCAGTGCAGCCCTATCTGCATGAACAGGATCACTTCTGAAAGGGATGGCTGCACAAAACTCGTATTCCAATATCTCTGTAAGCCTCATAAACTCATTAAACCTCATTTAAAAGTGAAGGAATCATCAAGCAGATTTCTTCTGCCGAGCACTCACGGTCACACAGATAATTATGTCCCACAGCTGTGCCTCTTCTAGTGTAGTCACTGCTGCCTCTTCACTATACTTCCCTCTGCAGGTGAGGATATGGTATGGGACACGTTAGGCATGGGCTGCAAACAGCCCCAAGCGCTCAGCGCCAGGCCTCTGGCTCAGGGCCCACCCCCACTCCTCCCCACCAGTTCCCTTTATTATCTCATGGTATTCCTGTATTTGCCCTCTTCTCCGTTTTAAAAGGACTGCATTACTTCCACCTCCCCAAACTTGTCAAAACCAATTTGCTCCCCTATTATCCCTCAAAAACTGATTTCACAGTGACCTCCTCACACTGCCCCCACCCTACCCCAAAATCTTCAGCTCCATGTGTCCCTCAATCGAAACCCCCAACACGACCTGCGCTCCCCCCTAAATCAGCCCCCCTCACCCACAATTCCCTACCCCTAACCCAGCTTATTCCTGGCCTGGATTTTACCCTCTCTCTCTCTCTCTCTCTCTCTCTCCGTAGTATTTCAGTGGACCACTCTTTCCACTCTTTTATTCCCCATACAGACAGACCAAAGCATAACAAAAACATAAAACAAGAACAAATAAAAAAAATACACAAAGACAGGAAGTGTGGCAACAAAGGCAAAAGAAGGCAGTTCTGGGGGGAAAAAGAAGTTTAGACAGAAAAACTCGCTTGTCAACTTGCACTTGCTTCTGCAACAGAACCCTTTTCTCGGCCTCCTTCATCACCCCCCTCCCACCCTTCTGCCTTCAGTTAGCGCCTTGCCAGTGACAACATGGAGGATCTTCATTAGGGGAGAATGCTCAATTATATCGGCTGATATTCGTTTCCAAAACTAATTATCCCAGTTGCACGGCACGAATGAGTGAGTTTGCCCCTGCCCCGGGGCGCAGCGGTTACTGATGTGATTTGTGTTTGGCTCTGGCACTCCACTCTGCCCCTCCATCGCTCTCATAGCCCACCCTACCTCACTTCTCCAGCCGAATATGCAGTCTGTCTCCGCCTTCCCATTTCTAAAATGGAATTGGAACGAACTGCAAATGAAGAAACACACTTTGATTGGCATTTAATAATTCATACGCATGCCATTTCCCTTCAGTACTGGAATTTCTTTTTTTTTTTGTTGCTTTTTTTACATTTTGATGGGGACAGAAAATGCAGGCTTAACATTAACGTCAACACCCTCCTGGTGGATGTAAACTTTTACAAAGTAATTTCTATTTCTTAAGTTTGATACAAACAGTAGAGTAGGTTGGCAGAGTCGGGTGCCCCTGATGATGAATGAATTAATCACACTCAGAAGTGTGAAACATGAAGAAAAGTTGGCACCAGTCAAGCCTCACTTTTGCTTCAAGTTGCAGCACACTGTGTGGGAGTCTGATACTCGTGCTCAAATGCGCCTACAAAACACGAGCAAAGCCACTGTGGTATCCTGTGAAGCTAAAATCCATTCCTTAACATTTTCACTTACTGCGCCACTCCATCCTTTTAATTTTTGTATGATGTGTGAATCATCTAATTTCATCTCTTGAGTTGCTTCAGCTCTTTTCCTCTGCGTTCAGTCTTACAGAAGACAGGCCATTTAGTCACATTTCAAAGTAGCTGAGGCAGGGGGCCATACTGATTATGCACAACTCCCCTTCTACCCTTGCCAAATACCCCCCTTCCCCAACCCATTATATTCTCCAGTACTTACCCACTTCTCTTCCCTCTGTGCTCTTCCCTTGCACCCCCTCCCTTCATAGCGAAACCCTGGGTCTTCAATCCGGAGGTAGATCACTTTAATTCTGCTTCATGGATCTTTTTCAAAAAGGACCAGAGACCCAAAGACCTCAGAACCGCTGACCGCAGGCTGAACCTGGGCCGGCCAGTCGACCTCGCACACTCGTAAACACAGCCATCGTCTCACACGCTTCCCCCCTTCCCCTCCTCGCACTTTTGTTCCCTCCCTTTGGACACAGAGCACATTTGATGCGGTCCACTACAGTATGTGCCCCTGTTCTGTTTGTTTAGCTTGTTTGATTGCGTGCCATTTGGATGCAATGGTCGAACTGGTGCTGCTGGTCAGTGCACAGCCTACAGGAGGCCTATGTTGTTGACAACTAGCCACTCAAGACACTGATTAGAAAATAATCAGACCAAAATGCTGCCATAAAAGCAATGTTTCTGATTACCTTTTAATATCAGGCTCAAATTTCCTCGGAATGATGCTACATACATACACTTTCCACATCCTGCAAAATTCCACATGCACCTCAGGTGTGCCTAGTGCCAAATGCACCTTGGACATCATTTAGATCATTATATGTAAATAATCTGTCTTATTCTGTATTTTACTGTTTTTACAGTACTGTTTATTGTAACTTTAAACAGGCTCAGAGCTACACCAAGTCCAAATACCACCAACATCACTGAGTAGCAGTAAAAATGCTTGAGAAATC
Organism: Brachyalestes nurse; assembly: GCA_037974405.1. Taxonomy (NCBI): domain Eukaryota; kingdom Metazoa; phylum Chordata; class Actinopteri; order Characiformes; family Alestidae; genus Brachyalestes; species Brachyalestes nurse. The sequence goes on from JBBPCY010000150.1 coordinate 17,809,967, forward strand.
ACACATTTATTTCTCCTGAATGGAGACAGATGTAACCTGGCCCTCCTCTGTGCCACTTACTGATCTAGGTATGCAAATTACATTATTGATGTAAAAAGATCAAGTTATTAATATATGATGTTCACTTAGTGCCTAATGCCAAGCAGATTATGAACATGGAAGAAAACACAGGCAAACTCTCTGCAGGATCAAAAATGGTTGCAGTCCTGTCACCAGCCTGAAAAGGGCACATGGCTCTAGGGTCTCTGAGGGAAGATGGGATTTACTGTAATAATGTCCCACGGAAGAAAAGGATTAAGTTTGAGCAGATACCTAGGGATGATCAAATGAGCAATTTCCTCCTAGATGGTCACCATAGTGACGCTGACCTTTAAACCTGGCACTGACAACAACTGGTGACACACAATAATTGATGAGTGACATAGCATCCCCTACAAATGCTTCACTAGTTCGATGCCCCTGGATTTGACAAAGGGCACATCGAGCAAACATTTACAAAAAAAAGCCCAAACTGTTCAAAACTATTCCCTTAATCAAAGTCAGGTCAAGACCAATCAAAGAGCCATGAGCAAAAACTATCAGTACTGTCTCAAAAACAAATATGGTTAAGAGGAAAGGCCTCCACTTCACTATATTTCTGCCACTCATGAAAACGGGGTCCTCCAACCAAGACTAGACTCTCTACTAATACCCACTAATGATGAGGTGCACCTCTGCCTTTGAAGTTAAAGTGCTTTAGCCCAAACACCCAGCAGCCTTGCGGGCTGCAGCCCTGCCCCCCAATCTCAGGTTTTAATGAAGGTGAGAGAGAAAGAGCTCCAAATAAAGTTGATGAGCTTTGACACAGTGAAGCAGAGCACCCAGTGGAACGGCCCTGGAGCCTCACAGTTTGGGGTCAGTCTCTATCCCCCTCCAGGGCAGCCTGTTCACACTGTCACACCTGCCTGTCAAAGGAGAGATGCAAGGCTAACTGCAGGGAAAGAAAAAGAGAAAGAAGGAGAGAGAGTGAGAGAGAGAGAAAGAGCAACAGAAAGTAAAGAGAGAAGAGAGAGAAACAGGCTGAGAGAAAGAGTACAGGACTAATCAAAGAAAATGGCTGAGTCAGAACCAAAGAAACATATACAATGAATAAGACAGGAATCTGATTCTAGATCGGCTGTACAACACTAAGAGACTTCATGAACACATCTCCTGATCTGTGATGCATGTGTGTCCAGAAGATGTATCTCTAGTTCCTGCTAATTTGTTTATTCTGCTTTGCCCACAAAAAAACCCAGTAACTTAAAAAATGGTTAACATTGTTATACTTCATAGCCATCCAGCACCCACCTGACAATTTATCTATAATGTCACAGAACAGCGCTGTGTCTTTTGTATGAGAAGGTCAGCAATAGCTGCAGAGAAAACTAGCAAAATGGACAAGCTTTTGGTGGGTGCAGGGAACAAGTGACGGCAAAGTGGTTTTTAATACACAAAGAGGGCCTCAGACTAAAAATGCTTGCGAACAGTGCACGTTTGAAAGGGAAATTCTGTAGATTTTCTGTGTAATTCAGCTGTACACTCTTTCAGAGTTGTATGAAGCATGCCATTGTACAGAAACTTAGCAACACCGATTTCAGAGCCAGCAATAGGAACCAGGATTCACAATATCAACAACACAAATGTATTTATTACTCAAAATGACCAATAACTCTACTCATGTGAGGTTATATATGTTGATAATGGTAAAATAGTGCAAAATTGTCACTAGGATTTGCAGTAACCACCATGAATGTGTATTTTTAATGTATGCTTTAGGTCATATCCTAAAATTGATTTTTCAGGCATCAAGCAGCAAATTCATCTGAGGTAACTTATAGACACATCATCAAACACATCAGATGTCTGGCTCCTATCACCGCCACTATAAACAATTCTGATTTGGCTAGATTCTCTAGAATAGACTATTTGACTTTAAACCCCTCTAAATAACTGTTTCCATATTAATAACTAAATTAGGCAGATACTTTGAATAATGGTGGAATTTCTCTTTAAATACTGAAATTCTTGCAAGAGGAGCTTACACCCTACTGAGGGAGGAAAGTAGAGCCAGGGCAAATGAACTTCATGCTGGTCCCTTTGGGGACTGAAGCATAACCTTAAAAATACACAGCCTACAGTGTTCCTGTGTAATTATCTAACCACTTTTACAGGCAATATTTGGGCTAGTCTATCTCTGCTAGATAATTACACACTCATATTATTATAGAATGAGTATCATGTTGTGACTTTGTAGAACTGAGTGAGGTCTGTGCTGGACATTAAAGGCTGTGAAAGAGGATTGAGTGTTGGACCAGTGAACTGTGATTTTTACTCACATGGATCCTTGGTTTCAGATTTCTTAACCCACATGACATTCTTTTGGACGACTTGAAAATCAATGCTATCCTAAATAGCTCCAAATCCTTGACGTTTCAACACCAATCGAACAGTACTTCTATAACAAACACTAGCAAGCACTTCATTCATCCAGATGAGGGCGCAAAAGCCGTGACATTTGTGAGTTTATACTGACCCCTTGTGCTAACACTACATACATCACCTGGAAGCAACACGAGATATCGCAGTATTTTATCGAGCGCTCCTGCACCTGTGATAAAGAACATGTGTATTGGTGTTACAGGAAATAATAAATAAACTCAGCTGTATGGTTTGACACAGTGGGTGTGAAACCTGTTCTTGGTTTCTCAGAAGGTCAGTATTTTTGCTCTTTTATCATGGATGTAGAGAAAATGTAGAGTGGCCCAAACCTCTGCAGAAGTCCCAGAGTTTCTTGTCCTGAAAGCTGGATACACATCAGTAAGCTCATCTGCATGCTGTGTGATAATGGACTGAACAGATAAGATGACCTACATTATATGGACAAAAGTATTGGGATGGCTGACCATTACACCAATAGGGACTGTAATGACACTGCATTCAAATACAAAGACTTTAATATGGAGTTGGTCCCCCTTTGTAGCTATAACAACTTCCACTCTTCTTGGAAGGCTTTCCACAAGATTTTGGAGTTTCTGTGGGAATGTGTGCTTCATTCATTCTGCAGAGGACAAGAATGTCTGCTTTGCAATTTCAGTTCCACTTCATCCCAAAGGTGTTGGGTGGGGTAAGTTCAGGGCCAGTCAAGTTCTTCCACACCAAACCCATCCAAACATGACTTTATGGATCTTGCTTTGTGCACTGGGGCACAGTCATGCTGAAATAGAAAAGGAATTCCCAAAACAGTATCCACAATGCTGGAAGCATGTCCAAATTGTCTTGGTATGCGGAAGCATGAAGACTGAATTCAATAATTAAGAGCTGTGTCCAAATACTTTTGTCCATGGTAAGCAAACCTGCAGCATAGAAACAAGTGTCTCAGTCATGTGTAGATACATGAACACACCACACCGTGTGAACAGCACGAAATTGCTCTCTGCATTTAAGCCATTCACCATTAGTGGCCTTGGGATTCAAACCCAAGACCTTCTGATCGCAGGAGCAACTCTCTAACCATTAGGCCACCCACATCCCCAGGGCGTGGAGTGAGACTCAGATGGCTACCCCCATGTATTTCACTACATAGGTCATGAAACAATAACTTCAATTCAAGCCTGACACTTTCTAGAGGCCTACTAACATTTGACCTATCCATCTCTCCTACCTAAAGAATACACCCTCTCCTGTTAAATGTACATTTACATACAAGCTCAATCAAAAACTGAACATTACAGAAAAAGAACTATTTTATTGTTTGTATTTACAGTGAATGACAAAGACGCCCTTCTTTGTCCACCCAAAATGAAAAATACAGTGTAAATTCACTGACGTGTTTGTTAAGGCCAAAGCACACTGATAACAGAAACACAAGATAAACATTTGGTTGGAGTCTGTGGTGTTCTACACTCACTCTTGTTGATTTGGCTCCAAAGTTCTGGACATTTTAAGATTATAAATGGTGGTAAGTCGATTGGCTGGTCATTGTGCTCTGGCCTTTATAAGGTACTATGTACAGATTAGACTAATACTTTGTATGTTCTCTACTTCTCTCCCACATCAGGTTAATTGCCTTTACTCATGCTTCTTCTAGTACATTTGATTTAAATTATTTGGCCTAAAAGCCTTGGAATCTAAGTTCTCCTTTGTTCCTTTGTTGATTTAACATATGTTACCATGGCACATAAACAAACATGGCTTGTCAGCTTCTGTTTTTGAAGAGCCTAAAAAAGAACGAGTGTGTGTGAACGAGTATGTGTGATTTGTGAAAAATCCATTTGTGTAATTTGTTTCCGTATAACATGCATGATCATGGACATTTTAACAACTGTAGAAGCTACTGAGTTCATAATGTGAGCTCTGCCATATGAGATATTGTTGTAGGGGTCATTTCGGTTCACACTGGGCAGCTTTAGCTTGACAGTAGATGCCAGAGCAGTGGCAGAAGGACTAGAAGGCAGCTGACCCTTCCACTGAGCCTGGATGCGTGCCCCGTCACATTGCAGTCGTCAGAATAACAGCAGTATACCTTCACCCCTGGAGCTCTGTAGCCTTGGCTGTTCGCTTGGCTACAGAATGATTTGTATGAGCAGGACTTCATCACACCACCTGTAAAAAAGATTGATGTATTGAGAGCATTCAGTTAAAAAATAAAAAATCATCAATATGAGCATGATGGCTCTGAAGTTCTAATATGCTTTGGCCCCCACTAAAGAGATAGCGGACCCCCTGCTATGTCTTAGCTGTGGCCAGACAGAGCAGTCTGTCAACCACTTACTGTTTTATCCACTAAGCCTCTGATCTCTCTCTCTCTCTCTCTCTCTCTCTCTCTCTCTCTCTCTCTCTCACACACACACACACACACACACACACACAAACACTGCAGGGTTTTGAAACCCTCTCCATTACTAAAAACCCCAGCAATTAATTTTCTGTGTCTGTATAGCTTTGCAATTATACAAATAGCTCATAGTACAGATGGATCACATCAATCAGCCCATAAGATGTAAAACTGATTGGTTTTTTTTGTTTTGCTTTTTTAGATTTAATTAGATGAATGTGGTATATAAACATTGTTAAAATAACATTCACTTCCCATACCATGCTGTCCATTCCGTATATAAAATCTTATATGCAAAAATCAATTTTTATCCATTTTGTATCTGTGATGTCACAAAAAACAGTATATGTGCATATATATATTCTTATTGAATCTACAGTGAAGCTAAACCCATTCACGCTAACTTTATAAGCAGTGTTTTAGTCAGAACTGCTCTCTGAAGAGAGGGTAGGCAATCAGAACAGAGGTCATTTGAATATATCAGTGTTAAAGGCACAGTATGTAAACAGCCTGTTTACTAAAGGATAAGGATGGTTGGAAAATGGCTCTGTACCAGTAAAATATGACATTCTTAATGCATAAACCCACGCAAAAGTTATAAGTGGACCACAGAGGTTAAAAGAAAATTAGAGGATATGAAAACCCTAATAAGGCCAATAAATTTGCCACAAAAATGCAACTCACTGCCATGTCCTTTGACCACAGCACATGCATCTGAGTAACTTGGACATGTTTTGGATCCTTGCCGATTGCAATCTTCATCTGTTGACCCCATGCAGGTGTAACATTGCAGTGCTCCACCTAGTCAAAGCACGAAGAAGACACTGATGTTTCATTCATTTTCTATGCATCAATTTCTGACCCTTTTTTTCACCTGTCAGTCACACAAGTCACAAAAGACTTACAAACGGCACAAAAGCTACATGAGTGATGCACAAAACAAAATGATCACAGTCTTTGCTTTCTCTTCACGCTCATACATGGTCTACTATTGTACTGATTAGAGTGACTGCAGCTGTACATCATGAACCATTGTACTGTATATTTGAATGCATTTTGGTTCAAGCTGCAAGTATTTCACAGCCACTTAATGCTCTTCAGAGTCAGCCTCTAAAGAGCTCATTAGCAAAAAGAATTTTGGAAAAATAAAAAAATCAATGCTCCTTGGCTATCTTCAGTGAACCTAGGCCATTCTTAAAATATGTTTCAGCTAAACCCATTTGATGTGTCTTTGCGCTGATATCCCAAATGTGTTTTCCCCCACATACCACCTTTGAAGTTCAAGCCAAAGCATTCAGATATATTCTCTCTAAAACTGTCTGACTGTAATGTCAAAGAAAAAATGCATGTTTTTGTGTTTTCTGTCGCAAACTAGTTATGTTGAGAAATCTGTTACATCTGCTTTCCAGAAAAACAGCAATTTCTTGCTTTGGAGTTGCTTACTGACGAGACAGATGGATACAGCAAAAAGATATGATCCTACATGCAGCGAAGCTCCTGAATTTCAAATGTTTTTGAGGTAAAATTCTGTCTTAGAGTTCACACAAGCCTTATAAATCATACATCTTTCAAAAAACAGCCATCCTCTGCCAGCCATATTGACACAAGGGCTCTGAGGTGCCAGCAGCCTGAGGTTTATTTTGATGTCTCGCTCATAAGGTTAGGACTCGTTTTAGATGAGCCGATCATAGCACTGATCATTTGATAGAGGCAGAGGGCTACATCCCCTGTGAGCAGGCAGTTATCAGCTTATTATTCCAGAGCCATTTGGCAAATATCTCCGCAGGCAGTTCTGATCTGCTGTAGGTATAGATTTTTCGCTGAACAGTGGGAAAGCCTCCAGTAGCGATTTCTACATGCAGGAAGAAGCAGCAGATGAAAATTTCCTCCGAGAAATGACCTCAATCCCCTGCCTACTGCCAAGTTCTTTCCATGAGCGGTTATCATTCAGCTTAAACCATCTTAAACAACCATTATGAGCTTAGTTGGTAAGATTTCCTGCTAGTCAAACTTTTTCTTTTCTTCTTCATCTGTTAGAAATCTGCAGGTTACTTTCCAGAAGGCCCTTCTATGCAGGAAATTCATTGTAGCCCTTGCTGACCAAGGCTTGCACATTTGTATCATCTTTATAGAAAAGTAAAATGGAATGTTCTGGAGCAAGCATTGACTAAAGGGGTATAAAACTCCTCAGCATTGGGCTGTAAAGTGGTCTAACCGTCAGATACCTTCAGGATGAGCTGGAGTAGCGTTTGTGGTCCAGAACGAATCATTCAACATCAGTACTCACTCAGCCTCACTAATGCATGTCTGTCGTTGAATTCTAATAGCTATGTTCCAGTGTCTAGTGTAAAGCCTTCTCAGAAGAGAAGAGGCTGACACTGCCGAAAAGAAAAGACAAAACACTATTCATTTCTTTTTTAGCAAGAAACTTTGGATGAGCAGGTGTCTACAAACTTTTGGACAGTGTAAGGCAAGGAAAACATCAAATATAGAAACTCAATATGTCTTTAATCCAGAGGCAGCTGGTGTTGCTGCATCTTGCATCCTAAATCATTGTGCAGTCTCTGAACTAGCTAAATGTGACATACATACATTTAATAAAGACAGTTACATCAGTAAAACACTGACAACACACAGCTTGAAGAGGAACAGGAACATTTGAGCCAAAACACCAGATGGAGGTCTAGACTGAAAAGCTTATGAGGCAGAAGTGATCGTTCTGCCTCATGTTGCTTTTCAAATGGAACAAGCCTTTGTAGAGAGATCTGAAGAGAGCACAAGAGGAAGAATAAGAAAGAGTTACTCACTGTGAGCAGCAAGCAGCACGATGGAGAGGCCAAGCAACAGGCAGCACTGAACAGCTCTCATGTTGTGGGTCGTCTTTGGCCTGCACTTGGATTGCACAATGAAAAGCAGGTTGTTTGCTTCTAAAACCTCTGAGCTTAAGCCAGGCTATCAGAGAGCTAATACCCCAGCAGAAGCGAACCGAGGAAGATTACCGGCTTGCCCACTGAGGCCCTAAGACAGGAACGGTGGTTCAACAACTAGATTAATCAAGACGGAGGAAGCAATTATCTCTCCCTCCCAATAGTGACCATCATTTTAAATCTTTCACGCTGCCTCCCTGTACAGCAGTCAGTAAGCTGAGCATAGCCCAGTGCTGTGCTCAGTAAAATGAACATTTCATTTCAAGGAGCACCAAATTCAGTCTGGCTAAGAGGTTTTTTGTTTGAGGAACCAGAAACCACGGAGAAGAATGAAATTTGCCGAGATAACCCTGAGTACATACTTCTCTCAGCACAATCAATAAGACAGGTCATTTAAAATAGCCAAAACTGTCTTTCAGTCTTCCATTAAATGGATGAGTCATGTTCATGCTGAGGAGAAATTTTGAAGGGCACTTCCTGGCAAAGGTGAATGGGTTTGTGTATTCTCTTTTGGGAATACAGGTTCCTAAGAGGTTCTTGGCTTTGATGTACTGTTCCAGAAAAAAAGGTTTAATTAAAAGATTCTTCACATACACACAACTAAATGGATTGAACCTCTTTTCTCAGCAGCCATTAAATGCAATTTTACACAGTTCTGGAGGTCTCTCAGTTAAACATTCAATCAGAAGATTTTTCATCAAATTTTCAAATGAGAAATTATAATTTTAATTAAAATATTCAATTGATTATATTAATTAAACGCTGGAGGAATCTATTTCTATTACAGTCCTGCTTAAAGGACTAACGTACACTATTGTGATATTTGCAATGACGTTTATGGTATGATTATGTCAACATTATGTAGCAGGGCTCAAGTTAAGGATGAACACTTTTTGACGTGTCGAGTGCAGATTTCCTAAGATATCATGTAGTTGACAATTAATTATGATGCCTACCTGATAAGGCTAGTGATGCACAAGTCCATTTTTATGACTTCCACCAGTTATGACAGCCAACCCACAAAAATATTTGTTAATCAACAACTCAACCTGACCTGCAATGTTTCTGAACCTTTTTTACAACTTAGCTGGACTGCTGGTTTGTCAGTCTTTGATCTACCTTGTCTACATTGGCGAGATACGAATCCACCCAACACATGGGTTATGGGTCAACCTGTGTCACTGCTGTCGTCACAAAGCATCTCAAAAAAGAAAACACTGATCCCAGACCAGCTGCCTTTCTCTATCTGCTTGATATGAAAAACAAAGGCAGTCTTGCTCTGTTTGTGAGAACAAAGCCAGTAGCCAGTATTTGACAGAAGGCCAAAAGAACCAAACGGAACTGACTCATTGCTTACTGTATGTGACACCTGCACATTTTTCACAGGCTCTCACATGCAGACAGGCTATTTCTGTGCCTGCGTGTTGCTGGCGCTAAGATTACCTGCCAGATCTGTGCCTATCTGCTGTCTTACTGATAATAGGCACCATTTCAGGCAAAAAGAGTCATTTCCACAAAAGCAGCGAGATTGGGTAAAAAAACAGAAGTGCTCATTAACACCTCAAAGTATTCTGATTCTTAGGACGAAAATATTTTACCTTTTGATTGCTTCTGCTGATGTCTAAACTGGTTTATGTAGGAACAGAAGAAGAGGAGCAACAGTGTTTATTGCCATCTTTTATTGCACTTTGTAAGCAGGTGCTGTATAAGTAGAGTTCCTCTTTGGGGAAACCTCTACTGTGCCACGTCGACCGAAGCAGGACTGAGACAAACCCATCCAAATCTGACTTAGCTACCTTAGGACCAGAGACAGAGGACATGATGCTCATTACCATTTCAAAATAAACGTGAAAAAATAAAATCACACATCAGTTTTGCTAAGAGGCAAATAAAAACATAAGAGTATCTACAAAAAAGGAAGCAGTTCAAACAGTATCAAAAAACTGCAGATGTGTTCATTTACTATATTCAGTTCATATCCACAGAAAAAAAGAAGTTTTGATTCTACGACATGCGTTGAATAATTTCATAATCATATATATATATATATATAGATATTATCTTTCTTATCATCACTTGTGATTTCAAGTTCAAAGAGGGTACCACAGGAATTAGTTTAACAGTCAGCTCCATCAGTGGTTGTCATGGCAACATAGCAGTTAACCTCATCCTCACACCAAGCACACACACTTGCACTCTCTCTCTCTCTCTCTCGAACATCCACACACTCTCATAAAATATCTTTACTGATGGGGAGTACATCTCTAAAAACTTCCACAAGACCCCTGTTACAGGTAAGTTGGTGCACATTAAAACATTGAAATGTACAGTAAGTAATTACAGTGGAGTCATAGTCCAGAGTGTCCTCCCGGTCCCTGGGAGGGTCCAGTTTCATAAAGAACATCAGTAGTGTTGCAGATTTGAAAACAGTCCATGATTCTGTCCAGCACTCGAAAGGACAAATACCAGCACACTCTTCTGTACAACTCTGCTCTGCTTTAGTACCTCCCTTGTACTCTGGAGGTATGGACAGAGGTCATGTGACAGGTTGCTAGCTCTTCCCCATTTTGGCAATCAGCTCATCGCATATCTTGGTCAATTCCTCGATTTCTTTGTTCTGTAAAAAAGTCAGAAACAGTGTGTTCAATTTTTATACTGACCTATTTTATAGGGGGGCCTTATTCTGCCTTATTGTATATTAACCTTCTTAGTGGAGGAGAGTTTTTATTTCACCTACAAACTTGCTAACAAAAAACTCTCCAACTTTGCAATTTAATTTTATTCTTCAGGAAATTACTCAAAACATCATGAACTCTCACTTTGACACAATTCAATCTTACATTATTTTGAATAGATATTTTCTTGCATTTCAGATGAATCATCATCTACAAAAAAGCATTTTTCATCTCTGCTAACAACAAAACTGTGTCATTTACTTGAGAAACAAACATGAACATGCTGAGTATAGGGATGTGAGCGGAGTCAAACCTTCTGATCCAGTGTGCGTTCTAGTGAATCCACCTTCATCTGTTCTTTCCTCAGACTGGCCTGGTACGCTGCCTGCTCCTGCTTAGCTTTGGCACGCACTTGGGCGATTTCTGCATTGGCCCTGCAGGAAGCCACAAACAGCCTCACAGTCAGTCACTGCCAGTCCATATGATCCACTTAACAACACAATTCACTGAACTTACTGCCTTTAGACACCAGCCTTAGGCAGCAGACAAGGCAAGTCAAAATAGGCAGAAGGCCAATCTAAGCATGCTGCACTACACTTACTTATCCAGTTTCTCCTCTGCATGGATTTTCAGGGCCTGGTAGCGCTGCTCCTCCTTGCGCACCCGAGACAGATATTCCTGTGCACACTTCTTCAGCACCTCCTCATTCTATAGTGGGAAGGAACCATTGCAGGGTTTAAAGGGGGCAGGAGTGTCCAAATCTCTCTACATTTGACCTATCCATGCTCTAGCCACAAATGTGTTCTATAGTAACAGGACAAGCTTCCCATTCAACATTAGAATAATCATCACAGAGCATATTATAAATAAATCAATTTATAAAATGAAACACAATACAGTGTCGGCAGAAGTATCCACACATCCCTTAATAATGGAAGCTAATTCCATTACTGAAAACGCATTCATTGATGACACAGGTGTTCTGTGGGTAGAGCTTGGACAGGCTGATTCTTTTTACATCATCTCATCCTAGAAGTGCACACCTCACTCTGAACCTACACTTTAATAACCTTTAGCCGGTTATGTCAGACTGATGCTAGTTGCTGATGTGTGTATGCACTAGGGCATTAACAGAAAAGTCGACTAGTTGAATTCAGAGGCACAAGTCGACGCTCCCTGAGAGAAGTCGACTAATCGTGTGTTTTTTTTCCTCTCTGTGCGCACTTGTGTAATGCAATCTCTGCCTCTTGATTGGCTGAAAGCTGACAAGCGTTCCTTGACATAACCAATTATTATTGTCCCTTCATAAAAAGGGCGGTACCGTTGGTGCGAGTGGAATCTAAACAAGACGAGAGCCACGGCAGCAGAGGAGACAGACACACATCACGTGTGGAGATACTTCACTCTAGACACACAAACAGCACAGAGACCTGCATAATCTGCAAGTCGGTGTTAAAGTACAGTGACAGTACCGGCGTTCTGCAAGGCCATCTGACACGCCACCGCTAGCTAGCATGCTAAGGCTAGCTAACATGGCTAACGCTAGAGCCATGCAGAGAGTCGTCCGGCCACGGCTTAAACTGTTTACACTCTCAGTTGGACATTTAAATTTATGAAAAAAATCAAGGTATCAGCCTTTGTTTTGTGTTGTTTAATTGTCGTGTTGACTGTTAATGTTACAGAGAACTTTTAATAAAGGTTGCTTAGTGTTGCACACCCGTGTTCCTGTGCTGCGTGTGATGACGTTTGACTTTGCTGACCGACTAGTCGACTTGAAAAAATCTGGAGTCGTTAATGCCCTAGTTTCATACGGATGTGTTGCCCATTTTTATTATTTTTTTAAAGCAATTCAGATTGTTTTTTAAAGCTTGATACCTCACCTTACGGAAGCCTTCTAGAACATCTTTCATTTTCTCATAGCGACGGAACAGATCAGCCAGAGACTTCTCTACTGAGTTGAGATCTGCCAGGGCCTGGTCCTTCTCTAGAATCAGCTGCTGAATGGTGTGATGGGACAGAGACTTCTCCCTTTGTTCGTCCTCTAAGACATGTACACAGACACACGGCAGTGAGTCTTATATGAAATAAATCTGATTTACTTTGTCACAGTAAACTCCCAGGTATGACACAAGTGCTCCCACAGAATACAAATGATTGAATATTAAATGTGTACACTGTCACACTATAAGATCCCCTCTCAGTAGCCAAATGGGAGGCTCACAGGAGAGGCATTATTAATGGACTCAGAGTATGATATGCATTAGGTAACTAATGATGATCACTAATATTTGATGATGCTCAGTTTAATCCTGTAAAGCATGCAGACAAGACACGTTACACAATGGAAAACCAAAGAGACGCAGCGAGAGAAATGAAATCACCACAGAGGATCAACACACCACCCTTTACACAAGAGCCTTACACAGAAACCCCGTTGATATTTTTCTAGTTTAAAACTCATGCTCCAACTTACGTAACCAGCTGAAGTCTTCTTTTCCAACATATACAAAGCTTTTTTTAGATTTATGCAAAATGGACCTCAAAGATTTATAACAAGAACCTGATTAAAAATAAGCTTTTGTCAAAACGTCCTCTTATGGCCATATTTCCTTTCACTTTACATGGACAGTAGATGTGATTAGTAATATTCTGGACTCGAGGGCGCTGAAATAGCAAACAAGAAGAGGAAACAGATGCAGAAATGAAAGATGAAGGAGACGAGGGTGGACAGAGGGACTCCGCCTCCTCATGTCTACCAGATGTGTGCAGACGCAACACAAACAAACAAAAAGAAGAGTCCTTGTTACTTACCTGGCATGCCTGATTGATTTATCAGATATTTATGGGCAAAGGAGGGAGCAAAACAGAAAGAAGGGATTGTGTTAAGACAAGCCAGCAGGGAAGGATACGTGGGAGAAAAAGTGTTACAGATACAGAAAAAAAATCTTCGTCTTTCCTTTGAGGTGTCACACGGAAAAGAAGCTGAAACAACGTGTAAAGGTTACTGACAAAAGTGTGAGAGCAAATTAAGGCAATAAACTAAGAATAAGAAAAGGAATACAATTGAGTGGATGTAAAGAAGAGAAAGAAGGGAAAGTGAGGCTGAATCAAGTGTGACATGGAACGACAAAGCCGGAACTGACAGTAAAAAAGTAAAAAAAGAAGTGTAACAAAGAAAATAAGCACAAAAAGAATTGAGGTTAAAGGCAGCTTGGGGCTCAAATAGAAGGTATTTTCCAAAACCTCAACATATGACTGTATATGTGATGGTTTTGGCTAAGAGATCTGTTAAACTGGTGATCTGTCAAGTTGGTGAAAACCTAGTTAAGTGTTTCAGTTTCAGTTTCATGAAGCTGTAAATGCAAGACAAGTGGAGATGAATCAAGGTAGGGATGAGGGCTTTAAAGCTTATTGTTGTAACTGACCAGTGGCTGAGTCCAGGAGCGGGAAAGACTTTTCTGCAAATTGAATAAAATAAAGTGGTATGTAAATCTGCGTACAGACTTGGCATGTTTCAGGGAAGGACATGTGAGATTCTCTGGTTCGGTTATTGTGTTTGTGTAGAAAGGAAGCCAAACTGCTTTAGAAAACAAGAAAAGCCCGGCTGTATTTAATGGCTTTTTTAGATATACTCACCAATCATTTGTGCAATCGTCTTCTCATACTCTGCAACAATCCTCCTGGAGACAAGAAATATAGGAATTTAATATACTGCATCATGGGTATAAGCAGCAATGTAACATTACACTTGGCGGGGGTGGCTATAATAAAGGCAGCATGTAGTAACCAAGTCCCTTACATCTTTATTTATACTTCATCACTACTAAATTAATTTTACACACCCATGACTCATTGGTAGCTATGGTAACAATATTATACTTCACACTTTCTCCTACATTAGTACACTAACCTAGATGAGACAAAGCACTAGGATGTAAACAAGTAAATTACATTGTTATTTTTTCATTTAATTAAAATTCTTCTTCTTCTTCTTCTTCTTCTTCTTATTATTATTATTACTACAAAGAGTACCCATGCATTTTTATTGGAACCCCATACAATAATTTTGTTCTTTATATCTTCATGCTAGTGCAGCTATTGTAAATTCTCTTTCCTCTAAAGGTGCCTTGGTAAAATGAGTGTTAAATCTACTGTATGCTGGGAAGAGCCCAGTGGAGGGCTGGTTTTGTGAAAAGCAGGTTGGCAGCATTGTAAGCAGTGGGATTAGCAATGCTTCCCCTTAGCCTCTTAGGCCTTCCTTATCCTGAGGCCAATCAGTCTAATGAGGTAAGCCACTGTCTTATCCACACTACCAGGGCAGCGTCCAGCTGGCCCCCAGCCCCTCTTTCAGCCTCCAGCCCACGCCTGGCTCAGAGGAAGGGGCTCTAAGTGGGCCCCAGTGCTGGGATGAATAATTTGTCTCTATCCAATCATGTCAAATGTGCTGGAACTAAACTTGGACTCTGACTCACCTTCCTTTCTAATTCTACAATGCTTCCTCTTTGCTGTATCTCCTACTAAAGCTGTCAAGCTGTATGTCATTACTGTCTGACATTTTCATGAGTACCCATTCTCAAAATATACTTGAATACACAGCATCCATTCTCAAAATATACTGTCATGCCTGGTAAATTCTTTGCTATGTCATATCCTAATTGGCCAGAATCACAACCTGCAGTATAATCCTCCCTCCACTTCCTCAGGTCCCTCCCCTGCCTCTGGCACACCTCACATTTAGGCCCTCTTTAATTGGCTTCATCCTTAGATCGGAGCTTTGAGAAAATATTGGAGAGTTATAAACAGATTGACAGGTGCACAGAGGTTGACGTGTTAGCGGTAAGCGGATCACCGAAGCAGCAGGCTGCATCACACCGCATACAACAAAGACCAAAAAATCCATGCTCAATAGAGCTAGAAAAAACCTTCTTGACAGTAATAACATATCATGAAGATCTAGAGTTTTTTAAAGGTAAAAGGGCTGTGTGTGTCAAGCAGTACAATCTTACTTCATCTCCTGTAGCTCCTGTCGACTCTCCTCATACTTTCTCTGCCATTCCAGCACTTCTTTTTCCTTGGAAACAATCTGATGATGAAAGCAAAAGCACATCATCCAAACAGAAGTGGGACAGGTGTCTACTATTACAGCATATGCAGAAAAGTTTTCACAGCATAGGATGTTTTCTGGTGTGACTGTCAGGAAATGCATAGGACACAATGAGCCATGTTCACACTTAATCTAGGCAGCTGTTTATTAATGTTTATGGAAGATCTTAATGTGATTTACACATATACTGTAGTGTACCTCTTCTCTAGCTATGCCCAACGAGTGGTCCATGTCGCGGGGAAGGTAGGGGCTTTCTGCGTCACTGTATCCTGCCCGGGAGTACACAGAGCTTTTGGACACACCACTGTCCCCAGGGGAGGCCACTTCTCTCTGCTGTGTGTGAAAAATGAGGGGTATTGGGAGAAATAGAAATTACAGAGGTATGTGGTCAACTGTCCTCTATGATAGAAAAAAAACACCTTCACTCATACATTCATACTATAGGGTTTCTGAACCAAGCCACAAGGCAGCACATCATCTACAGGTTCTACAGAGCAAAGCCACAATGCCAATGAAAGCAGGCTCTTCGCTTGGTTTAAAAGCTTCACGCAGTTAGGGTGAGGCTTCAGTTTGTGATTGGCCAATCACACACAGCTGGGAGGCTGTAATAGGCTGGCGATGTCCAAAGCAAGATGGTCATGAGCGGCTGCTCAACGTGAAAGAGCACAGCTGTGATTGGGTCCAGGCCAGGGAGGGAGGGAACTCGAGGAAGCCTTAAAAAATGACCCAGTGTGTTAGTGACATGCTGGGGCCACATCACAGTTAAAGGAGCAGTATGTATCCAGACGTTGTAATCATGATGATTTGCCAAAAAATGAGCAAACAGTTATAATACCCAGTCACAGATATTTTTGGTTTTATAAAAAGCTGTCATAGTGAATGAAATACTCATTTTCAACCTGATCTTCAGTTGTGATGTTTGAAATGTACAAGGAATTACCACAGACAACAATTTCCCTCCTTAAAATAGAATCGTAAAACTCAGACAGGCCCAGAGTTCTCCATCCTTCTTGTAATTTATTGTTTTCCAGGAGTTTCTATTATGCCAATTATTTGTTTTACCCCTTAGAATTAAACAGGTTGTTTTTGATGCTATACCTTTAAGACTGATAAATGTAAGTGGATTCTCCTCAAAAAAGACACCCGGGCTGAAACACTCCTTGTAATGTCAGTGTGAAGGGGTGGGGCTAAACTGAAGTAGGCTGAATATGCGGATGTATGAGATCACAAAAAGCAATGAATGCATAACAGGCTTTCTCAGTATAGTTCCCATATACGGACTGTATAAACTGAGAAATGAATGCTATGTTTTGAAGCTTTAGCAATGTTTACACGCTTCATCCAAAAATGTAAGGAAATGTGTTCCTTTTCTTTTGTAACACAGGCCCTTTAAACAGTGTTTCTGTTATTTGATTTATTAATTCTTGGCCACCTGCTACAGAGATTAGAGATTATGTTGGAGTATTCCTATATGTATTAACCACAAAAGCAACTTCATGGTAACCTCAGAAATCAGTTCACACAACTTAGTTTATCATTGAAGAGTTACTGTCAACCAGACTCAATCCATATCAAAAGCCTACACAGCAAAAAACAATTTGAGAAGACATCCATGATGTACCTATACTCTGGGAGAAAGCAGGTTACATGAATATCAGCACCTTTATCACTTGTTCACAAACAATGAAAATAAAATCTGCAGTGCCGCTTCATTATTGACCTCTTAATTCTCTCGAGCTGAAAACAAAAACCTGCCGCAGTATGAAGCTGATCGGTCACTGCGAGGGTCAGCCTTTCCCTGACCTTGCGTCTGTCCATAAAATGAAAGGGCAATAGCGTGGAAATCATGGTGATTTTATAGCTCTTAAACCCACCTGCTGATTGGAACAGATTAAATCATCCTAACAGAGGTGGATCAGGAGATTATTTGATTGAGTTGTGGCTTTACAGAGGGCAGGGGGTCCATGCCAGGAAAGAAATACAGAACGTTTGGGGTGCAGTGTTGGGTCTGGCTATAGCATTTAAAATAATGCCATTATTATTTTACCCTGGGGGTCTGCTGCTACTGTGGAGAGAAATGCTTTCTGCAGACCAATCACAGGCAGCCAGTGGGTTTAAAATGAACTATTTTAAACAAGGCAACCCATCTGGATAACCTGGACAAAGTGTGTATGTGAAAGGATGAGTAGATGGGTGGCTCTGTAAATATAGCAGAGGTACAGTTAAGAGTTAAGCTGGTAATCAAACTGTAGTTGAAGCCATAATCTGGAGATCATGGGAGGAGCTGTATGAGCATAAACGTAGTACTTTACCCTTAGAAAATCTGATTAATCCCTCCAAAATTATAAACAAAACTAGTGTTAAACGCCATAAGCTATACTAAGCTCAGCATGGTCAGCATGGTCATCATTGTATGTTGAGCTTAGCACACTGCATACATTTTCACATTGTGTAAATGTGGTGTACATTTTTCATTAAAGAGAATGGTGTCAACACACTACAAGTCCAAAAGCAGCTACAAAACCACTAGCTACCACGGTACTGCTAACATCAAAGGGGATTTAAAGCTTGAGGATGTTCTGGTTCCTCATCCATACACAGGGCGGGGGACTAGCTGTTGTACCTGTGCAAACTGGGGGGTTCTTCGACAGAGTTTTACTTCTGCCTGACCAGACCTGCTTGCAGACGTCTAGGAAAATAACCAGACCATTTCAAGAAAGGTGAGGCACAAAGTAAGAACAGGAGAACAGGATGAAGTCCTGCCATGTCTGAATGAAATAATTATCATGATGAAATCTGTATACTGATGTGTCAGAAAGAATGTTGATATGTCACTGGAATTAACAAACAAATGGAATTTGATGAATGATATGATCTTCAGTACCAGTAAGAAATGTTAGGCTGAGTGTAACAAACCATGAACAAACACTTGAACAAACGTGAAGGGCAAGAAAAGGATGGGCAACATACTTCAAGGAATACTGCGCCGTTTTTGACCTCATTTCTATCTGTCGCATCTGTAGCATACAGTCGATTACCATAAACAAAACTTTTGACTGATTTTAGTAAAAGAACAAAACTCTCTCACATTAGCTTCTACTATTAATGTGTCTCAAGCCTGTAGTGTTTTTTTTCTTTTCTTAAGTACACTGCCTTCCAAGCAGGAGAGTGTGGTTTGATTTCCCACCTTGGGCAGAACACCACACTACACCAATAAGATATGTTGTGTCTGCCAAGTGATGCAATTATAAATAACACCATCTGCTACAGATGTGGCACATTAAAATGCTTAAGTATTCCTTTAAGGGCAGTTAAGTATGTAGTCAATTGTCAGAGAGGGGATGAGGAGAATGGGCGGCTTAAGGAAGAATTTCATAGATTTTTCAAAATTCCTGAAAATTGAATGAGCTGAAACAAAGATATTCAGAGTGGTCTGATATGGAATGCTTCATTCTTGAGAAACAATCCAGCTTTAAAAGCTACCATAAAATTAATTATATTAATTGGTTGCAAGTACACTTGCAATTTTATGATGTTTTACTAAAACATATTTTCTATAAGCTATTCATAGCACAGTACCCAAAAAATCCCTCACTATTTTACCTTTATAAATAATAGCACATATAAAAACATGTGCAGGTTTACTGTTCCTTTCGGACAGATGCCTATATTTATCATGTACATCAAGACAATTGGTCCATACCACCACCACTTTAAAGGGATGATTTGTTTCTCTACAACCGTTTCACATCAAGCCACCCTGAATACCTTCGATTACTTTGTTATCTGAATGATTACAGCAGGCTGAAATTTTGAAAAATCAGAGGAATAACCCATTAACGGTCAGGTTATTAGTTCAGGGAAGGTACACAGTTCCAAGTGGTTTATCCCACCCCAAAATGGTGAGGGAAGTAAAACTACTGGGTTGATTCTAGTTTGGGTGAGTTAGATTTCTCTCAGTCCTCTTACTTTAGCCATGGCAGAACCGTTGATATTCCAGCGGCGTGGGCTGGGCTTCTTAAGCCGAGACTGTGGAGCGTGCAAGATAAGAAGGTGAGCGTGGAATGGGAATAACAGACACGACGTGTGAACAGCATGAGGTGTGAACAGTGTGAAGCAGGAACACTACATGTATAAATGATTTAACTGAGAAATCTTTCACCTGAGGCTCTCTTATTCATATGGGTGTGTTTCCCAAATACCACTCTAGTAGCCAATGACTCAGCTCAACAAACCTGACCAGCATGAAGGCCAGACAACCAGCAAAGCCGATCAAAGCTCAAGTTCATATGACAATACACTAGCGATGTCCAGTTCAGACATACAGTTGGCCTGTATGTCCTCGGTTTTCCAGTGTGTTAGTGGCGGCTAGTCACAATCAGAACCAGAAATCAGCAACAATGTGACGAGGAATTGAAGCAGCAAGAAAAATCTCAATTTTGGATTCTTCTGAGGTTTGGATTCTGTTCTTTGGACTGACACAACACGCTTCATGAATTGTAACAAACTGAATAACTGCACAGTATCCCAAGTCACATTGATCTTTATCTCTGTGCATCTCCTATCAAGGCAAACATGCAGGATTGTCAGAAAGCCCTTGGAGAAGACACACCTCTTTCTCAAGATGGTGTCGGCTTGGGAGAGAGCAGCACCAATCAGGGAGCGTGGGCTGGGTTACTGATGTCACATGGCAAAAACTAGAAAGTGAATGGGGATGTTGGGCCACTCCCACAATGTTGAGGTAGTATATGGGTTTGCACTCCCACTCACACCAGGGTGCAGTCAGAAGGGAATCACACATGCTGCCAGACACACACACACACACACACACACTCGGAGCACTGAGAGCACTCCACACACCAAGTGCATCCCAACACACATTGTCTGCAGGAGCAGGCTGTAGGTTTGCACACCCACACACACAAACGTTGGCTCAGTGCAATACCTGAGGGGAAACAGTGGATAGAGAAGGGCTCTGAGAGATGTTTTTGGCTACCTTCAGAGCCTCAATCCTCAGGGCTGCGAGCACAAGCTCCTCCTGGGCCACAGGGAGGAGGAGGAACAGGGAAGGAAGGACCAGGAAGGGGAGCAACGCGAGGAGAGGGGGCATGGGACGAGGAGGGAGAGAGGGGTTAACTCTCACTGAGGTTAACAGAACATATGAACACACAAACACATATATCTGTATATCTATAGGCAACAGTCACACTGTTGCACAATGAGGTTTCATTCAGGACTGCGGTCAAATCCATGTCTCCAAAATCTAAATCACTCAGGTGGTCAAATTAGCTCTTCAGTTCTAATCATTTCTTAGATGCTTCGTTCTTCTCTTTATAATTGAATAACAGTATCACTGTATGCTTTGGGCTTGTTGCCCCACAAAACTGAAATCAGATTTCCCAGAAGAATGATTCTGGTAACTAACCTTTAGAAGTTGCGGTTATCACCAGGGATAACAAAACCATGTGGAAACTGATAATTATTTCAGAAATAAGCTTACTGAAACATGAGGAAAAATTCAACTGGAGATGCAGTATATTAGAGAAAGGACATTTCATACTTTACTTTTGATGAAAATGCACTGAAAGAAAAACTATTCTTTAAATACCCAAATAGTCATTCTGAGTCCTACTTCTAAAAACCATAATACTTATTGTGTCATAATTAACTGTAATTCTAGGTAGTTAGCTTTAATAATCCAGTTTTTAAACGAGGGATTTTACACATTTATACATCCCTTTTCACGATTAACAACTGAAAACGCAGAGCGACAGTTGTGCGATAACATTATGTGAGATAATGAGGAAGGAGACAGACTAATTGACTAGATTTCTGCTTACCTAGATAGCAGGGATGATACAGAAGTATGCTCAAGACATGCGTTTTTTTTAACTCTTTGTTTATCAGCCTGTTTTCATTGTTAGTTTACTTGCTTTACAAATAGTAATCAAAGAAAGAATAGCCTGCTATTTCTGTTTGGCTCTTTGGCAGTAAACAAGTGACAAGAATGGACTGTTTGACCTGAATGATGTTCATCAGGCAAAGGTAGAGCCAAACAAATAAAACTGTACTTAGCGATTTCTCTTTTTGTCATTTTAACATCTTTCACAAATGTAGCTTGCTTCTAAAAAGTGATGATGCAAAAAACATAAAATAATGGGGGCTGTGGTTAACATTAAACATGGATTTTTTATAGCGTAATATTTTAAGGCCTAATACTGTCGTTAAATAATTATGATGAAGTAATTTCTTTCCACAGTGATAAATAAGCCCTGAAAATTGTGTTTTAGTTAATAAGAGATAAACCACAAACAAAAAAATGTACTGCTGTGAGTCTAGCCTTTTTGATCCAGACCACCATGCAGTCCTTAAAGTGGCTCATACCTATACTGCATTCTTAGGTAGACCTCAGTAAATACAGACTAAATAAAACAACTAAATAAAAAAAACTCTTCTGAAAGTAATCAATACATATAACACAAATATCTATATTTTGATTATATGCATTGACAGAGATGTAAATCAGGACACAGACGAACAGAAAGAAGAGACAAAAGTGGATGAAAACACAGTCACACAAAAGGCACCACAAATCCACACAACCACACAGACTAGCAGCAGAGGAGTGAAGGGGAGGACCAGAGTAGAGGGGCTTGTAAGGCAGGTCACTCTCAACACACCTGCAGTTTCTGGGCGAAGGCGGTAGGGTTGGTCTCTGCCAGGTCGGGCTCCAGGTAGCTGAGGGGGGCGGCTGATTCACTAAGCCTGTCTAAGAGGGAGAGATCGGAGGGGTCCACGGGGCCCTGGGAGGGGGACTGTGATGAGTGCAGAGTGGGAGAGGGACAGGAGGAGGAAGGTGTGTGGGTGTCAGTAAAGCAGAGCAAGCAGAGCCACAAGCTTATCATCGGGCCTCTTGTAACCCCTAAACGTTTTTATTTTTTCATTTTGTTTCTTTCTCTGGCTGATTTTTTTTTCTATTTGGACAAATATCAGATTCTACAGCCTTTAAATCCAAAGCCCTGAACATCAGAACAACACTGATGCCGCATGCAGTCTGATAGCCTACACTCTGGCTCCCTCTGGAGGTTGAAATTGAGGCAGCACTTAAACTGACGGCAAACCAGACGAGCAGCAAAAAAGAACATGGCGAAATTAACTGACACTGTCCAAAACTTTTATGAGCCAATGAATTCAGCATCCAGACTAACATAAACATTTTGCCACGTTAACTGATTACATTCATTTTCGTAACAATACTGGTCATGTGACACAAGTATGTCTGCCAGTTCTGTTTGAGTGTAATAACTCATACTGACCGCTCCATCTCGTTCGCTGCTCTGAGCACGGCTCTGGGACTGGCTCTCCCTCTTTCGGCTCCTCTCTGAACTCAGGGTCTCTGGGGCTCCACGGGACGGCAGTACGGGAGACTTCCCCTCTGCTGAGATCTGAGCCTCCATCTCCTCAAAACTCCTACGGGAAGAACAGCACCAATAACTAAATGGAAGCAGCATATCATTGCTGGCATAGCAAAACTATAGCAAAATGAAAACTATATAGGAGAAGAAGAACAGTCTTTGAATAGTGCAAAATAATGAGAAAAATGTAAAATTCCAGATATGGTGTGATACATTTAAGCATGAAATTAAGTGAATGGCTCTAAAACTGAGGATAAAGTCTGTGTATGTGGGTGTGTTTGTTTACCCTGTGCAGGGGGAGTTGGGTCCTGAGTCATGCATACTGGAACTCTGTTTAGAACTGTCGTTCACTGGATCCAGATTTAGGTAGAGAGAGGGTTTCTTCGCTGAGAGAGGCTGAAAACAATGGCAGACAACAGATTGAATCACAAAAACAAACAAACAAACAAAAGCCTCTGTAAACAATTACTCAAAGGTCACTGTTTTCATTTATTCTTACAGATGTAAAGTGACATGTTTACAAATGTCATGCTGGCAGGTCTAACACGCTCGCTTGGCTCTAAATTCTATGAGACTTATACTTACTGGTGTAGAGGTGCCAATCTTCTCCATGTACTCAATCTCGAAGTCTGTAACAACAGAGACGACATCAGGAACAATATGTCAGACAAGAAACAGGATGGAGTGAGTTTTAACAACAGACCAGTAACGACTGGATGGAAAGAACTACAACCCTGTACACAAGGTACGCCCTCTCTGCAATGGGCCCATAATGAGCTGACTACATAAGCAGGGCAGTGTCACTTTAGAGCATCTATGAGGCAAGCACACACACACACACACACACACACACAGGCACACAAACATAGACAGACACAAAAGCGCTGGTGCATTTGTGACCCAGTTCAATTTATACATAGACTGCTCCAGGCTAATGCCGGTCCTATTAGAAGTCAGTCAATGACAAAAGTGGAATCATTTTGGCTTTAACCAAATTTCTATCACTGATACATTAACATCATTATCAGTGTGTTTTTTATATGAAACTACAGCACTCCCACTGTAACCCAAAGCAAAAGAACAAATGCAAATACATGCAAAGTATCTAATAATAAGACACAGTGCTTCAACTTTACACAGGTTATATAACTTACAATTTAGATAATTCTACCAAACATATCATTCTAAATACATATAAAGGTGCTCATCATAAACATTTACACCAGTAAAGTTTTGGATTCTTTGTAGGACACCCATATGCAGTAATTAATAAATAAGCAATTCAGCACTGTTCACTAATGTATACATTCATTTCACACAGGCTGATATATTTCAAGTGTTTATTTCTTTTAATTTTGATGATTATGACTGAGAATTAATGATTTAATTAGCTGATTAGAGTGTGGCACCAGGTGTTTTCAATACTAAACCTTTTCACAATATTCACATTTTTTGAGATATAACTGACATTAGTTGTCAGTTATAATCATCAAAATTAACAGAAATAAACACTTGAAATATATCAGTCTGTGTGGAATGAAGGTATACATTATACAAGTTTCACTTCTTGAATGGAATTAGTGAAATAAATGAACTTTTTGAAGATATTCTAATTTTATGACCAGCACCTGTATATTTTAATGACACTCCTGCCCATCTCACCATGGTTTTGTGCATGTAAGTTGCTCTCATTGACGAAGGCCGTGAGGTCAGAGGGCTGAGGGAAGTCTTGGACGTCAGACGTTAGCTCCGCCTCATCATGCCGAGCCGCCCACTTCTGGTTGGTGGAGGAGGCCAGTTTCTCTTCGTCCGTGGCGTGGTCCTGCGAGTGATCGGACAGTGTGTCGGCCGAGGGGTCCTGCAGGAGATTGTGTGTGTGTGAGATGGTGGGCGAAAGTGGAGAACACACAGGACAACACTGTTATGATATGAGGTGACGGCGAAGGAAAGACACAGATGCCCTTCAGAATGACCAAACAGTGGTGTGTGAATGTGAATGAGTAGTTTGTGTCCACGAAGCTCGACCCACCTGTGCAGACTGATCCGTCACTGGGGACCTTTTCGGCGACCTCTTCACTCTAAACGTATTACTGCAAAACAATACAAAATAATGACAAATGAATCCTAGGGTCGTCTCCAATAACCAGTAAAAGTCTAAACATATTTCTCTTTAAGGACCTTACTGGGAAATTTTAATCTGCTATATTCGTGATAAAAAAAAACGAAAAGCCTGCTCAAATTAAAATGACATGGTGAGTTTAAATGTAAATGATGGGGTGAGCTAGGTAACTCACATGCTTTAGGTTTCGCATCTCAGTTACAGAAATGATACAGAATTGCTTTTGTGCTCACTTTCCACACTAGCTGAGTCTCATACATTCTCACATTTCTGCACACAGAAATCAGAGCAAATTCAGGTTTGAGGAGACTTTTCATTTTTTTTTAATGAATGTAAAATTCAGTTGAATACATACCTGTTGCATTATGCTACTGTAAAGATACTGGGTGCTAGTATTTCAGAACAGTATTTAATATTCAACTTATTATTATACAAGTTTTAATTAAAGTAATATTAATGTTTAATATTAAGAACGTTGAGTTCTTTTAGTAACTAAAAACAGTAAAACAGTAGAGTAGAAATTTGAGTTTCATGCATTAGTAAATGGACAGACCAGTATTTCACACAATGGATGTTAATGTTAGTGTTATCTGCATATGACTGGGTGCTGTTTGTTGTTTTTTCTTTTGCTGCATGCTTCCTTGAATTGAAATGCTGTGTATTTTTTTTTTACTTGCTCAAAACTAAACACCAACCACAGATGCAACATAAATACAGTATGTCTTTTAAATCTATCACCCATTGCCCAGTGACCACCTCTCTTTCAAAAAGAGGTCCAGTTAATACTGGCAGTTGGTGTGTATTTCTCAGTGTATTATGTAGGACCACATGCTGTTCATTTTTCACACGTCTAAGCTGTGACCCAGATACAGTTGTTGGTCTGTGGGTTACTTGAAATTGCTCACTGACCCGATCAAGTGACAGATGTCCAATATGAGTGATCACCATACAAAATATCTCTGACTCTTTAAAGCATACAGGTGAGATTAACAAACAAAAAAGAAGTTAGGACTGATGTCTGGGTTAAAGTGGCAACAAATAAAGTTAGGGAAGGCAAATGAGATGTTGAACTAAAGAATAATAAAATATAATAAAAATAATAAAAATGTTCTGAAAGCAAATGCCAGTGTATGTTATTACTGATGCTGATTTAATCTGCCATCTCTCTACTTACAACAGACAACAGAGAGAAGAAAAACCTTTGGACTTCCTGTGACATGAGAGCGACAGAGAGACAAGTGACAGAGAGACCGACACAGGACAAGTAGTGCACACACACACACACACACACACACACACACACACACACACACACAAACACAAACACACACACACACACCCCCTCTCTATT
>JBBPCY010000150.1:17836512-17888308 GCA_037974405.1 Brachyalestes nurse
CACACACACACACACACACACACGCTCACACACACACACACACACACACACACACACACACACACACACACACACACCACACACACAGACCTAATGGTGGCTTAAGAGACACACAAAGAAGAAAACTGAAAATCACTAGGCAGTGCACTAGAGGGCACAATAACACAAAGAGAAGAGAGAACACCGTATGCATACATTTTAGAAGGCAATTACAGCGCAGCGAGCTCAGACTTACGATTTAAGTGGCTTTTTCTTGTTTTTGGCTGGTTTATTCTGGTTGTGATCCTCCAGCTCACCAAGATTATCATTGTCGTTTAGGTCATTGCTGGGGACTTCAAAAGACGCTGCCTTAGGTGGTGAATTCCCCATCTTATTGGACGACTTGAAGGGGTCTATGGAGTCGTCGAAGGAGTCTGGGTCGAAGCTGTAGTTTGCACTAGACTGCCGAGGGGAGTTGGGGATACCTTTGCTTGATGAGAAAGGATTAAAATTAGGATCTTCCCATTTGTTGGGATCGTAGTTGTAGGACCCTTTGGCAATGGCGATGTCATCATTGTCATTTGAATGCACTGCGACAGGGGCATTGTCTAGCTGCTCCGTTTGTGGGGGCGGGGCCTTCTTAATCCCCAGCTTTGGTTTTCTGAGAGGCATCTTGGCCCCTGGCTTTTTGCCTAGCTTTTTTGGAGGGAGAGGGGAGTCCACTGACGTCTCTCCACTCTCCTCAGAATAATCGAACTCCAGTCTGATGGACTGACGCGCGGTGATTGGCTGCTCCTCAATGTTGAGGGGTTTCTCTGTTGCAGTTAAGGTAGCAGGGACCGGTGGTTCCTCAGCTGGGACAGGGGGGCTTCTCAGGGGATCTGGGGCAGGGGAAAAATCTGTTTTCCTACCCAAGACGGGAGAGTTAGCAATCTTACTGCCACCTGTGCGGAACGGGTCGATGTTTTCAAAGTTCTCCGGGTCCCATTTGTAGCTTGCACTGACAGGGATAGGGGAATCCTCATCCGGGATGGGTGCAGACTTTTCCTGGGGTTCTGGGATTGCTGGGGCTGGAGCAAGGCTGCACTCTTCAGCTACGGGTGGGGGGCTCTCAACTCTAGACTTGATCCTGCTCCTCCTGAGGGTGCCTGCAGGGCTAGGGCTGGGGCTGGGAGAGGGCACAGGACGCTCCTGTTCGTCCTGAGCCTGCAGTGGACTCTCTGCACGGGGCTTATCTCTCTTTTTTACTTCTGGGGTGCTGCTGGAGGAGCCAGTTCTAGAAGTGGCACTCTCTGGGTTGGAATTCTGCCTGGAGAGAGGTTTTTTCTTCAGGGAGCCAGGCCGAGGTTTTTTAACTCTGCGGAGGGTCCCTGGGGCACTCTCTGTGCCTATACTGAATGATTCTGCCCGGGAGTGGATAGATTTGTCAAAGGCGCCCCCTACTGACCTGTCTCCGGGGCTACAGATGTCTAACTCCCCAGACTGGAGGCTGAGTGAGCGGGTTAAAGGGGTACGACCCTGTAGACCAGACGAATCCGAATCAAAAGTCTGGAGGGGGTCAGTGGTAAGTAAGTGCTCAAGATTATAGGTGCCACTGCTGGCTATGGGCTTGTCCTCATCGAAGACAGTAGAGAGGGAGCGGCTGGGAGGATGGAGAGAAGAAGGACCAAGCTCATCACTGGCAGAAGTGTCTTCTGCAGGGACTGAGTCAGGACAGGAGTCTGCAAAATAGGAGGATAAAACACAGTTACGATAAATAATGTATGATTTGAGGAAACAGTGAAAGGGGTGTGCACACCACTATGTAAGTAACACTAAGTAACATAAAACACATTTTTCATTTTTGACCCACTGACCCAAAATTGGTTCAATTTTAAAGTGACCTACAGTATCTTGTTTGTTCAATTCATTTTTATAATGAAGAGACAGACTGAGCAGAATGGGAAAAACATTTTATAACAAAAAAAATATTTAAATAGCAATTTTCATTCAAAATGCTCCTCATAGAAAAAAGTAAATAATCATATGATAAGTAAAATATAGATATTACATTTCAAATTAAATAACAGCACAATTACCAAAAACGGAACAATAAATACAATACATACAATAGGCAACCTAGCCTGAACAATTGAATTTTAATCTTACAAAAACAACAACTGCCCAAAGCAAAATACATAAAGATTAAATATAACTCATGTAGAATATGTTTATTCATCTGAAGTGATATTCAAAATACACATGCTTTTTGGTATAACCACAACTGAGTATGGGTACAAGGATTTGAAATTAGTCTGTGAGTGTGTGTGTGTGTGTGTCACTATGATAAGGTATGAAGGTTATGTAGTAATTCACAGTCTACTCTGAGGCTACATTCATTAACTATAAAGTCTTCTCTCTATTCAGAGATTCAGGAATAAAAGCAATGACATAATTCTTATTTTCAATTAATTCCCTGCTCTTAGAATGAACGCTGTCTCCTTTTAAAGACATGGCTTTTCTTCTCCTTTATAATGTGTATGTTATGCTTGATTTCCTGTAGAGGGCCCTAGTGAACAACCACATTGTCTGTAAAACAAAGACCTATTAAGAGACCCAATTATTTACAAAAAAAACCCCACATTCATAAGTGGTGTAGCATTTTGTACCTCGTTCAATGTTGTGTTTTTGCTTAGCAGTCAAATAACAGCAGTTAAAAGAGACACACAAAGGGTCTTAATGTTAAATAGTATTTTTCTTGGACATAACGTACTGACTCCTCACTCTTTGTTCTCTTTGTTGTGTAACCTATACAATATTGGTAGCCATAACCCTATCACTTGCTTAACTTGTACTGTATATATAGTCCTCCTATTATTTTTGTTCCCTTATTTCCTTGTAACTCTATGCCATGTTTCATAGACTTTTCCATGTTTTTGTAATACCTATTGTGTTGGGTTACTATGACATACCTTTCCTTTATAATGGAATTGCTTATAAAAGGCATGTTGTGGGGACCCTTGCTGTCAGTTTTAACTGTGCCCCTTAAAAGCTGTCATTTGTGGCCCTGCTGACCAGCACTCACTTGTATCTGTGGATGGAAGAAGCTGTGTGCTGGGCTCTGGCTGCTCGACTGGGGGTACTGGAGGGGCTGCAGTCTTCACAGGTGTGGTGGATTCAGGGGTTTCAAATGCACCGTCAGAGTCTGAGCTCCTAACACAAAAAGAAATAGAATCATTATTAAGGACAGACTATACTGTTCTTGTGGTATCATTTACGGCATTTAGCAGACACTTTTATCCAAAGCGACTTCCATTCCCTAACTACAGGGGGCAGTCTCCCTGGAGCAACTTGGGGTTAAGGGTCTTGGAACCCATGACCTCTTGGTCCGGAGGCAAGTATCCTACCTACTGAGCTACCTCCACCCCACTGGCCACTTTATTAGCTACACCCATTTGTACTCTGTGTCCATTTTCTCATATTCACTTTCCACTGAGTTTCATTCTCTAGTTCTACAGTTAAAGACTGCATTTTCTTCACCCACAGGACTGCAGGACAATCACCAAGCAATTATTATCTGGAGAGCGTATTATTCCCATCTCTGAACCAACCAATTGTTAAAGCTCTGTTTACACTTATTGTTCATTTTATATAATGTTATAATTACATTTGCACTGCTAGTCTTTCATCAGTGGCTGGCTCCTGGCCACAGAACACTGCTGTGCTCATATTATAGGTTGGATTATTATCAGTCCAGCAGTGACACAGAGGAAACAAACTCTAGCAACATTTCTCTGTGTGATCCACTGTGTGCAGTAAACACACAAACTAACATGCTTTGACCACTTCGAGAATGTGCTGAGAATGATCCACCTCTCAGATATGAAATAATCATATGAGAGCACTGACAACTGATATGGTCAATGGGTGTCAACAAATTATGCAGAGATACAGATGGACAACATTCTGTAGAACTAAAAGAATTTTATAACTAAAAATGGCACCTATTTGGTGAGTGGACCTGAAACAATGGACAGTGACTGTAGATAAAAAATATGTGTTTCTGTAAAAGTGGCCAGTGACTCTTGACATGAGCAAAATACAGCATGCTAGACAAAATCCACCATTATGTCTCTATTTAGGGTGTAGGCAACAATATGGCATCAAAACTGCCACTGCAAACAAAGAGAAGAATATGTACCAGACTAGCACTGCTTGTCCACATGATCAATTTTCAACAGACATGGAGTTCTATTAATAAGCTTTTACATATACGTCCATTACATCAGAGAAACATCAGAATCGATTTAACAATCCATTCATCCATGACGCATACTTCTCAGCATGTGTCCGCGTGTCTGTCCCTGGAGGATTGGCTAAAGCTCGAAAAGGAAGAGCTGAATCTGCAGCAAAGAGACAGCACCGCAGCTCAGACGTGCTTTCAGCCTTGCCTCTGCCTCCCCTTATTTTCACAATCTCCTCATATATAAACACCCATATATATATATATATCACCTCAAAATAAATCACAATGAAGATATATACAGTGTCAAGAAAAAAACACAGGAATTCTATGTTATAAGTGCCTTTCAGCATGTATGGCAGACACACTAACTGACAAAGCCATAAAGAATACAATACAGAAAAAAGAGCACAAAGACCTCACATGTAGACAATTAAACAAGCATGCACAGACTGTATTCATCCAAACACAAATAGCAGGAACCATCACAAGACCCACTCGTCTCCCTGCATTTAAGTGACTTTGTTTCTATTCTGGACAGTGGTTCTCACCTCTGCCTGGCCGGCCCAGTCTGGATCATGTAGTCATGTTTGGAGCTCCAGGTGAGGCGCTGGAGGAGTCCGATAGCAGGATCTCCCCCATCGCCAGTCCCTAAGCCCCCCAGCAGTGTATCCCAGCCCCATCGAGCCCACTGTATTGGAGACAGAGCCTGCCATGTACTCACCGCCATCACTGCCACTGGCCCCACACGCACTCACACACACACACTCACACACACCCGCACACCCTCTGCCAGCTCTTCTGTCTTCTACACTGCTCTTTTCAAAACTGTCTTCCTTTCTACTATTCCACCCCCTCAGCTGGTCTTGCACTGCCTTTCTTTACGATCTCCTCCCTTTAGCCTGCTCTCTGCCGTTCCTCTCCAGCTGATGGTGGGTTTTTCAAGAGAGTCTCGCTGCAGAATAATCACCACCTGCAGATGCACTGCCTCCCTCTCTTGCACTCTCTACTTCCCTCTGCCTCCCCCCCTCTTCTCTGTCTGTCTGACACTCTCCCAGCCTCTCCTCTCTCTCTCATGCTGAGCAGGGAGGCAATGCACAGTATAAAAATGCATACATAGAAAAATCATTCTACGTTTAAGAATCTAATGTAGTGGCCCTTGTCTTTTTTTCAGTAATACATTCTCCTCATCACATCAGCTCACCCTCTCTCGCTGTACTGAATACTAATAAATATATTGATATTTTGGCTGGTGCACAGAGAACACACCCAAAGGTCTTGCTACAGAATCCCAATAACACACACAACACCTACTGTTCCAATAAAACAGCCATTACTGAACCATCATACATGTTCTGACTGAAGGACAATCATTTCAGTGCATTTGCTTGAACTCAGTTTCTGAACATTAATGAAAATAAATTGTGCTGAATCTAAAAAAAAGTGCTCTTTCAAATCACAGATTGGTGGTTAGTGAGCAACACAACACACCTTTGGCAGGACTCCACACTCTACATTCACTTACAACATGATTAAAAAATGTATATCACTGAATAAATGTAGATGAAAAATGTTGTACATCCCCAGTCAACTTATGTGTGCTGTTTTCTGATGAGCTGGATGAATGTAAGTGAATGTAAATGAAAAAAATGTGAACACCCCTAGTCAACTTACATGTTATTTTTTCCTTGTTAAAGTATTCAGAGTTTAACATACTGAAAAATAATAAAACAAAAATGAAATGTGCCAGAACCTTTGCACAGGCCTCGTTTTATGTTATACATTGTTTTCCATTATGCTAAGCTCAGCTAATTAAACAGTAATTTTGCATTAAAGTGTGAAGATTATGTTGGCTATTCTATACTTTATGTTAAATCAGGTTAGTTAGTGATGGAATTTATTAAATCCGTGAGATGGCTGTGGGCACTGATGAAAAAACAGACTCGTAAGGTATAGAGTACTTCAGGAGTAGAATCAAACGTGAAAAAAGTCTCTTTGGTAAGACATTCTCTTTGTCTATCACAAGTGAGGAATGTAACACTAGTTGTAACTTTGCACTAAAGGTTAATTTATTTCTACTATTTACTGTGGGATACAGAAACTTGCCCAATGGGTTCTATAACAGATACGTCAATAGGTTTTCGGTTCTTTCTTAAGTACAGGGAAACGTGTCTAAATGATTGTCTATGGTACATGACAGTGAAATACAGATGCAGAAATTAGTCCTCAATGGGTCTACATTGTCACAGCACTGGCAGACGGCGCTTTTCCTCATGAGAACACAGTGCTGCCCCCTAGGCAGAGCTCCACAGGCTAACTGAGGAGATGAGCATGTGTATTGATTAGGCTCATGGAGATGCTCTCACATGCACTCAGCGGAACAAGTCCACACGCTGTGCGTACCCTTTGTCTGTGTGAAATAAGCCATAGGGGATTTAGCAACAGCTGAGTCCACTTACAATACACACGGGCTAAAGCGGGATTCTAACTGTGGGATGTTAGACCATTAAATGTAGAAATCAATGGGAGGAACAGAGAGAATGAGATGCCATGGAACAGAGAAGGGCAATAATCACGGTGTATTATCCCTCTGGGCAGGTCAATGCCAAAATCAGAGTGGGGCAAAAACCACATCAGCCCTAGGGTGAGAAAATCTGAAAGATGGTGAGATGGGTTTGGAAAATAGAGCATGACTACTGAAGTATTGCAACTAGGAAAGCAAGAACACAATTCGACAGAGTGCTCTCTTTACATGACCATGTTCTCTTAAATTAGACATTTATTACATATCATTATGATGTTCATGATGTTCAGACTTTCTAAATAACATGAATCATTCCTCGTTTAAGGTCAGCAGTTAAGGCTGCAAGTGCTATTATTCTATCAATGGCTATATTTATTTTATTAGATACTGGCTTAGATATTTGAATAGTCTGTAAAGATGAAAAAGCTTAAGGTAGTGAAATAATGATTCATTAAAAAAAATAGTGGTAGAACACAAATTATATGAACAACTCTGGGGTGAAAGGTTAAAACCAGCAAAGAAAACAGCATATTTCAATTACATTTAAATTTTAAATTTAAATGTCAGCACAGTTTGATTGCTATGATGTAAATCTTATTTACAGTGGTTTGATGAAGACTAATGTAGAGTTCTGAATGTTGAGGAACCAGATGTCCAAGGACTCTACAAGCTATCTCTCAAAATAGTTACAAGCACACTGTCTGTTGTTTAATAACAACTTTAACATAAATTAAATTTTTAGTACATTCGTATAGGGAGAACTGTACCAACAGATTTTTTGTTTTATGGATTTGCCACTTTTTTATCAATATCAGTATTTTATATAATAATTCATACATCATGACCCCTGATTCCTGTCGTCACTTTAAAGAAACCGTGTCTGTAAATGTCTCTATAATGCACAATTTCATTGGTGATTAGTAAAAAAAAGGTAGAATTCTCTTTTAAAAACAGAAACAAGTAAGACACTAACATGAATATTACAGTGATTTTGACCACTTTTAAACATATTACCATTTTGTATTTTACTGAATATTAATTGCAATTACTATAACAATGTATGGTCTATAAACTCTCATGCCAAAAAAAAAAAAAAAAAAAACCTCCTAAAACCAGACGCATAACTCAGTCTGATTAGAGGTCATGACTCTGCTGTGTTGATGTGTTGGTGTTTGACAACAGTAATGGAGTAATTAGTAACTGTCACACTCCTCCTGCCTTTGTGTGGACATTTCACCATTTTCTCACAAAACAGACTGTTACCATGGTGACCATGCCTCAAGCCATATGCTCCCTTGGGCTCATGCGGACAGCTTGCAAAAAAATCCTGGCTGATCCCACCGGTTTCATTCTCTCAAACACAGACATGCACACATGCTCACACATATACCCACATGCCAAAATGTAGCCATTTTTCAGCTCCAACACAGACACCCAGAGACACAAAAAGACAAAGGGAACATTAAGCGCTGATTTATTCCACAAATATCTGCTGAAGATATGAGCTGCGGCTCTGATTTACCCAGCTTATGTTCCCCCCGAGTGCTTTAAAAACGGTCTTTCTCCTGCACTGCATTTCACATCTCCTCTGAATGAGAAAAGGGGCAAAGTAGAAAACCAGAGACCAAATCTCTGTTTATTGCTATTCCTTTTCCTAGACGCTGACATAGAAAGAGAGAGAACTAAGTGATGCAGCTACCTGTGATCTCAACCCTAAATGACTGGTGCATCTGTGAAATGTGCATCACATACACCCATCGCAGCATTGCTGCACCTTGGGCGACTTTTACATAAGCATGAGGATGAAGAACAGGTGCAAACAAGATAAAAGCAAAGAGTACGAGAGAGGCAGCAGGCAGCGAAAGACAAAGAGAAGGAGACAGAAAGGAAGCAAGGCAGGAAATGCTGGCATTATCTGCCTGGAAACAGCCAGCCTTTCTGGCACATACACACACAGGCACTGACCCAGCGCCCACCATAGAGTCGCAGCTACATCCCAGCCAGGCAACAGACAATATTGTGTGCTGCTTAAATAAAGTCGGCCCAAACTACAGACAGAGCATCACCTATTCTCCTGGGACAGCAAGGCAAGTGGCCCATACATGTAGGCCTGCACCACCACCACCTGTCACAAGGAGGACCACTTCACAGCAAACCAGCAGAGCTCACGCACTGATGACTAGGATAATTAGCTTTTTGTATTCATCAGATATTCATCTGGATAATTATGCAGCAGTATTAAGCATGCATTACTGGAATCGGACAAGATATAGATCGGCATACACAATGGGCTATCTTACAATCTTAGTTTATTCTGGCCTTTATAATGCAAATAACATGAGGCAAGTATTTGCAGTGAGAGCGTATCTGAATGCTGCTTCAAAACCTGTACCAAAATGTAATGGCATTATGCATGATTTGTGCCAGTTTGGCCCAAAGTACGGGTTTTGTGCTAATATTTCATTGATCATTTAGTCCACACAGTGAGAGCAGGTAAAGAAAAGGTTAAGAAATGGCCAAAAATGCATTATCAGTGCATCTCTGTTTGTTCAGAATGCACAATTGGTTGTTAGATGTTCTGTACTGTTGCGTCTGAAAACTGTATGTTTTTCCAACATCTGCTTCAGTCTGCTGTACTGCAATATGTAAAACATGTTTGAAACAGTATTCGGGGCTTCAGCTTGTGTCCATGACTCAGTCACAGCCGTGATTGTATTCATTATAACACACCCTCATGATCTACTGCTTAATAATATCTTTCATAATACTGATGTGAGATGGCAGCACATAGCCGCAATGCAAATAAATAATTCAGTAATAGGAATTGCGAAAAAGCAATATTTTGTTTATTAAAAATACCAATATTAGCCTTTGCAAAACAGATATTGCAATGAGCCTCTAGTAGAGCCTTCTGGTATTCTATTGTGTGCTGAGAGCATCCTGGCCAATCACAGATCTTTCTAATGTTGCTGCAAATGTTCCAATCAAGGTTCATCAATATGTTTAAATACACTGCAAGACTAACCATATAGCTATATAACCACAATGTGGTGTTTTGTTCATACCATAAAAACCCTAATAGAAAGAAACATGTTCTGTAACGTAATTCACAGAGAAGAAAAGCAGAAAAGATGGCGAGATCTGTGTTAGACTGAGAGGCCAAGAGGGGGAGACAAAGAGGACAAGAATAGAGGAAGATGGCATCATACAAAAGAAAGAGGATGGATGAAGGGAAGAATAAGGATGGTGCTTTACCAGGAGTTGTCATGTGACATTGAAAAATACTGCAAAACACCATGAAACACCACCATCAGATCTTTTAACTAGAAACACAATTTCTAGTTAAAAGATCTGATTAATTAAGGTAGCACTGGTCAGACTGTGAATCTGAATAATTCTTTCGAGAAAAACAAAGATTAAAATTACAGACATGCATAAAGTTATAGACATGCACAAGATAGGAAAAGGCTACAAAATAGTAGTAAGCCCTCCTGGATCAATTGTGATCTTATCTAGGCACTCAAACAAGATCTCTCAAAAGTTTTATTTTATCAAAAAGTGTTTCTATTATAGTGTTTTTTTTTAGATCTGCTAAAAAACACTTCAAGAACATATTGGTTTGCAATACAAATACTGAACAGAAGAATCTCTTAAATAATCATCATCACACAAATCTGATGACTAAATGGAGCAAAATGTAATATACATTACAGAACTGCATTCACAGAATCAGTCCTTTAGTAGTATACAGTTACGCAGATGTAATCTCTATCAACTATGAACATTTACTTGTCTTTATGTCCATGCTCACGAAGACATTTTCAGGTGGGATGTGGAAACTAAGCTTTGCTTAGTGCCAAGACATTAGGAGAGGGGAAAATGTAAGTAAATACAAGGAAGCGTACTTATAACTACATGTTTAAATTCTTGAGCTAGTTATTCTCCATCTCCCTCTTGAGGGACTCAGAATTGCAGTAATGCACCAGCTTCCCTCATGCTCAAATAATTCATCTTGTCTTTCAATATTTTATGCATTCCAGCTGCCCTGCACCAAAGTTCTGCAGCCTTTCATCTCCAAGGTTTTAAGCAGATGCACAGAAAAGACCACATCATATGTCAGATCACAGCCTCATAACTCCACACACTGCTCATTCTGATCCATGCTTATCAAGAGTCCCAGATGATGAGTCATTGTATTAGCACAGCATTAGTAATATATATTTTCTCACAATATACATGAGATTATAGCATCACCACTTCTCAGGCTTCTAATTTTGATACAAACTTGCCAGATATCCCAGTCAATGAATAACAGCACTGTTCAGCACTTTCCACTCAAGATATATGGCTTCTTAATCAAACATTTTGGTAGTACTTAGAAGGCCAAATCAATGTCATTTTCATGTTATTTCCAACAACTGACACTAATTCACAGTGGCATGTAGACTACACTGATACTCCACTGCAGAGAATCTGTGTTGCAAGATGACACAGCAATCAGATCTACAAATAATCCCATCTCTTACTCTATGAGAAGTAATGGAAAGTATACAGCACTGAATGTAGCTGAGCTATAACCTAATTTTTATATACCATACCAGGCAATAGTACACTGCATTAGAGTCACTTTAGTAAAAAAAAAATTGTAAGTTCATGTCAGATATTGTGCTACTGTTATGCTGTTAGAGCATGGAGAGTGAGTTTCAGAGCTGTTTCAAGTAGGGCATCTACTGTACAAATATTTATGTAACCAACACGATTCTATAACCAACAAGTAATAAAGAACACAAATGGAACAAAAGAATCAGCAGTACTGAGCAATGAATGAGCCAAAATCACTCAGACTGAATCAAGTTCTTCATTAAGGTGTTGCAGACCTATGGATGTGGTTTAGGGCATGGTATAACCTGTCACAATCTATAAAAATGAAGAAATTTTTTAAAAACTTTTTTGTGCAGCTGTTTAAAGCAACAGGGTAACAATGACCATCATTAATCAGTCCTAATCCAAGATCAGTCAAGACTCCGAACATGTCTTGACTCATCAACATCTGGGAATTTGTAAATTGTGCCAAACTATTCCTTTAAAGAAGTCTAAAAGGATTTGTTTCTCCTCACATCAATAACTGCAAGGAATCCTGAATCAGATAAAACAGTGAAAGAGCCCCAAGTCATTAAAAGCCTTTGAAAACAGGTCTCAGTATAAAACGGTGTTTGTCTCAGATTTGGGCTAGACTATGGCCAGGAGGGTTCATGAAGGTCTCTTTAAAAAGGATGATGTCTTCATTTTCCATTGTAAACTATCTCTTAATAAACAAAGAGCACTGTTTTACAGATGTATTCTCTTACAATAACAGAGTGATGACCCTACACTACAAAAACCTAAAGCAAGAGGTTGGAGATATGCTACCCAGTTCTAATACTTAGAGCTCCGGATGCAAGAACCAGCAGCTAGTAGCCTTGGCTTCCAGATGAGGAAACCAGCCCGTGGCTATGGAATCAGCCTTATCAGCCCTTCTGCAAACGTGTTATTACAAGCGGTCAATTTCTCTAAACTAATAAATCACAGACTCACAATAAGAGAAGTTTTTCTCCCAATGCCTTGTGCATTCCTATCTGTACAAAATCCAAGGATCACTACCGAACAGGCTGATTAGACCAATAAAAGTGAGCCTTCCTTTATAAACCTATATTCTTTGTCAACCTACCTGCAAACAACGCACACCTGTAATATTTGTTAGGATATTTAATACAATTAAACCATATTAATATATTATATATAACATTATAAATCTATTTTAAAGAGCACTCATCCATTAGGGCAGTTGTTCTGATCATTAAACAAACCTTGACTTCAGTCCAAGTTCAGCCCAGCAAAGTTCCACTATAAGCATCTGCACTTCAGAGCAAATCCAACAGAGGTAGAAGTTTTAGAGAGTTAGGAAACAACGAGCAAACTCCTACACGTATTACCCAGGTGTGCCAACATTACATAAGAACACTTGAAGTTGCTGCGTAAGCGGGCATTCAGGCAGGCAGAATGAATTGTACTCCCTGGGTGGTTCATAGGGTGCTTCACTCTTATTTAAAATGACATTTCAATATCCACACGGGATTTGAACTTTTCCATCATCCACAAGTTAGGTCGTCGTGAGCTATAAGCCTGAGCCATTGAGTGGACATTACACAACAGACCACTTGTTCCCAACCCTTGTCCTGGAGCTGCTCTGCACATTTTAGGGTTTTTCATGCTCCCAACATACCTGATCCAATGAATCAGCTAACTTTCCTGGGTTAAACTGGTCATGTTAAAGACACAAAACACTTAATGTACAGGGCAGGCAGGCTCCAGGGTTAGGAACCCATGCAATAGATAAACAAGAATAGTGTGCAGTTACAGTAAGGATAACAGAACGTTAAAGAATTACAAATGTAGTTAATTGTAACTTTCATAACAAAACTCTAATAACTTGCTTGAAATCAACAGCTTCCCTCAAGACTGTGTGAATATTTAATGGCAAATGGACCAATAGAAATGGTCCAAAAGTGCTTTTTTTACTTAGGCTATATTGTCAGCATTTCAGATATTTAAGACTTTGTTGTGACTGTAATAAAATATCGTATACACCTTATACCTTGTAAACAATGTCACTACTAGGAACCTTTTTCTGTTTTTGTTTTTTTTTTTTTTTTAAATGAGCTTCCCTTACATTATGTGAACGTTTTACAATGAATAGATCAATAGGAACAGTCCCCAAATAACTTTGCATTAAGGTTTTTCCTTCGCCTGCATTGCTACTATTTTGGAGATACAAGGTTTTGTTCTGAAGCCAACAAAACAGCATCTGTACTGGATATGATGGCAACTGTCCCTCAGCAATTCATATCTTTTATTTCAAATTCTTCACATTCATAAAACATGTTCGCTCTCACACACAAATGCACACACATACATTTGACACTAATCTTCAATTTGTCTCCCTATCCTATGTACCCTATGTGGGACATAAATAACCCTCTTTCTTCCATATCCCCATCCCCCCTTCCTCCCCCGCTCTTTAGTGTTCTATTTCAGCACCGTCACCAGCTCTAGCAGTGAGAATGCCTCTCTCTCTCCGTCTCTCTCCCTCTCCGTCTCACTCTCTCATTCTCTCTCTCTCTCTCTCTCTCTCTCTCTCTCTCTCTCTCTAACAGTGCTGCAACACTTCACCCGCCATCCCCCCACAAAAACACACTCAAGTCTCTCTCCTCAACACAGGCATGCCCTTCTCAATCCAGATTTCTCAGAGACCACCAAATGTAAACACACAATCACACACTCCCCAGCAATGCATATTCTATGCAAACATAAACACTACCATATACAGTTGCGACAAACACAGTGTCGGCTCTTAATCCATCACAAATGATAAACAATAACAAACACATTCACTGCTGCTAGGTTGTCTATACCATTGTGATGTAGTACTAAACACTCACCATTTTTTTTACCACATTCGCTAATAAAAACACAGGTACATTCATGTATTATATACTAATAACTGTCCTTCAGCTGTTTATATTCGTTTTGACATTACAGCACACACTCTAGCAGTAAACCCTCTACCATATGGCTGAGGCTGTCTCTCTACACTGTACAAGCACAGCCTGTCGAATACTTACATGCACACAAGTGAGCATGTGTAAGGCATGGAACAGGTAAGCTGCACGATTCCTACAGCGACTGTAACAATGACAACAAAGAATGAGATCATCAAGACCCTCCCCCTTCTCTAATCACTCACATGCTCTCGGGACGCTCCTGAGTCAGACAGGGGACCTGTCCTTGCTCGGCCGACTCCACTGCGCCCATTCTCTGCTGTATTCACCTCCACCTGCTCCCTTCCTCCCTCCTCCTCCTGTTCCTCCACCTCCCCTACACTCCAGACAGCGGCCGCCGGGGAAGGTGGAGCGGAGGCTGAGGACTGGTGACTGCTAGCACTATAATGAAGTAAAGCAGGGTGGGAAGGCATCAGGGGCTGCCAGGGCACCCTCGCTCTCCCCTCAGCACCTGCCCCGTCTGAATCTGGCACCGACCGTTCTCTCTCTTCAAATAATTAGATGCTCTTCTGCTCCCTATTGCTCCCTCAGTCTCGCTCGATCGCGCGCCCTGCACTTACATGGCAGGGGGGGAGGCGGAAGAGGCACTCCTGTAACCGTGACAACAGCAGAACCTTCAAGATCAGGGACGTGGAACAGTGTGGTGGAATAAAAAAACAACAGAGAAAATATAGAGGGAGAGAGATAGGAGGGAGGAGGATGATGCTTCTAGGACCGCCCCTCTCCGAGTAGACACTCCATTCAGCGACGCAAAGGCTGGTTGTGTTCCTCTGTCTTTCCCTCTCTCTCTCTCTCTCTCTCTTCCTCTCGCTCCCTCAGGACTGGTTGTGTATAAACAGACAAGCAGCTTTTCCCTGTCTGTCTGAGATCCGATGCCTTATCTACTCACAGAATGCACACAATAGAACAGCCCACACCGAGCTGTGTGACACATCCCCCACCTCTCTCTCCCTCTCACCCTCACTCTAACACAGTTACACCTGACATTTAACATTTAACACATTGCATTCTTGATTTCACACTCTTTCTCTAGGCAGAGTCTTTGTGAACCGTGTGAGTTGCAAAAGAGACGGTGCTGCTGTTTTCAAACAATAGAAACGTCCAGCAGGCACCGAGCACACAGGGAGCCCAATGCAAGAGGAGCTTAACAATAGACCCTGAGAAAGATCCCCCTTTCTGTGTGCGATTGTGTGTGTGCTTGTGTTTTAGTTTATTCGTGAAGCCTGAAAGCTGAATCATCTGTGACAAAATAAATGGCAAATCAATAGATCCTGATGACAGTATCACTTAGAGACTGCCATCCATGAATTATGAATACAGAGAACAAGCACAACGTGGAAGAAATTACTTTCTACCCTTTCAAAGGCTCTGAATTCTTCTACTTGTTGAGGACTACACAGAAAACACCCTGCATCAGAACAGGAGCGAACGTGGCGGTCAACCTGCTCAGCTAAGAGCCATTATCAAATTAATTTTGTCAGTCCCAGGGGAACTAGAGGAGACAGGCTGCATCGCAGATCTAATTAACTTGCACTCACACCAAGCAGTCATTTCAAAGAGAGGGCCTAGAAAACACATTGCAGTAAGTGAGAATGGAGAGAAAGAAGTATGAACGAGTAGAGAAGGACACTGTATATCTGCCTACAGGGCAGTCACAGCAGCTCTCATAGGTCCAATCCATATTGATTTACAGTGTGAAGTACTGGTGGCTGTGGG
This sequence comes from Brachyalestes nurse, assembly GCA_037974405.1. NCBI lineage: Eukaryota > Metazoa > Chordata > Actinopteri > Characiformes > Alestidae > Brachyalestes > Brachyalestes nurse. The sequence goes on from JBBPCY010000150.1 coordinate 17,852,552, forward strand.
AAACTGGGACAAGGGTGTGGGGTCTGAAACACGAGGATTCTAAATCTATTGTTCTACTGCAAAAAAAACAGGACAAAGAACTTTTCACACAAGCCCAGCTCTACCTATTGCCTTTCAGGGCTTAGGGGTGTCCGCTAGCCCTGGTGAACAGGGATTTGCTGCATTATTGTGGGGTATGATAGGAAATCAACCTGAATTCAGATCATCTGTCTTTTTCAAGCCCTGATTAACACCATACAGTTCACCTCTATCATGCCATGTTTAATATAAACAAATATACAAATTGGGAATAATGGAGGAAATGTACAATGTCCATTCACAGAAAAGCTAACCCACATCTGTGTATGAGTGAGGATAAACATAGGCGCTGTTAAGAGAAATAAAACAAACAGTCGACAGTTTTGTTTGTATAGCACAAGAAACAAAATCCTTAAAATCCTTAAATCCTGCCTAAGGTAAAAAGTCTATAGTCTAGTTTATGGAATGTAGAAATGATTAATTAATCAGGTAGCAACAGTTATTAATCAGGTGGCAACAAAATATATTAATATAATTATTATATAATATAGTATAATTATATAAATATTAATATAATTGTTCTACATTCAGTGTTAAATAAATACAACAAATTATGAATGTCACCCAGAACGTCCAGCTTTAATTACACAAATCCCTAAAACATACGATTCCAACAAATCTCAGGAATGCAGTGCCTTAGATGAAATTTCAGAATGAAGTTTAGAATTGCCTCCCCATTTTGATCAAGAGAGAAAATAAGGTGGCAGACATCTTTCCCCCAGTTGCTCCACACTGCCAAGCGATAATCAAACCAGTACAGGGAACTGGTGCGTTCAGTAAAGGATTCACTAGCAGTCACTGCTATGCAAGCTTGAGGTCAAACACTACGGCGAAACACACAAAGGTCAGTATACCGTTCAATGCAACAGATAAAGGCAAAAATAACAGAGGCTGAGATATCTTTATTCTCTGTTGAAATAAAGAATATCAGGAACTGAGGACAGAGTCATCACTTCTTCCTGGAATGTGAATTTGCATGTGACCAGAAGTGATATCTCACTGAATTTCTCACTGAAAGTCATTTATTGATCCCAGAGGAAACAGCTTTTACTACAACTGCACAGTCACACAGAGACATACAGACAAGCTCAATACAAAATATAACTAAATCAAAACTGCACATCTGAGTAGCAGGTTATTGCACAGACTACTGTGTGGGTGTGTGACACGGGAGGAGCTAGAGAATCTGATGGCGATGAGAAGGAAGGAAACATCAGTACACATTTTCCCTAAACTGCTTCAAGTTGCTTATATGGTTTCTGGAACCTGTATGTACCTGTTACCTATAAAAATAACTAAAAATACAAACAAAATTCAAGCTTCAATATGAATGCTACCACTGTTATACGTTATACGTATGTTTGTACATCTGTACATACACCCTAGCTATATTAGCTTTGCAGCTTTTCGTTAAACTGATACTGGCCCCCTCTAGCCACTCCTCTGGGAACCAACATGACCTAAGCCTGATGACGTGACACTGGCTTTTCCCCAGCTGTTTCACTTACATTTTCACTTTTGAAGGACATCTTCTGCATTATGTTCTTCATGCTGATCAATGTCCATTAAAATCTGAATTATAAGGTATTAGGGGAAAAGCGTACGCAATGGTCATTTAATAAATGCAGCAATATTGATACAAAGCTACTGGGAGGGGTTGCACATTTGCCATGAAACATAAGTTACTGGGGCAGCTGCTCAAAGTAACCCAGAGCGGCATGGAGAAATAAGGCTACACATGTCCTGCAACTGCAGCCTATATTTAGACAGGAAATAGAGCAATTAAATTTTAAAACGATGCAGATATTACCAAGGTAGGTTTTTATGAAAGATTTATAAACCTTGGTTTAGGGAATCTAGGTCAAACCAAAGGCTGGACTGTATGTTACCATGACAAAATATGGGTATGTCACAACAGAGAGAGGCCAGCACCAAAGATTTAACTTAAACCAGGCCTTTGTGGAGTAGCTGAAAAAGTACTGTACCGTCTGTATCTGGTATGGGCTCCATGAAACATTAATGTATGTTCATGTCTAGAATGAATTATCTATTAACGTTCCTTGCTTAGTGCACAGTTGCAACACGCACCAAAGAAAAACAGTATTAAGCTCAAATATTATTGTAATACTTTACCAGCTATTGTATGATACTAAGCAAAATTTATTTTAAATGTTTAACAGGGATGCATTTCAGCTGCATGAATTGCATAATCCAGCTACAGATGTTTTTACAATGTCAACAATATAGCAATGTCTATAACAATGTCTGAATGCTTAACGCATCATGTACTAAAATGTTACTTAGATCTCTTTTAGGCCCATTTTTTATTCCAAGAGGGAACATTCAAAGTGAAAAGGAAGCCTTTGTTTGCAACAGCTGCCTACAGGTAGATTTCTGTTGGTTCCTTCTTTGCATTTTGGCTCGTTTCATATATTTACTGTAGCTCTCCCAGACTGGTCTGACAAGTAGTGGGTTTTGCTATTCATCTTTATACTTGAACTGTTTCTTTTGGTCTGCCTTCATAACCCAAGGAAATAAATATTCATTATGGTTATATGTTATATGTGTTCTCATTCTGCATTTGGGAGAGCAGGATGAGTTAGCATTTTATGGATGGTAGAGCATACTGCAGAGCTGAATTAGTATGAGGGAGAGGTGGATGCCCTTGGGGTGCCGCTAAGGTTCAGCAGACAGACAGAGATGCTTTTCTCCCTCCTCATTCACTTAATGGACCATTTATGAAGAAATGGATGCAGCAGGCATTTAGGGCATCATTTTTATCGGACTGAAGGATGGATTGGGGACAGCTGGCCAAATCCCACGATCCAAATTTCTATCAAAGACTAAATCTTTTTTGTTCCTTTTTCTTACAGAACTACTGTCATAATAAGGTGTCTGTTTGACAAAACAAATTGTTTTACAGTGCCAGGTTATCAAATTGTTAAGCTATTGTATCACCCAGGATCGTCTGTTGTTTCTTTTTCTTTTTAATGTGCTGAACGTGTAGAAGGTCTATACACAAAGAAGGTCTTAGAAACATATAAAGGCAAATATTTCATTTAAATTTCCATATTAGGTGCAGTCATTGACATCACGTGGGAAGGATCCAGAATCCACAAACAGCACTTCTTTCACCATAGGCATTACTTTGATGAAATTAAAGCATTGTTGAAGAACGCCAGAGCTTCTCAGTCACTCTGATATCAGTACAGTTGATTTAGTTTCTTCTATCTGTACTTGCTCACTAAATACTGCAGTGGGCAGTAGTGTACAAACCCAGACAGTCAGTGGAGCAGGCAGCAGGAGCAGACTCCCCCTGCCACTAGAAAGAGAACTGCATGCTCGCACACAGTCTGTCAACGTGGCTGAGTCATCCTGTCCTCTGTCCAAACAAAGCGGCACTACTGAAGAACCTCATTTGTGGGTAGAGTGAGATCATAGCTCAAATATACCTCAAACACATCAAACACAGCATGGAAAAAGTGTCGCCTTGGAGAAGAGCACTATGCGCAGTTTTCATAGTAAGGGAAACGGTTTGAATCAGCAGGTAAAACGTATGACGTCACCTCAAGGATAAGACACAATACCACAAAATATAAGGTAATATCGATAAATGCTCAATGCAAAATATTAGAGCTAATATTAGAGCTCTCCAGCATAATTTTTTCCTCTGCCCGCTTTTATCCTAGGCAGAAATTCATTATGTATATGAGAAATTCTCCAGCCCAGCGGCAGCCTATTAATCTCTGTCAAATACTGTGTGCTGTCATTTTTTATGAGAGTGACTAACATCAGCACGCTGAGGTAGCAGTGAGGAGCTAAGCACACAGCACTAAGCCTTCAGAGCCTTCAGCATTATCTGCTATTATTATTCATCTGCAAGGAAAATCTGCATCGCACAGCTGTAAAATGAATTACGTCTTTCTCTTACTAGTAGTGTGTCTGTGACTCACAGAGAGAACAGAGCTGTGTTGATTAAGGTAGACAGCCAGAGAACAAAGGAAACATTAGCAGTGACTCAGCACTCTTCACCAGCGTGTGCAAAGGAAGACCATGGGTGGCCAGCTTAACGACTTTATATTTTCAGCTTGAAAATTCTTCTTTGTGATATTTTTTTTTGCCCAGTAATACTAACTCACCTGAGGCTGCATTTTCCCAAACAGCTGCTATCTCACATGAAAGAAAAAAGACTTGCGCAGCTGTTTCTTTTGTTAGTTTGTGTTTCATTAATATGCAATTTGAAAAAGTCATGTGTGCTTTACATTGAGCAAACATTTAACAAATGAACCAACAGCATGTTGAAAAGCACACCCTTCACTACATCAGCATATGTTAAACAACATTTATATTATCAGTCTATAGATACTTTGAAATATGCAGCCTCACAGTTTAAAAGGCAGTAGAGCAGCATACCTGGTTGGAAGACTGCAGTGCTGTTCCTGCTGGAGCTGAGGAGGGAGACTTGCAGTCGACGAGGCCTGAGGTGGGTCAGACGGGGGAGCACACTCAAACTCAAACTCGGCCTTGGGTTCAGGCTCAGGTTCAGGTCTAGGTTCGGACTCAGGCTTGGACTCTGGCTCAAGCCTAGACTCGGACTCAGTAATGGGATCAGGCTTTGGCTTAGGTTCGGACTCAGGCTGGGACTCAAGCTTAAGCTTAGACTCTGATTCAGGCTTGATCTCAGGCTCTGGCTCAGTCTTGGACTCAGACTCAGGCTTGGGCTCGGGCTCAGGCTCTGGTTCAGGCTTGGACTCAGGCTTGGGCTCGGGCTCAGGCTCAGGCTCTGGTTCAGGCTTGGACTCTGACTCAGGCTTGGGCTCAGGCTCAGGCTCAGGCTCTGGCTTGGGCTTGGACTCAGGCTTAGGTTTGGACTCAGATTCGGAATTAGGTTCCGGTTCTGGTTTAGGTTTAGACTCCGACTCAAGCTTATTCTCAGCCTCTGTCTTATGTTTGGATTGGGACTCAGACTTGGGTTCAGCCTCTGGCTTAGGTTTGGACTCGGATTCAGACTTGGTTTCAAGCTCTGACTTATGTTTGGACTCAGATTCAAGCTTAGGCGCAGCCTCTCGCTTAGATTTGAACTCAGACTGGGGCTTGGGCTCAGCCTCTGGCTTAAGTTTAGACTCAGACTCAGGCTTGAGCTCAGCCTCTGGCTTAAGTTTAGACTCAGACTCAAGCTTAAGCTCAGCCTCCGGCTTAGACTCAGACTTGGACTCAGGTTCGGGCTCAGTCTTAAAATCTGACTCAGACTTTGCCTCAGGCTCTGGCTCGAGGTCAGGTTCAGAAGGAGCTCTCTCTGGGGGTGTGGGAGGTGGGGTAAGGAACTCAGCAGTGTCCTGGAGAAGGTGAGCAGGGGGAGGTGGAGGGAAGGGAAGTTCCTCGTAGGGCGGAGGGAAAGAAGGGTCAGGCTCACTCCCTTCAGCTGCTTCTGTCTCCGGGAATCTGCACAACACACATATACAGGAATAGGGGGGTACTTTACTACATAAGACATAGTTCACTTCAGAACCATGATCATTATGTAATATAAGACTTTAAAATAAACATGCAGTAACAAGGGGGGTGGATCACTTATCAGCTTGTTGTGTTACATTTAGTGTGATTAAACTCCACACTTCATTTACTCACTCTTGTAACTACATAATGAATCTTAGATACCATACTTTGTAGCAGTTGATGAAAAGTAAGAGTTAATTGATAACTGATGTATGTCGGTAACGGAAACAAATATATACACAGATGCAGTATTATTGTATATATGTAGAACAATGTGCAAAACCAATATTTCAGTCATACATCATGACCGGTATTGGACAGAGGAAGCTGGCAAATGCCCAACTGGGTGTTATCAGAGAAGAGCCCTAATCGCACAGACGGCCCTCCAGCTGCTCGTGGTAGGGGCCCGCCTCCTGTCAGACTCTAAAAATACACCTCACCCACTGGAGCCAACCTCCACACCTCCACAATCCCTCAACAACTGCACATAGCACAGCACTAGCTTGTCATACACACTCCATCCTGTAATCAACAGTGGACAGTTCCTTCCATCCACCCAGCTCAACTGTCTTTAACAAAAGCATTTTATTATTTGATTTCTTATTGCAGAATCTCTCTGGTACCTTAAGGGCAGCAAGACCAAATATCTTGTGAGAAAAAAAGTCCTCCCTCTCTATGTCCCTCACTCATACACACACAAAAGCCTTCACACAAGCATGCACTCTCACACCCTAATCTCCAGGGAGCAGCTGTATCCTGAGAAATAGATGTAGGGCCCCAGGCAGTGTATTTAATAGCAAACAGACTGCAATAAATAAAATTAGCTGAGTGAGCCAGTGTTTTAGCAGCTATAAAAATAACAACAATGCAACTGCTGTGTGCCGCAGCCACTGTCACACGTCTTTTCACACTCCTCCAGAAGCATTCTGTATTAGCCAGAGAGACTGGTGGGTTATCAGTTAATTGCAGTGCGGTTGGGTTTAAGTGCCAGAGGAGAGGTGGTACTCATGCTCAGTCTTGTGTTCGCGTCTGCCAGGGTCCACAGCTTAAGCAATTTCCCAGCTTCATGACTGTAAATGGTAATACTACTCCAATTTTCTGAAGCAAAATCACTGTATGAGACCCAACAGCATGTAGTGTAATTTCAGCCTCAGTAACGCATGGATAATTACCATACAGTTACCATAGCAACTGTTGTTCAGCTGCTTTCACACACCCAATCTGGCTTCTCAGTGAGCCTCATATTTCTTCCCTGGCTTTCAGTGCTATATATCCACATCAACTTACTTCCCCTTCCAACATTCGAGTGCCGCCCCCCAGGGACATGGAGCCTTATTAGAAACTTTAATGGGGTTAAAGCTATGCTTAGTTGCTGAGCTACAGAGCATCTTATTGCATATAACTAGTATCTGTTATATCTAAATGGGGAACTCAAGCAAAATTATTTCACATTCACTCAGCTTAAATGTATTAGAATGATGTATTAGAATGATAATACTATAATATACTATTATCTCATTATATCTATTGTGCCGCATAATAAAGCTGCACAATATTCCTTAACTGCAACTGGTTAATTATGGATGCAAATGTCAAACAGATCTCCTAACTTTCCAAACTTCCAGCCTTTCAGAGGTTCCTAAAACACTTTAATGGCACTCAGTAGCATTCCATAAAAACTTTACAGCCAAACCGTTACCATAGAAAAGGAAATCACTAAAGTATTGTGACTGCGCTATTATGATAAGTAATATATTATAAAATATAACAACATTTGTTTTGTTTGTCTGTCAAATGTGTCTCAAATTGTGATTATTAAAGGTTCTTTAATAAGAAAACGTTCTTTAATAAGAATCATGAGACATTTATGTAACAGGTAATATGCTTTTTTACGTGTTCAAACATATAAAAAGCTGTTGCCCACATGCAGGAGAACACTGTCTGCTATTGTTATGGCGAGTGTGTGCCATGGATAGCATGAGTTTGCATTAGGCAGAGCAGAGGAAGCTCTACAGATAAATAGATGCAATTGATTCATTTTCGCAGCTCACTGTACTTTCCACACTGATAGAGAGATTGTCCTAAAAGGAGCAATCAGACTATGCATAATAATCAGACATCTAATAATTGGAATGAAAGAGGGAAACGTGACATATTTAATCAAGCTCCAACATGTTTTCTCCCTCCCACTTCCCTCAACATACAGTACCTCCCACCCTCCATCTGTTGAGGTCAGCACATACAAGCTGTAATTAACTGTACTTAGCATATCCACGAGTCTGCGTACTGAAATACTACAGAGGCATCAGGGAAGGACATCAGAAACAGCAGAGCGAACTCAAAACTTACCAATCACGGAGTCCACCACACCAAGTCAGAGTAAAGTACAGCATGGAGTGTTCTCTTTATCCACTGCACTCAAAATACCTCAGACAGCCACTTCACAGGTCTTTCTCTCTCTCTCTCTCTCTCTCTATCTCTCTCTCTCTCTCTCTCTTATTTCTGTAACACTCACTCACTCTAAGTCACTCACTCACAGTGGAGTGTGCTTTGCACTATGCCTTTTGTTCTAGACTGACATGCTTCTAGGAATGACCTCATGTGAGGGTGTTGGCGCAAATAGCAAACACATATGTATGGCTGCATACTCTCGCTCTACACACAAACTCACAGACACACAGACACACACACACAGTCTAAATTCCTTTTGGTCCAAGTTTGAGGGCGAGCCAGACAGAATCTAACACCTACGGCAAAACAGGCATCAGCTAAAGTCACTCTGACACACCAGCACACACTACCAATACATACCAAAGTGAGCTAACAAGGCTTCATGCACAGAGGGACAAGACATACAAAGTACGCCTCTCTCTCTCTCTATTTCTCTCTCTGTCTCTCTCTCTGTCTCTGTCTGTCTTTCTCTCTCTCTCTCTCTGGCCCCTGCCTGTCTCTCCAAGTTAAGTGCTAGGTCTACGACTGTGACTGACAAGCAGCAAGTGCTACATTTGCATATGTTGTGGTTATGGGGTTTTACCGCTTAGGGGGATAAGCAATGAACAAGCAAAGCGGTAAGTGATAAGGAGCAGAATGGAGAAAAAGTAAGCCTAATATCTGAAGTTGAATAATTAAACCATATCACAGGAAAGACAAGTGAAACACTTAAGAGCTGCACTCGATATCTCCAGCGGGCGTAAAATAATATTAGGCTACTCATACAAAAATGCTACACAGCCTAAAAGTCAATTATTCTTTTTAAAGTGCAATCCAAGACCCTCGGCATAATCTCTTCACACGGCTTTACATCAGCAGTGGGACACTTGCTAGAAGATTACTGTTTCCATCTATTACCTTACCTCCTCTACATTCCAATAAGATGTCAGCTATCAGGGGACTGACGCCTCTCTCTCTTCAGCAATGATGTCATCTCCTGAGTCCCTACTACTGTACCCTGCAGTAAGAATGTTCATCCACCAGCGAGCGTTTCTGTCTCTCTGCAGAGCCTCGTGTGAAGTCTACAGATGTTTGTTAGGGCTTAGGAGACAGATATTATTTTAATCCGATCACTTCCATGATTTAAACTCAAGCCATCTGGAGCTTTACCTTGGCCTTAGCAGGAGATTACAAACTCTAACAGTCAAATCTTATCAGTATGTCAGGACCAAAAAGACAACTTTGCTCCTTGAGGATTGTGTATCTCTTTAACGCCAGGTCAAAAAAAAAGACTTTTATGAAAGAGTAACATGTGTGGCGGTGTGGTTGTATAACGCTCTTACGTGCTGTCTGGCAGATCCTCCTGCTGCTTCTTCAATGGGGGGATGCTCTCCTCAGTAGGTGTCTGGAACTCTACTTCAGCTTGAGGCGAGTCGAGGGTCTCAAATGGTCTAGGGAGAAAGAACGAGCAGATGAAGAGTCACAACACAAAGATCCTATCAGCAATTGTTTACAGACTGTGAAAGTGTGTGCTGTGTTTGTGGGTGCGTATATGAATGGGCCCTTTCTTGCCCTAAAGGGCATGAACTGATGTCACTGCTGAGGTCACCTTCAAGGGATAATGGGCTGTAGTGGTGCTTGCACTTGTCTCCATTTTCACTCAAGAAGTTATACGAGCGTAAGTCAACAACTATTATACTTTGTTTATATTGACATGTAAATCCACTTGTGTGTGATTGTTTGTAAATGAAAAAGGAAATACACCTGAAAGTACTATCAGAGACAGTGTTATCAGTGCCAAATGGCAAAAATGTTTTTTATATACACTACCAGTCAAAAGTTTGGACATACTTTCTCATTCAACGATTTCCTTTGTTTTTATTAGCTACACTGTAGATTAATATTGAAAACATCACCTATTGCTCTGATGACACACATGGCATTTTTTAAAATCAGATGCATGAGGTCTCGACCTGGAATGCTATTTAATTAACAGGTGTTCTTCGTCAAGAGTTCATTAGTTGAATTTCTTGCCTTCTTAATGTGTTTGGAATCTTCAGTGATGGTCGGGTTGGTACACAGTAATCCTATTCCACTACGGAACCACTTAACTAAGTAAAAAGAAACAATAGTCCATCATTACCTTACTACAAAACATACTCTGGTTTGCTTAACTCTTTTTTTGTTTACTGCATAATTCCACAATGTACACAATCTACAATGTAGAAAACAACAAAAACAAAGAAAAAACATTGAAGGTGAGAAGGTGTGTCCAAACTTGTGACTGGTACTCCACTTTGCTCCACTTAATTTAGAACCACTGTATTGGTCCATTCATCCTGAAATGTTCACATGTATAAAGCAGCTGCTGTGTTCAAATAAAAAATATATAGAAAAAATATATTTTGATGTGATTTAAACTATGATATAAACAATTGTCAAGGCTTGCAGTACCTGTCCTCTCCAGGTCCATGTGAGATCTCAGCCTTACACTCCTGTGGAGTCTGAGAGGTGGATGCTGCCTCTCTCATTGCACTGAGCCAGTCTGAACTTTTACATGATCCCTCTGTGTCTGGTCTTAATACCTCTGGATTCATCTCCTTTACAAGACTATCAGCTGAACCTGAGATGCCTAAAACATCCTCATCCCGTGATACACTAGTATTTGGACTAACTGATATCTCCGCGTCTTTTGACACTCCTATGTTGTCCTTGCTACCACCAATCTTGTCTTCATTGCTAACATCTTCTTGTGAACTTTTCATTGGGTCATGATTGTTTTCGGTTTCAGATTCTGACACGCCTGAGGCATTTTCACGCATAATTTGAATAAAAGACTTCTTAGCCTCCTGATTAGGTGGTACATTAACAGTGAGTAACATGTGGAGAGAGTCCTGTGATGATGTTTCAGTCACAGAGGACTGTTTCTGTTCAGTACCACCTGATGCTGACGGATCAGTACCGCCACTCTCTGTTTTGACTGTAGGAGGCATTGAGTTTCTCTCTATGTGTTCGGGCAACTGGCTCTCATTTCCTTCCTCTCCGTCATTAAGACCAGGCTTCGAGGACCTGGTCTCAGCACTTTCACACAGCTCTGAGAATTTCCTGTTCTCTGCCGTCTCATTCTCTCCTCTCTCCTCATTGTGTCCACCTATGTCTTCCTTCCTGCACTCCATCTGTTTAACCTCTGCTGAAAAAGCTGCTTGCATCTTCTCATTTTTGACCTCCCCCAAACAGACTTCGAAAGTGTTCTGTTGTTCCTCAGTGTTCAGTTGCTTATCACAGACTGGATCCTGCCACACTGTATTTTGTGAAAAGCTGTGGTCCAGCGGGACTTCCTGGTTAAGTTGCTCTCCTTGCAAAGCAGTGGTCTCAGTCTGATTAATTGGACTGGACGGTGTGACAGACGGCTCCACTGGGTGAGAATGAGCTTTATTTGTTATCTCTCCATTATCCATGTCTTGACAGGCCTCATCCACATTCTCACTCTCTACTTTCTCATTGAGCACAGGAATGGGAAAAACAATATCAGGGGTCTGTTTAAGAGTGAGGTGTACAGTAGAGTCTGCCTCTTGCTCTTTAGACAGACTTTTAGGAGTTCCAGGAACAAATGCCAGTTCAAAGGCAGGCTGACTGGTGCATTCTTCTGTACACTTGCTGTTGCCAAGGATGACCTCTTTTTTGTGCGAGCTGCTGGAACTCTCAACAGGCTTGGAAGAATCATTTATAGTCAGTTCTACCGCTTTACTGGAGTCAGCTTTGGTGTTCTTCTGATTCTCAGATTTATTTGCTTCAATCTCTGATTTACTAGTACAAGCTGGAGGTTCACATTCCTTTTCATGTGATGCTGTGATGGAAGACCTTGGTGATTCTCCAACTTCTGGTTTAACCTCTGGTGATTCACCTCTTTGGTCTTCTACAACTACCTTCTGGTCTGTTTGGTTGGTGTCTTCTTCTGCAATATATTCACTCGAAACAGATGATGCACTTTTAACGATGGGGAATAAATGTTCAGCGTCTGTTTGTTCCTTTTCACTTTTCTTCCTGTTGTGACACTTTTCATCCCCATCAATGTTGATTTCATCATCTCCTAGCGATGTGACACTCTCCACCTCTTTCAAACCACTACAGCAGTTTTCGGCTACTGCTCTACTTTCTAAAATCCCTTCGGTCTCCTCTTCAGAGCCAGGACAGTTAACCTTGGCTTCTACTTGATGCTTCTCTAAACCTTCAAATAACATTGTTTCTGTGACATCCATAAACTCCTCTGGCTGTTTTTCTGGTTTAGAGTTCACATTCAGGACAGGTGCCAAATCTAATTCACTCACTGTCTTCTGATGTTCTGTGGGGTCCTCCTCATAGCATGACTCCTGCACCACTGGTGGCACAGCAGACAGGTTCTGATCCATGGATGAATGAGTGCTCTCAATCAATACTTTACCACAGCTTTGGTCTTCCTTTAGAAGCCCTGGGGAGTCAGAGCCAGGATCAGACAGAACAACACCCTGCAAAATAATTTCGGAAGCAGTTGTTTCTTTTGTGCTGTCCTTTTTCTCTTGTGCCATTCCCTCACGGTCCACGATTATTTCTTTTTGTGTATGTTCTTTCTCCACGTCTTCCTCAAGTTTTGTATAGCTCTCACATTGCTCTTCTAAAGTGACTGCTTTCTCTTCTTTAAAATCTTCTTTAACCATTTTGTTCTCTTCAGAAATTTGGTTCTCATATGACCGTGTATCATATTCCTTTTTATCATCAGAGGCATTATATGTAATTATACTGGATTGTTCTTTACGCAGATTAACTTCATTTGCACACTGTGCTTTATCTTGTTGTGGCAAATTTATCATCTGCTCCTCTCCTTCAGAATATTCTTGATGTTTCTCTACTGTGTTTAATGATAGAAGTGTTCCAGCAACTACAGCTGTGCGATCTTTAGGATCCTCCTCACATGCATCCGCTGTAGACATCTGGCTAAGATTGGTGCTGAAGTCAGAGGCACTGGGTTGTGCTGCCGCAGTGGATATCAAATGTAACGATTCAACCCCAGTGGATTCCATAAGAATAGAGCCTTCTATATCTGTTAAGGAATTTTGTTCAGCGCTGGCAGACTTTGACAGCTCAATATTAGCCTGGATATCTGCTGATTCTGAGCTGGCAAGTTCAGGGGAAAGGTTAAACATAATCACTGTTGACATTGTCGGCTTAGTGCTACTGGATTCAGAAACTGTGTCACATTGCTCATAAAATTTGTCATCACAGTCACAGGAACTGAATGACAGTTTGGTATTTTCAGTAGTTTGCTCAGTCTCATGTTCTGTAAAACTAGCAATCATGCCCTTTGTAGGTGTAATGACTGAATCTCTTTCACAATCAGTATTTAATTGCTGCTCTGATGGCCTTGTGACATCCATGTCAGACTTTCCACCTCCAGTGTCCTTATTTATCACAGCATCTTTCCTCTCATTTGCATTTTCATCATTATGTAGCCTCTCTCCTGCCAAATCCTTATCTAGCAGTTCTAGTTCATTAGGTGTTAACTGAGCCTTATGCACAGAAGACACAGGAACGGTTATCATATTTGCTTCCACAAAATCCTCAGAAATGGCAACATCATTTTCCTTTTTTTCCCCATTTCTTTCCACAGTCTCAGAACGTTCTTCAGTGTTTCCGACAGTATCACTTCTTAAAATATCACCTCTCATCCCTGCTTTAACATCACCTTCATTGTTCATAGCGATAATGTTATTATGGTCAGAGCCGCCCTGCACTTCCTCTCCTGGGACGGAAACATCACAGTCATTAATGAACTCCCAGTGACTCAGCATAGGGCCAGGAGGCCTTAGCACAATAGGCACTTTAGGATCGTTTTGAATGCTGGGCAAGGAAAAATTTCCTTCCACTGGAAGAGGCACATCCATAGCAGGGTGGGAAGGGCATTTTATATCCGCAATATCTGTGCAACATTCTATGACTGGTTTATCCTCATGACCTGAGTCTGTCTGATACTGTAGCTCAGCACTGTGCTCTTCAGGTTTTGTTTGAGGACACTCCTCTGACATCACAGGAGGCTTTTCAGGATTTGATTTCTGGTCTTGCTGGGATATGCATGTACTGCTAGTAGAGTGAGTGGGAAGCATGCTCTCTGTATCTGAGCCCACAGCAGGAGACAATATAGGGGAAGAGACAGATTTCACCTCAGACTCGCCAGACTGCCCTTCACAAATTCCTCCAAGGGGATCTGACTCTAGCCTTGAATCCTGTTGTATACTGTCACTCAGCAGGCAAGTTTCTTGTCTTTTAACTACTTCAGTCACATCTTGATCTACCACTTTAGCATCTTTTCCATCCAATTTTTCATTTGTGGTGACCAAGACTCCCATCTTTTTCTCTTCATCTCCAGCAGACACAATGGGGTCAGCTCCCTGACACACCACGGAAGAAGAATGACCCTTGTCACTTTGTCCCGCTTGTAGAGTGGTATCCGTCAGTACAATATTTTTTTCTTTAGTAAGCTCTACTGCAAGCGTATCCTCTGGGCTACTCTGAGTGATAAATTCAGGTTCATCATTTGTTTGCTTCTCCTCTTCGATTTTCTCAAGAGTTCCAAAATTTTTCTTCACCCCAACGTTCTCTTCAGCAGTCTTCAGGTCTTTAATCATTACATTTGTGACTGAAGATGATGAAATTGCGGTACTAACAGTTTTATCTTTCGCATCACTTTCTTTTTCACTTCCAACATGTTCTTGAACATTTTCATTCACAGCAGTGTCTCTTTTTGTCTTCTGAGGCTCACCGGTACTCTCACATACAGAAGGAGTTGTCTGGGGGGGTTCTACTTTGATGCTAAAAAAGCCCTGGATGCTAAAGCTGGTCTCACTTACTGGGTGCCGCAGATTCTCGTGAACCGTCAGTGGAGGCAGAGAGGCAAACCCAGTCACCCGGTTAGACAAAGTACTACCGTCCAATCCCCCTGGAGGGTCCACATTCCCTTTTGCATTTGGGATCTCCTCCACATTGCTAAAACTTCCAGTGATGTCCCTCATGTCCGGCTGAGATGTAGATGAATGTTGATCTTCACTCGCCTGACAAGCTTCCTTTTCTGTCCCTTTCTTGATCTGTTGTGCCCCGCTGCCTGGAGTTTGAGTCCACAATGTAATTTGCACCTGTTGATCGCTGGCTTGTACTTCAGAATCTTGACCATCTGCAGAAGCTGCTGGAAGATGTGATATATCACTGCTTGGCAGTGTTTCTTCCAATGCACTCAAACTCTCATTCAGATGAGCCTTTCCTTCTGCCGGTGCCTCCCTCTCTGATTCTGTGTAGTTTGAGACGGAGGAAGGAGAGGAGAGGTTTACAACACTGCAGGATTCTGTTCCGCTGCTGGTCAAAGAGGGTAAGGCTGTTTCAGCTCTTTCTGCTGTGACGGAAGTGACAAGCTCACCTCTTAGCTGCGTTGCCACCAATGGCAGTGCGTTGTCATGGTGTGGATGTGTCTCGGTCTCTGTCAATGACAGCCCCTTGCTATGGGCTGCCTGCTGTGTGAATAAAGTCTGCGCTCCTCCCCGCTCTCTCCCTCTACCCTCCTCTTCACACTCCGAACCTCCCTCTCCCTTTCTCTCTAGTGACTCAGAGCTCTTTCCCTTCCAGTCACGTCTGTCGTGAAGCCCAAACGGAGAGGCAGTGATCACAGTACTGTCTTCAGCATTTACTGTGCCTGTCTTCCTCTCCGCAGCTGCAGAGAGTGTGTTCGTCTCTGGGGAACCATCAACTGGCGGAACTCCTCCCTTTCTTTCATCCTCCTCAGAGTTGTGTGGCATTTTGTCACTACAGCCCACCTTAAAAGCAGCTTCTACCTCCACAGCAGCCTCTGCAGGTGAGCTGTTTGTCTCTGAAGAGAGTAATACATTTAGGTGTGTTTCTGCTGGGATTATTTCACTCTCTTTTCCCTCAGAACTTGGAGATTTGTCCATTTCCTGTAATTCTGTTATTCCAACTAAAAATTCTTTCGCTGGCGCCTTCGGTGTTGCTGCAGCTCTCTGGTGCGCATCATCAATCTCCTTCTCTCTTACTCCCTCATATTCTATCATTTCTGGCATCGTGGGTGTTGTCAGTGGCAACGCAGAATCAACGGCCGGTGCTGAAGCCCCTTCAAGGGCACTCTCCACCTCTTCCTCCTCCTCCTTTTTCTTCCTCGTTTCAGCACCAGCTCTGCTCAGAATGTGTGTGTTCCCCTGCACCGCTGAGTGTGTGCCAACTTCACTGCCCAGACAAAATGCATTCTCCTGCTCCAGTGGACATGTGTCTAAACTGCAACTCATTTCATGCCCATGTTCAGGGTTGGCTTCAACATATCCAAAATCAATCACAGTAATATCGGCAGATGCCTCAGGCACATGTTTCTCATCGTCAAACTCTCCTATCGAATGGTTGTGGTGTGTGGTTTCATGTTCTGATATTGACTTACAGGGTTCAACTGTCAGACTGTGGTCACCCTGCTGCTGGGTTTTATGCAGATGATCCAACGAGGGGGCAGGACTAGCCTCCAGCAGGGTAAGATGAGCCTGGTCAGACACAAGCTCTGGAGGTGGGGAGCAGATGGGCTCTGCACACTGAAGCCCCAACTGTTCCGGGATGTCCAAGCCCTCTCTTTGATTTGTCATAGTTTTAGTGTTTGTTTCGGTCTGTGTCTGCTTCTCTGACTCCACCTGTGTGTTCAGTTGTGAGTCTGAGTTCAACAACACTGATCGAGCATGTATGTCATTCTGTGTGGAAGAATCTATTGGTGAATGATCGATTTGTAAAACATTTGTTTCTGATTTGATATCAATGTTTAAATTTGTAATATTGCTTGTTAAACTGACATGTGCTTCTTCCACTGAACTTGTTCTTGGAATGCCTCCTATTTCCTTTGGTGCTGTACGCAGCACATTTGCACTCACCTCCTCGAGTGAGTCACGGTTATTTAGTGAGGTGACGCATCCCGATGCTTTCATTTCTTCTGTCTCTGCAAGTGCCTCAGAGTGTGAGCTGTTTTTCAGTTTTTGTTCTTGTCTCTTTTCAGCTTTGTTAGGCTTTGATTCTTTGTCAGACTCTTTCTGACGTTCCATATTTGGCTGGCCGTCCGCACTGTGGTTCGATGCAGTTTCATTAGGATTTTTCCCACTGATTGTCTCTAGCTGCTTATTCCCAAGTATATAGTCTTTGAAACTAAATACAACCTCCTTTCTACAATCTACTACATCACTTGTTTGTGTTCCAGTAGTTTCATGGCAACTCGCATCACATCCTGCTTGAGATCTGAAGGCTGGCAATGGAAGTAACACAGAATGCTCACTGATAGCAGCACTCTTGATTTGCTCTTCATTCTCATTATCGGTTTCAGGCAGGGGCACAGACAGACTTATGTCAATTTGTTCTGAAGTGCAAGGAGTGACTGAGGGGGAGGGCATGCCAAATGAGGCCATTTGTTCCTCACATTTTTTAAAGGCTTCTTGAAGCTCAAGGTCCAGCAGTGTGGCTGAGGGTTGGGATGAAGGTACATTTTCTTGAATTATTCTGGGCGGATGTGGGCAGGTAGGTGGGCAGTCTATGGATACTGGGCTGCCATCTTGGCTAAAAGGGATTCACCAACAGAGAATGTTGGAGATAAACTTCAGTTGCGGCCAGTACACAGCTGTTCATTCCACACAGCAAACCAAAACCTACTATCAGAGCACACCATTCCACTACACTCCACAGGCAGGGTAAGACTTCATGCAAGATCACAGCATGACAAGTTGCTTTTATTATTCCACACAGGAACAGAGCTCTTCGGTACAAGCTGCCAAGCACATTTACATACTGTTTAGCCACAAAAAAGCAATTTATTTGCTTGACTTCTTTCAGTCCAGGTCCTATTGATCTGCCGCTCAAAATTCAAGAACAGCACCCAAGTACAAAACAAAGACACTAGCCCTTGTGAAACGGGAATCAGAGTCTCATGGTTATGTTTATGGTGCTGAATTATATCCACTGAGTCACTGACCAATAAAATGTCTCCAGCTTATTTCAATACACCCTTCCCTTCCCTTTTTCAGCCTCAACTATTTTCCCTATGTGCCTTCATTTTAAAGAGGCATTCGCAGAGGGCAGCTAGTGTTTATCTAGCACTTTTTTACTGCCATATGGAACTTTAAGGCAATCAATCATCTTCAACCACAACTGGAAACAAACCAACACATAATGGTCCAGCTATAGTACTGCTTTCTGAGCGTATAGTGGTAATCACAAGGTCACCTTCCAGCACACCCTGACAGTGTCGTACTGTTTCATGCCCTGTATTTACCCCTATAAATGATCATTCGAGAAAAGCTGCCACTCTTTTTTTTTACAAAGAGAAATATCTTAATAATACACTCTGCCAGATGTGGGAAAGGAGAGAACAGTGGGCTGAAAAGCAGGCCACAGCCTGTGTGTATATGTCTTTGCATACCATGCCTGAGGAGAACTTTGGCACAACCCTGCAAGGCCTACTGCACTGCAGACACTCCCCACTGTGTTCTCAGCACAGATCTCCAGCCCTCAGCCTAGAACTAAAGCTACCTTTCCCTGTCTTCTTTTCTTTTTTTCTTAACTACTACATAATTGCTATTTGTTCTGCTCCACAAAAACAGGGACAAGTATTTATTCTGAAGCAATGTGCTGGGGAGTGTGAAAATATACTATGTAACAGCTGTTTAACACATGGCATCCCAAAAGGTTGAATCAAAGAAGCTATAAACTGAGATTTTATTTATTGAATTTTTCCATTTTAAGTCTCTCACAGACTTCACCCATAAGTGAATCCAGGATCTGCCTGTAGAGACATAAGCTCATGACTAGTGTGCACTGACAAGTCATTTAGCAAAACCAAGCTCACACACATGCATTCTGTATATACTCATTAACATCCACAAGCCCAAAGACATAAGCTTGTTTCCTGACATGATGACATGTCTCTCTAACTTAAGACCTCGTGTGGCGGCCACACACTCACCACATGCTACGCAGCCAGAGACAAGTGTTAAAGGGTGTTTCAACAAGGCCTGTCACACAGCAAGCTTAAACAAGCCTACCCCAGTCCACACACATTACCAACAGAGGAGTCCGTGCCTAACTCTGACTGGTCAATAAACCACTCAGCTTCTTCTTTCAGTGCAAAACAACTGTGCATGACCAAGCACACCCAGCACACGTAAAGGAGACAGAGAGATTTAGGCTGCATCAAATACTTATTTAGGAGATCACGTTCAGTGTTTTTACATGAGTTAATTGAATGCAATGTGAATGTAATGATGACCCACTTTGACGGAAATAAGTATACACTGGATTAATGTGATTCAAACTATAGACCGAATTTATGTGACATTCCTCACACTGGATCGGCCATGTGCATCAAGCAATTTTAAGTGGGGATATCCCAAAATCTCAATTCAGACAAAAGAGCAAATAATGTGGATAAGCAAGATGAAAAGTGTACTGAGACTGAGATCCTGATAATATATTTATTGTTAGTGTATACATTTCCTACTGCTTCATCACAATACTACACTGGTCTTGATATCTCTCTGTCTCCATTTTGCTACTCCTGTGTTACCTCTCTATGAGGCCCACTACTGGTGGACAAGCCTCCATGTAATGCTGCAGTCCTACCAGCAGGGGGTTAGCTTGCTCACTCAGTGTCACTGGCTCATTCTTCATCTCAACTGAGCCCACCTGTTTACTCCTACTCTTACAAATGCACATGTAAGAACACACACACACACACATACATATGAAGAGAAAAATAACATCATATAAGCACCACATAAAGATATTTGGTGAAATACATTTCTCGGTATGAGTTATCAGTAGAAATGTAACTGCACTAAAGTACACAGGCTTGTTTAATGGCCTTTGTTTAATATCAAAAATATTTGCAATATTGGTGTTTTCTGTAATCCCTCAAAGGGACTTGAAAATGAAGACTGTCACGATTTAATGAACAAATGATTACATATATATTCAAATATACATTCACACATACATACATTTTTGTGGTTAGAACTTAAATGACTTTAAATCAGTGACATTGTGAGTATCATGTCCTTTCATGTCCATCAGGGCTTATTTTACACCTGTGCTATCACTTCAACCACCCACACGTTCTTGCACAAGCCTGCCAATAGCTGCTCCAGTCAAACTTTCCACAACAATGAGTCACAGATTCATGGAAATTCACTCTGTATCTGGTGTTTATGTGCTCATTGTAGACAATGGAATAGTACTTAATAGGTCACACGTACAACACAGATAAAGGTTTTCTTTTTTTTTACAGTGCACATGCAGCAATGTGTCAGAGTGCACATGTGGCACACTGAGTATCTTTACTGATGATATGCTGGCAGGTTTTTGACATAAGTATTTCCATTTTCTACATGTTTCAGGACTTTTTGCCTTCCATCTCGTCTTCAGTGAGTGAAAAACATACACATGAATGTAATGAAGATGAATGACTTCATCGGTAAAGAACACTGCAATGTTTTACTGTAAAACTCAGAGTATTTTAATATGTTTAAGGTCTTTGTCCTGCCATCCACTGCATTGTGTGGCATTTGGTTGGACCTGCGCATTTAAGATTCTTCTGTGCACTTTCAGTTGTAGCTTTTCATAAAAAACACAAACACGCATGTTATCATGTTTCACAGATAAGGTGGATTGCTTTGAAAACTATTTCAACATATTTCCCTCATTCCTTTGCTCAGTTACATCTCATCTTTGTAAACGACATTGTCCCAGAACACTATAAACCTTTATGTTTTTAAAAAATAATGTAACCTGGCCTTTTCGTTCTTGAGGCTTACCAGTATCTTGTGGTAAATCCTCTGTGTCATATCTGTGTTTCCTTTTTATGGTATTTAATTCTCATTTGTCTAAAACCTGGAGAGTGTTCCTGACCTGTTCAACATTTGGAGAGTTCCTGATCTGTTCAACACATATATGACCTCAAAGGACTTACCACAAGATACTGGTAAGTCTCAAGAACACAAAGGCCAGGTTAGTTTTTTTTTTAAACAAAAAAATATAGTGCTCTGAGACAATGTCGTTTTGAAAGATGAGATGTAACTAAACGATGGAATAAGAGAAATGTGTTCTTTGGTCTTACACTTCTGTTTTCTGCCATGTTGTTTGCTATTCCTAGGCTCAACAGTACTTTGCAAAAACTGTAGCAAACAGTTCATGTTTTTATTCAGCCTCATAATGACCTGCTTTAACATAGACTCATCTTTGTTCCTCTTATTTCTTCTAGATGCAAACACAATGTGTACAGTCCGCTCTAGACCTTTCATTAGTTCTCATGTGCACAATCCTATGGTGCACCAACACACAGCCGTACAAGAAACAACTGAGCAATTACTTGACTCCTAAGTTATGCTGTTTTGAAATAGAGGAATTGCGTATAAAAATCAGTCCAGTGAAGCACAGCACAGTGCCAAAAGAACAAAATTCACTGGGCTGCATATTTAGGTGCCGAAATTTGTTTGTTCCCTTTGGTTCACCTCATGGCCCTTGAGATGTTGAATTATTGTATGTAATTCATCAGAAATGTACACTGTGTAATGTACTGTGTCACACAAAAATGCTGTTGTTTACCTGGTCCGAGTACGCAAAACAAAACAGGTCCCCGAGGATTTGCATCAGATGGAAAAAAATGTATTCCAAAGTAATGGCCTGCTGCAACTTGCCCTTTGCCAACAATGTGCTGACAAATTGAAAGGAGAGACCCCGTCGAAGCTAGTCATTAGAATCGTCTGCGTGTGCACGTATTTGCATGTGTGTATGCAACAATGTAAGAGAAAGAGAGGGAGACTGAGAGAGAGAGAGACCTACCCGAGTGAAGCCCCCCAGGTGAGGTTGAGCTCAGTGCTCAGATCTGTACTCGGCAGCAGGTCATGCGGAAACTCCAGCTCCTCTTCCTGTTCTTGATTGCTGTGCTCCTCATGAGCAGGACTCTGTGCCTCCGCTGCAGGACTGTGACTGGGCCGAGCTTCAGCGTAGAGTAATCCGTTCTCTGCAGTGCTGGATTTCTCTCCTGTCGGAGCAACTCTCTCAGTATGAACGTCAGCCTGGCAGACACAAAAAAGGCCATTAACAGTCAAAAGGATTTAAAATCTGCTGTTTTCTAAATTGTGTGTTTTGCTGAGATTAATCATGCAAGCAGTTCCCAGACAGGGGTTCACAAAATGTTTTATGGTGAAGCTAATGGTTATTTACCATTCACCGACAGGTTAATTGTTCAAATCAAATAAGAATTGCACTGCTGTCAACGCATTCAGGCTTTGACATTTAAGCTCAACAAACACACCCTGTGTCAACACAATGCTGAGGTAAGCTATTTCAAACAACACACCCATTGTCATGTCATCATACAGAATACAGAAAGATCTAAAAGACTTTACAATCAGAGCTTTTATGTGTAACTATACAAAAGTCCAATAGAAGCAGCTAAAACATGAAAGTGAGTTTTCTACTGTTAAACAGAAGGCCCTGGCTGATAGGCATACTCTGTATCTTCACTGTCACTGCTGGAACCTTGTATTTCCCCACTTTTTATGTTGTTTTTCTTTACATTATTTGAAAATGCCAGGTGTTGTTTACACTGCATCAAATTTTCATGACGAAAAGCAAAAGCAAAAACATATTAAACCAGTCCCTCCACCTCTTGAGCTTTCTAATCAAGCTGGTTTGAAAATGCAAACTCTGCTTGGCCCACACAGTAGACTAGTTCAGGCAGATATTTTCCACAGAACAGGGGATTGAGGAAAAATGATTAAACAGACTGACTGAGCTGGTTCAACTACTTCTGCTCTTTCCCAAAGCTATAAAACAACCTCATCTAGCCAAGCAGCGATGCCAGAAACCACGGAGCCGTTTACAAACGTCTAATCATACACCAGCATGAGCTGCTGCAAAAGTCTGTGAATGGCCAGGCCTCTGAGACATTTAGTGAATGACAGAGTAAATCTGGACCGAGTCTCCAAAATGTCTCCGCCTCATCTGCCCCGATCTGACCATAACTACAGCTTCTAATCTGCAATTTACTGCAAGGGGCTGAGCAGGATGACACAAGTCTGCACTCTAAGTAACTATGTACACAACATCACAGACAGATTTCTCGTCGCTGACTGACAGATGCATAATTAAACATGCACGCACACACACAAACAAACAAAAAATCACTATAGTGAGGACGGATCCTGTTACACACTTAAGCAGACGATATGCATTAGAGAGGCTTTACTCCAGCAGCCCATCATCCTGGCCATTACTGGCTCTCCATGGCTCCATCTAGGTGAATTATTTGACATCAGTATACACACATGCATTCCTTCTGTTTATACCTTCATGCAAGCGGGAGTAGTTAATGTACACTTTCACAAACCAAATAACTGTCCAGGGGAGTCTGTGCAATAGCAAGTGATACAAAGGACTCACCGTGTGACATAAATCACATACATGTTAAAGAATATACATGTGTAAGAATAACTCAGTTTAATTACCTGCTGTCAAAAGTACTATTTCCAAAAAAAAGCATGAGGAAGCCCAGTTTTGGATATTTAGCCTACACTGTGAAACCATGGAATAGGAGACATGTTTATAATCTAAACCTACCACAAAAACAAGGCCTCTCTTCTTTAACACTGGTGCTTATTTGATGTTAGACCAATGGGTATTCTCAAATAGGGGTTAGGGCTGCACAGTACAGTACCTAATTGTTACTGTAATATCGGTCTCAGAAATACTGATATCACAAAAGCAACATGCAAATGAGCCTCTTGCCAATCGCATTTCTGACAGGGCAACAAGTCACAGCTCCAGTTACAGTGTGTTATGACAAATCAAGATCTTCATGTAATCCAAGTCTCATTTTTAATCATCAAAGGTGTTGGTGAATCTGTGAATAAATAGGTAGGGCGAAAGTGCATTAGCCAGAATATGAACAAAACATCACAAAAAAGCATGATTTGAAAATGCAGCTCATTTTCCACATATGGACTATATAGATGAGGGGAGTAAACATTTAAGCCTTTTTAATTCCTTTTTATGATGATATGAGCCCTTTAATATCTAAAGGCATTGCAGTTGCAAAGAGACTGCACACCTGGAAAACAGCAAGTAATCCTAAAGCCATTCACACAAGCTAGTTCTCAATTCCAGAGTCTGCCTACTACACTACTGGCCTCCATGTCCATCCATAGCGTCCAAATGACAGTGGAAAACAATCTAGGCTATACAGGAATGAATTGTGAGAAAGGCTCAGTGAAGTGAAATATCCTGTTATATAAGCTCATGGTATTCAAAATGTGGGGTTTAAAGTCAACAAAACATTTCCACTTTTTTACTCACATTAAAAAGGAAAGCTCAAACCGAGACTTGAACAATACGGTGGCATTCAGGATCAGAAAAGCAACCCCCGCACTGCAAGACTTACAGCCCTGTAAACTATATCTCTACAAAACAAAGCCAGTCTCAAGAGTCTCCTCCATTTTCCCACACTGTCTCACCCTGACCATGACTCCTTTACGCACCTGTGTTAAAGGTAGAATTGCAGATGCATGTATCACTTCACCAACTATTTAAACTCCAATTCAGCTTCAAAAAATAAATGAAGTGCTAAAACATCTTTAATACAGCGGTAATGTAACTCTGTCCCAAAGTTCTTCAGTTCAGTAAATACACTGCTTGTGTTATGGATCAGCATCTGTGAGCTTAACCCCGACTTACTATCCAATCATGTTAAAAATATAATAAAACTGCCATGAAAAAAACTGGGGGTTTTTTTACTTTTCATTTAAAGCATCTCAACACTAAGAGACTCAGAGAGGTGGCCTGTGTATCTCACTTTCGGGTAGGAACATCAAAGCTTCCTGTTTCCTGTCTATACTCTGAACCTGTATAGCCCTCAGTCATCACACCAGTCACACTGCGGATCACTCAAAAAGAATCATCATTTCTCAACGCAAATAACACAAAATAAAGCAATGAGTTCACTGCTTTCCTCACACAAACACACAGACACACACTGCAGATCACTCATTTAGTATCAGTTCTCACATGCAAGTCAACACAAAATAAAGCAAAGAGGTCACAGCTTTCTTCACCTTTACAAACTCGCAGCTATGGACATAAACCTGTGTTTACATGTTTATATACACACACACATCAACAAACACACTCACTGCAGATCACACGTTTAGTATCATCAATCCTCACACATAGATCACAAAATCAAGCACTGAGCTCAAAGCTTTCCTCATCAGTACTATATAAGCTTGTGTCTACGGACACAAGCATGTATACACGTTTACACATGCACACACACACTTTAAATAGTTTCATTATACTTATTGTATACAGTCTTATTTCTTAGTTTTATCTCACTTTTAAGAGTCTAGCATTACAACTGATGTATCTTCATGTAAGTGGTTATCTGTATTTTTCCCAGTCAAGCAAATAAATGAATCAAATGAATGCTGCTCCGATGACCCCAGGTTCGGTGGGCAGAGAGATGCTCTTTCTTTAGAGGTAGTGAAGCACGGTATAGTTAAAGTTAAAGGTCTTTTGTGCAAATGAAAGGGGTCAATGGCTGCCTTTGTTCTTTGACCTACAGGTTTAACAAATCTGAAAAGAAGGAGACCCCATGTAGCTTCCCTCTGCAGTGTGTGTACATGAAATATCCTGCATTACAGTAGCTCCTCACTACCATGGCCCAAGCCACACAGTGGTAGCCATGGCAACAGCAATAACTCAAAACACTTACCTAACAGAACGTCCCATTTGTAGCTGCATTAACCCATTAAACCCCTGCTTATTATTCAGTTATTAATCTTTAGAATTATTTTACATTTAACGATAACTATGACACTTTTCAGACACTTTCTGTACTCATTTTCAGTCCATTTTTTACTTGCAACAATTCTATACACTTAATATACATATTGTTACTCACTGCTTGATTATTATAAAAGAGAATTTTTATTTGTCCTTAACGTTTTTCCCTATATCTATTTAAGTATACCAAGCTATGACATGAAATTGTTGCAGTTTCTCAGGATACTATGCATCAGCTCTTACTAACATTTTTTGAGTCTTCTGAGATGCTTTTTTGCTGAACGATTTAAGTTAACAGAACATATTATTTTTTTATTTGTGCCATGTAGACAATGTGTTTAGTTATTTTCATCTAGAAAATCACCAAAACACATTTTCTGACCAGTCATGTTCAAACTTTTGCACACACGTGTAAATGAATAAATATAAAAGTAAGTCATGCAGTGAGCAACTGAAGTGTGGGCCACATCAGCCCATACAGTTTAACAGGTAAATTATTTTCCAACGTTTTGACAGTTAAGAAAGTTACTGTTTTATGCAAAATAGAACGAGTGCGAATACAAAATTACAAACACTGCATTCAACACAGTGACTTGTGGCAACCGACATTGCGCACTAGATCCAAAATACTAATAATGGTAACATTAGTTTCATAGTACAACAATAAAAATATACAGGAGACTGAAACAGTTGACTGGAACAGTATGCAACAACTTGCTCATCCACTCTCAGGCACAGTCATTAAAATCAGCAGCGTTTCCATAACAATCACACACCATGTCGAATAGAATTACCCAACTCGAAATGTGTTTAAAACTGCAGACTCCTTATTAAGTATTACATTTTTTAAATCTTAAGACTTATTATTCAGTAACTACACGATTATTCATTAGCCACTAGGGGAGGGAATTGCCACAGAGGTGAAAATATGGTGCTATAACATTTGGGTATATAATACGAAATTCAAAACAAACAGTAAAAAAGAGTAGACTTATATACCAAAATGAAAGTTTTCTAATTAAGTACATAATACATACAATTAAAATATAAAATTATTACATTGATATACTGCCAAAACATCACAATAATACACTATTGAATTTTTTCTCCCATTTCTTGTAACTACTATAAACGATTTGCATATACCATTTAGTCCTGAAAGTGTTAACTGCTCCATTCAAAACAGAAGAGGACTATGGAGTGACTTTTGAAACTTTTAGTGCACTTAGAAATTAATACAGTCATCAGACTCACGATACTAACGATGAACACATACAGCATGTGCTCTTGTACTCACCCTCTCTCTCTCTCTCTCTCTCTCTCTCTCTCTGTCTCACACGCACACTCATTCACGCCGGAGGTGTGTTTCCACAACAACCACGCACTGCTGATCTTTAGATCACACACTCACCTTGTCTGAACAGAGGACACACACGCATGCAGGAGTGCGGTACAGTCAGGAAAAAGGTGTGCTGTGATGCCACTGGCTGGGTGGCAGCAGCACATGCCCCAGGCCTTCCACTCCCTCCTACTGCTGGATCTCCATGCCCTTCGGAGGGCAAAGAGATACGCACACTACACCAAAAGACTGTGTGTGTGTGTGTGTGTGTGTGTGTGTGAGTGAGAGAGAGAGAGAGAGGTAAAGCAGCTTTTCACGGACAGCAGTTCACGAGCTAGAGAGAAATGTGCCGGCTCTGTACAGAGACAGTAGACAAACACAAGCAACTTGAGGAAAAGCCCTCCCCCTCCTGCACACTCTTTCCACATAACACTCCTCTTTCATCTGATCCCTCCCCCTGTCTTCCCTTCAGCCCCGCCCCCCCCTCTATCGCTCTCTCTCTCTCTCTCTCTCTCTCCTTGCAGGTGAATGCTGGGAAAAGGACCAAAGGTCATCTTTCGAGTGTCCCTTTAGAGAGAATCAAGTAACATGCAGACTCACACACGCACACACACAAACATAAATACACACTGCTGTTGCAAGCTTGCACACAAGTGCACTCAGACAAATGCTTTACACATGCTTAAATCAGATCTTCCCTCTCACACACTTGCACACACACCGTTTGTTTATGTTCATTGTAAGGATGTAGGGTGTAAAACAATTTTACACGTTTTAGATTTTTTGAAAGTTTATATTTTTCACACTTTTATAGTGTGCATATTGCTGCTGTTTGACAAAAGCTTGTATCATCAAAATAGTAATATTATACAAGAAGGAACATCCTTTTCAGTGTGTTTGTGTACGAAATCTAAATCATTTTGGACCAGCTGGTGTTTTCAATCTGTGTAATAAAGTAAATGAGTAATGAGGCACTGATACAGCAGTAATGACACATAACTGCTTGTTTGTGAAAGGATTTTCTAAACGGTTACGATAAGAATAACCTCACAAAACAGAAACGTTTCTGCTCTTTCGGTGCTTTCAAGAAAAAGTAAACTTATTGGTTTTATAAATAAGCACTTTTCAGTGCTAGAGCTGATCCTGGTGCTGCAGTTTAACCATGTGTGCAGTTTTCCACTTCTGTTCTGAAAATATACAAAAACAAAGCCACACACACAAACAGACTTGAACAAAGTTTGCCAGATCTGATATACTACTCCTTGAGCCCCTAATTGCTGCGGCCCCTAATAATCCCCCAAGCCCACTGTTATGACCTTCCCCAAGACTGACTTTGAAGCAGGAGGAGCTCACACAGCACAAACTGTGACAACTGACTCAGGCCATGTGTCTTTCCAACTCCCAGCTGTGTTGTGGTAATTGTTGCTATTTGTTCTACTTAACTGTCCCACTTGCCATCATCATGCACAGACTTTTCAACTCAGACGGTATAAAACCACATACACACACACACACACACCATAAATTTTAGTACTCTGGCCACTCAGCCCAGTGCAGCCCACCAGTACCTCAAATGTGAGTCCAGGCTGTGTTTCCTGAGGAGGAAAGATCACTACATTGTCCGCGGCGCCCTCCTGTGGTGAAGACATGCAGGTGTGAAACGCAGAAAAAGAAACAGAAGAAAAGCTGTGGAGAAGGCAGTGGCCTTGGGATAAATGCATGTAAGCTTTGAGTCATATTATGCTGCAGACAGCCGGTCGGACTGTTGTTTTTGGAGCACAACCAAGAGCACATAGAGCTCCCTGAGAAAACAAGCATAACGAAGGCAGCTATGCTCCAGCAGCAGCATACAACTCAACATTTAGACAGATCCTATTAAGATAATCCCTGAATTCCATACTGCTGGGGGGCTGTTTTAAGCCACTTTAAGGCATATGCATAGTTTTTGTAAAAATATCTTACCATCTAACTCAACTCTGTAACAACTGAGCACAAACAAAAGACCAAAGCAGCAGTTTAAATGAAATGTGAAGCACATGCCAATTTTAGTGGCACCACATGAGTGGCAAATTCACAAATGCAGCGTCACACAGGATTACAATCTAGGTTAGAATTTTATAGATCACACTGCATCCATGACTAATAGCTAAACCAGCAGCACATAAATCCACCAGGAGACGTCCCATCTGTGTACTGTCAAAGCTAAATTTAGCACCCATGTTTGACAAAGCAGTAACCCGTTGCTTTACTGTGTTTTACACACCTCAGCACTTTCTGTCACACACACTGTCACTGTTTCTTAGTTTTCTAAAGGCCAGTGTGTGTTAGTGTGGGAATGCAAACAGACATCAACAAATGTGATAAATGGCTTCATTTAGTCTGTATTATAAAAACACTTAGATTAGACATTAGTGCTCTGTCAGTTTTAAAACAGCACTCTGCTAGGTAAGTCTACTTTCTGTAGTGCTGAGGCACACTATGCAGAGCAAGAAAGTAGACCCTGCTGGCAAGTCCCTCTTACCGGCAAGTCTGCAGAGCTGTTCTCATTGCCCATGGTGCAGAATGAGCAGGCTCAAATCACACCGCCGTCGCACCCCAGCACAGACCACCACGGGTAGACTGAGGATCCACCAGGAGGAGGGATGGAAGGAGCATGAAAGAAACCAGCAGCCACTGTCAGAAGCTGTTCTCTTGTCAGATGCTTGAAGGTGTTTTAAGCTTTGTACAAACAGAGAAAAATGTGTGTGTGTGTGCGTGTGTGTCTGTCATGTGTTGAGATTAGAGGCCCATGAAGTAAGCACTCTCCTGGAACAAAAAGAAAAATACAGCCCGTCCTAGAGCACAGAGAGAACTATAACATTCCATAACTTTGGAACTATCCTGAGGACAAAGGCTAAAACTGTAGGAACCATACGCTTCACCTATAGCAGGCTTACAACATGTTTAAAAGCTCCTTACAATTTGTTACAGATGAATGATTTTTTAAACAGGTCATTGACAAGCCTGAAGGTGATAAGTTGAAATGTGATCTACACACAGTGTTAAATGGGGCACACCTCTTCTTGCAATAATTCAGGTACCTGTCTACCAACACTATATTGTTATGAACATGAAAGTACATGCCCTCTGCACTATTAAAAATAAGGGTTCCTCTGGGGAGGTTTGCATAGGAAGCCCTTTAGCTGCTGTAGAACTTTAACCCTTTAGCTGAAACATCTGGGAACTTTAACCTTTTAGACCTGCCAGCTGTACATTTCACTTGTAAGGGTTGTAATTTAGGCAAATTCAAAAATAAAATAGCTACAGTGACCTTCATCACAGTGACCTTGTTTTATATGTACTGACATATTCTAGTTTTTGTAACAAATAATTGTACGTATTTTATTATTTTTTTTTTTCATTTCCTGAGACAGTTATGATGTTATGCAACTCATGTTAATGATATCAAATGCAGAAACCTATAGGATTATGCTGACTAATATACATTGCAGAAATAATTAGCGAAAATTTCTTTAGCTAAAGCTGTTCTTCTTTGTCATTGGCTCCAATAACTCATTTTTTGAATGGGAATATATATTGTATATAAAGTCTATATATAGGCAAAACAAACCGTCCAATTTCAGTTCCAGAGTCATAAATACCTTTAAACTATACAAATCTAATCATTTGTAACGAATCACTTGTTTGTTTCTACATGAGCTTCGTATCAGTTTCCGCATAAGTCCAAAGTCAGCATTCTCAGCTCTGCATGTTGTGTGTTTAAGTAAACACCTTTTTAGATATTTGGCCTATATATCAAATTCACACACAGGTAATCCAGTCCATCCATTTATTCCAGCCCTTCAAACCTTTCAGTCAAACATAAAAACACACAGATAGAAATGTATTCTTAGTGTTTTCCACACTACTGACACTACTGATCTGATCTGTCAGTGGTTAATTCTGCTCTCACGCACATGGGAAAACCACAACAACCACACCAGGAGATCAGGGCTACACTCATGTAAAGTACACATCTGGGTTGAGTGTTTCACTGCATGGAAACAATAGCTATTAGTCCCCCTAAAACATGCTGACCCCTCACCCGCAGAATTCCACAGACTCATTACCCATTATGATGTCTAGAGCTCCACACACACACACACACTGCTGATCAAGACAATATCAGTCACCCTCCCCTCTCTTCAACTGTACAGCCATAGCATAAAACCTCATACTCAGAAATGTATTCATCCAACCTTCTGGAGAAGCATCACATGTTCCTCTGAAATTGCTTAAGGGCTCATAACCAGTATGACAGGCAAACAAGCTAATCCAAGACTACATAAAATGGGTTTAAAAAGTATTGCCTCCATACATACACAAATGAAATTATCATTAAATGGCAATAATAATTGAAAATGTAGGTCTACTATTTTACTTTTAACGTGTCCTATATTTTATATTCCACCCTGCTACAGACACTTCTTATCCTGAATGGGTTAATCTGCTGTAGGCGGAATAGGTGATAATGAGTTGTGACATCACAAATTCAATACAAGCTGGTTTTGCAGCTTTGAAGCCACATTGGAGATGGGAGTGACCCATGCAAAAGTACAAACAAAGTCTTACATCAAACTTTTCCATTATATGGGCCCTTTGAAGGATGTCAGTTTTAATGTTGTACTATCTTTATTTTTAAGAACATTATTGCAGCACATATCGGGAATTTCAATACATTGTTAATGATCAACAGTCGCAGGATACTCAAGACAGAGATAATGTGTTTGTCCCACAACGTGTGTAAAGCCTGTGCATTAACCCACTAACCACATCAACAGGCTTATCTCATGCAGTAATCTCCCAAACTGACAGACTGTTGCCTGTTGGTGTGCTGGCAATGGAGATTACTGCAAGCGAACAAGTCACAAGTAACCGCTCTCTGTCTCCCCCTGCTGAGATTTCCATCGTACCAGCCATCATACCTGCTCCTGGTAGCTGTGTGCTTTATGGGTTATAAGGCTTTATGTATACAGACGTGTTACTGAAGCATGTATCTGTAATCAAGCTAAATAAATAAGTCCACTTTAGGATGACATTCAAAAGAATAAACTGAGAATGAGCAATCTTAAAGCTGCTTAGCATTCCTAAAAGACAGCAACACAGTCATCAGAGTGATGAACAGTCATCACAGCACTTCAGACCAGTTGGGCTATGTTTGTCCATCAGGCTCCTCCCAAAGGCCTAAGTTACTGGGTTGTTTGTGTCTATGTGGTCATGTGACCATGCTAGCATTCGCTTTGCCAGCAAGCACTGATCTGAATATGAAACACGTTATAAATAGCCCTTCCTCCTGTCATCTGGACACCGGTGTCAACTCCACTTGTCACTCCTTCTGGAACACAGTTGTACTTTCATTTCCTTCTGAAATATAATGCTCAATTACACTTATATTTCTGAGCAGTTGTCTGTTTACCGTTGGGAGATTCATTTGTATATGTATATATATATATATATATATATATGACTCTCTGGAGATGCAAGTACTATGACACTACTATGAGCAATCTGGCTATTTGTATAAGTACAATCTAATGGATTTCCATCTGTTTTAGTTAGTCTTGTAATAACTAAAGCAATAACTAAATGCTGAATGTAGTGTCCTATACTTCTTCCAAACTCACAAACAAACCTACACCATATACTCCAGTACTCTACTACTCAGTGGTGGAATATTCCACAGTCCTGTTTGGTGAACATCAGCAAGTACTTTACTGCAACATAACAAGCCAAATTCACCTGTAAAGCCTAAGAACATCCAAAGAGTATTGGTAATGTTTCACTGCACACTGTAAACTATTACAGCCCAAATTCTTTGATCGTAGGTCATTCTAAAATGAATCCAGGTGTAATTATAAAATTTCCAGATGTAAATGAAAGACAAGGACCACAAACAAAGTCACTGTACCTGACATTTTCTCACCCACCTCAGATAAACAGTTATTCCTCATAGATCATGCCTTCCCATCTAGCTGGTGCAAATAAAGAGCCGACGTCTACATCCATTAATATACTCATTGCAAGCCCTCTGTACCCAGTGCTGAAGAGGTGAAGACTGGGGGGGTAGATTAGGGGGAAGTAAGGAGTAGGGGAAGTGAGGGGGTAGTGCAGGGGCTGACAGCAGTGTCACATTCAGGCATATTCTGTCTGACAGGACAGGAATGACTGAGAGTCAGCTGGACAGAACACACCACTTGGTAACACTGTAAACAAAAATACCCCTGTCGGACGGCCTGAGACTCACCCCTACCTCACCCCCATCTGTTGTCAGTATGAGCACTGAAAAGTGACACAGCACCATACACTCACCCTAAAACCTTGCAGGTCTTTTCCTGGATTCATGCCTGGAATCACAGCTTTGACTTTCATATATACACAGCTTTCCAATACATGTTATTTTACACAGTTTTCTCTTACAACAAATGCAGTCCATGCAGTTTTCCCCTGATGAGGAAAGAAGGTAATATTCCATCAATGATGTGGTGTCTAACATTGTTATCTAGAAAAATAAATCCAAGTATGGACATTTTTTTCACTTCCAGGCAGCTCCTACAACAGCTTTTAGATATGTGACCTATTTTTTGCATGTCTATATATAACAAAACATCAAAAAACTCCACAAACAAAATCACCTGATAAATATGTGGATGTAAAAGCCTTATTTCTTTGCATTATTTGTTACTGATTTGTCTGCTTCACAATTTTTTACTTAAATAATAGGTTTTACTTCAATAAAAAAGAGACCACATTGAGATTAACAATAAGTAAACTGCATAAAATAGTGTGCAGTGCAGTCAAAAGACACAATTCACGATATATCATAAAAACTAATATTTAATTAAAATAGAACTGTGTTGCGTATTATGATATATATTTTGGGGCTTGTGGTGAAAATGATCCCCATTTTGAGATTTACATATCACTTTGTAGCTGAACTATTACTACTATTTGTGAGATGCACGCTGAATAATTTGAAGTCATTAAGTGTGCTTGTTTGACATGGCTTCCCACCAGCTCACACCAGAATGTAATTACTGCTTAGTGGCAAGCTAAAAATGCACATTTACTGACTAATGACTAGAAATTACGTAGTACACCCTTCACACTGGTCTGTAAAGAATAAAGCTACGCTTGACAAAGTTCAAAATGCCTAAGGCATGCTGCAGTGTATAATTTCAGCAGCAGAGCTGCATGACTGATCAGAAAGGCATGGCAGACTAAACATCCTACATGTGCCTCTCATTTAGTGTTTGGTCTCAGAGAAAAGGTAGTAAAAGCAAAACTGAAACTTAAAAACAGTTTAACAAAAAGGCAGACACCACAACTTAGCACAGCTCAACTTCTATCATTCTACCTGCCATCATGAAAACAGGTATTAAAAACGCCTTTATTTTAGTAGTGAAATATTGTGCATGATTTGGCATAGAAATAACAAATGCACTTTTTTACATATATAAGAAGACTTTTAAGAGTATCAGCATGGTATGGAAAAGACTTTCAGATTTAAAAGAAATCTAGTGGTACTGGCCATCTGTATTGAGTAAAGTGAAGTGGCCCTTTATAGGAATGTGTGAACACACCACAGCACAGAACAGTGTGAAATTCTTTATCTGCATTTAACCAGAGATGTTCGCAAGTCATTTTTACCAAGTCCAAATCAAGTATCAAGTCTTTGTTCTCAAGTCCAAGTCAAGTCTCAAGTCTTTGAGTGGCAATGTTTACAAATGGCGACACTAAGGCCTCGTTCACACGGACGTTTAAATCTTGGATAAATCAATGCGTTCTGATCGCCATGGGTGTTTTTGTGGCGTTTTGTATCGGCGCTTGATTGGCATTACACTGGCGTTCGCCTGGCGCTGTTTAACGCCAGCCTGCAGCCCTGTGTAGTTTCATGTATTCACCTGTGGGGGCAGTAATCATTTTCTCCAGATTGTTTACGTGTTGGGATTTGTAGTTTTACACTTTCCTTCAAAACTTGATTTGTCGTGGATCCCGGAACAATTGAATCATGGGACATATTCGGTCCTCCAGAGCGACAACCGAACGCCATGCAAACGCAGTACCGGCGTTTTCTTTGCGCTCGTCAGGATTTCGGCAGAACTTGACGGCAAGAAAACGTTGCATGCAGCGTTTTTTGACGCCACCAAACGCGCAGCCGACCGAGCGCTGGTGCTGAGCGCCCAAGTGAACACTGTGATTTACTCCAATAAGCAGAAAAATGGTCGGCGCTCAGTCCGCGCTCACCTGGCGCCACGAACGCCAGAAAACACCTGATTCAGACGCCCGCGTGAAGAGGCCTTAATGTTTCGAAGATATGCTAATTGGCCACGCCCCACAGTTACAATTGGCTGTTACTTAGCAGGGGGCTGGACTGCATGCTGTGATTTGCCCTCACCAACATGGAGGATGTGCCTTAAATGATCTTAAATCTAAATGTTAAATATGAAAAATATATCTTGCACTCTAAATGTGAAACTTCACAGTTA
>JBBPCY010000150.1:17891634-17976936 GCA_037974405.1 Brachyalestes nurse
CTTGTCAGAACAATTTTTGCAATGAAACAAAACAACCATTTTCACTGCTCTCTTTCCCCATCTCACGCCTTATATCTAATATTTCTAATTATAAGATTAGTCCACTCATTTCTGGATACTGTTTAATGTGAGTTAATTCTAATAATTATCCTATTCAACTGGCAGATACATTTATTGTTTCACAATATACTACATCTATATATGACCTGTCTATCTCTCTCTCTCTAAATATATATATATTTTGCAATGAAACAACCATTTTCACTGCTCTCTTTCCCCATCTCACGCTCTACATGCTTTGCTCCGCCCCTCTTCCTTTGCTTTTTCTCCATCCCTCTCCTCCGCTTCTTCCCCAATGCTGCTGCTGCTGCTGCTCTCCATCAATGTAGCTGCGGCTGCTAGAGGCCAGCGCTGGCAGTGGCAGCCTTAATTGATAGCTTCTCACTTCTCCTTCCCTTCTTCCCTCCTTCCTTCACCCCCTGACGTCAGCCTTCTCACACACAAATGCATCCCCCACCCTGCTCTGCACAGCCACAATTGCCAAGCAACCACCAATATTGCAGCAACAGTCAGTCTTCTCTCACTGATTCTCTCTCTCTGTTCCCACTGTTGTTTGGCGCAGAGTCTTGTTACCTGGTTGCGTGCGACTCCGATGCAGCTCCCCATCCTGTATTCCATGTCCTCCTGAGGAGACGTGACAGCGGCGCTACAAGGTTTGCAGAAGTAGTCTCTGCAGAACTGCATTGCCACTACAGAGACATGGCATCACAGAGCTTGCTAGGATGCATGTGAGCAAGTGAGTGAGAATACGCCAGTCTGTGTGTGTGTGTGTGAGTGTATGTGTGTGTGCATGTCTCTGAGTGTGCAAGCCTGTGAGGCTGTGTGTGACTAATAAGCCCCATCTAAAGCAATGCCCAGGGTACATCAGCGACATACATCTTCATGCACTATTATGTAAGAATGTTATTATATAAATAGAACAGTTGAAGATATCAAAGTGAAAGGCGGGTTGTGCTCTCCTCCCCTCCATCCCTCAAGCCTAGCTGAGATGTGGTGGGTTGCAGCACTGCACTTGGATAGAAAAAGCCCCTCTGTTACCCACTCACAGACATGAGCAGGGAGAGGAGGGGGCACAACACTGACAGAAGCAAAGAGAAATAATAAGAGGTCTAAAGATGTGGAACGAGAGCACATCTGCTGATTTAAAGGGGCCACAGCTGCAGGCTGGGTGATGTGATAGAAAAACTAAGAACAGTTCACTCAACCGAAATGGGACAGGAGGGATATCTCAGTTTTGTCATACTAGAGGACCAATACCAAGGCGGATGTGCTGTGGCCTAGGCTGGAGGGTTTAACCCTTTTTTTATGTGTTTTACTTATTGGGTTGTCACCTCAGAGCAGTTTAAAATTATTTGACTGGATAAAAAGAGAGTTTCTTCCTTTAGATTGGATGAATAGAGTTTTCGCCTAGCAAAGTTTAGAGACCATGCCTGTCTGTAATATTCAGACCCCGAAAGCCTTCATTACCTGGATCAAATGTGTTAAATTAGGATTGGACCTAAATTATGCAGGGTTGAGGATCTAGAGGGCTGGGACTGGGCACCCCTGTGCTAAATCATATAAAGTCAACTGCAGAATTACTGCCAAATTATATAAAATCAATATAGTAAACAAACTATACTTGATATTTCTGATATATTTTTATTCTTACACCGTGAAACAAGTTTTGTAGTTTTTTGAAAACATAGGTTAAAAACAATATACTTTCTGTAGTGGTGCTGGAGTGAGACTGGTCCAAGAGATTCTTGGGTCTTCGCTTGTAGACTGCCCACTTTGACACACACCACAGGTTTTCAATTGATTTCAAGGTAGGAGATTCAGAGGACTATTACTATACTTTGATTTTGTGCAGCTACTACTCTTTGTGTTTTTTGATGCGTTGTTAGGGTCATAATCTTACTGAAAGATACACCCATGGCAAAGATTCAGCTTTCTGGCAGAGGCTCCTGGTATTCAGCGGAATTCATTTTGCCATAAATTTTCTCTTGGTCCAGAGCCAGTGGACCAAGACCAACAAATACAGCCCCAAAGCAGCAAAGACCCACCACCATATCTGTAACATTTTTAAACGTAACGTGTGTAATATTTATATCCCAGGAAAACAGTTAGTGCTCACAGACAACAATGAAGCTCCTGAAAACAATAAAATGTATGATCCTACCCCCTACCCCCTCATAAATTAATGTATTCATTATTTTGGTACACTTAAAAAAAACCAAAAAAAACATAAAACTCTCTTGTATGAATACTTTCCTACAAATGTTTTTGAAGAATATTTGAGTTATCTGTATATATAATTATATTAATTTTAGAAGATTTTTTTTTATTGATGTCGATAATTGTGAAGAAAACATATCAGCATATTCAGTGCTGGATGTGAATTATCCAATTTCCCCAAAACAATTATTTCAGACAAATGATGTCAGAAATATAATTAATATGCACTCTTAATTTACCCAAGCCTAGGCTAAGCTACAGCTGCCACATCATGTTCAAAGCAGCTTCTAAATAAAGTCTGGCTATTCAATTTAATATGGAGACTAAAGCTAAATGGTCACTTATATAACATCTACTGGCCTGCAGTTCTCTCTGTATCTCAGGAAAGATGTACCAAATGAAATTAGAGATACAGCATGAAATATCTCAGCCCTCATGGGGAAACTTCCTAACGCTGGAGTCAGGAGGTCTGGAACAGTCTGTCCTGTAGTTTATCCAAGCCTCAGTTTGCCTACAAAGAGCCATGGACTCTTTGTAGAGTGTGGACATTGCACACATTTTTTCTCTCTGCCCCATGCCCTGATGGGACCTCAGCCCAGAACAACTTCTAATAGGGGAAGCCCTGTAAATAAGAGCGGTGCAAATGTTGAAAGATTGCCAAAAACCGCCATAAATCCAATGACCTGTTCTAACTCTGGCCAAAAGGGCTGCATTTGGTTTTATTGCAACCATACTACCTAACAAATGGTTAACAAAAAGTTTCAATATGGTTCTTCACCATTAGATGGCAGCACTTCATCTTTCCATAATACCTATAATGAAGTTGTTCAAGCTAAAAAATGAGCAATTCATTCCTTCCTAATCTGAACTGAAAAACAAGAAAACACTAAAATGAGAAGGACAGGGCTACTATGGTTAGGAACCAAGGTCTCTAGTTTTGGCAACACCACTCGCTATTCTGAAAGAAGACTCAACTGCCTTCTTATCAACAGTGGCTGCTTTTTTTGGAGAGTAGCTTGCTGGCCCCCTATTTCCTAGCTAGATTTTGACTTGAAAGTTGAGTGTCTGGAAGTGGCTGGCAGTTTCAAGAGCTTAAGTCACATTTAATCATTTAATCAGTTGTACTTTTCTGTACAAAATCATTGCCATAACATGCTGACTATCCCACTGACGTCTGGCCTTTAATGTGCAAAACCTTGTTAAACAGAGAGAAAAGCCACTTATTACTACACAAGTTTTCTTAGAAGTGGTTCTAAAGAAAATGTGTACAATAAAATTTGACCAGTTTTCACGGCTGTGGTTTAAATACTTTGCAACTTTTATTTTACTACATAACTGACATCATTTAACTTTTGTGCTTTTAACACGTTATATTGTATACACATAAAATTGTTAGCAAAAATAAAACAATTTACCTAAAAATGAATTAAAAAAAGAACATTATGAACACATTTTGTCTCAGCTGTCTTGCATCACTGTTTTTGGTGTTGGAATCAAGGCCTCTTTAATTTCAAAGGCCTCAACGATCTCCTGCAACACAAAAATAAAGAAAAAAGATAATCAGCTACATCCTGTGGAATCAGACTGCTATGGCTCACATGATCAGCATCTCATCACAATAAGATAATGTACAGAGATCTGGGTCAACACTGTACATTTATTACTACACATATTCTAACTGATATAAGACATTTAGGAGTTGTTGTGGCCAGCATTGGATACTTTGTTGTTTTACTGAAGAACAGTTAGTGCTCACAGACAACAATGAAGCTCCTGAAAACAATAAAATGTATGATCCTACCCCCTAATAAATTAATGTATTCATTATTTTGGTACACTTAAAAAAAACAAACAAAAAAAAAACATAAAACTCTCTTGTATGAATACTTTCCTACAAATGTTGAAGAATATTTGAGTTATATGTATATATAATTATATGAATTTTAGAAGATGTTTTCTTCACAATTATGTCGATAATTGTGAAGAAATCATATCAGCATATTCAGTGCTGGATGTGAATTATCCAATTTCCCCTAAACAATTATTTCAGACAAATGATGTCAGAAATATAATTAATAAGCACTCTTAATTTACCCAAGCCTAGGCTAAGCTACAGCTGCCACATCATGTTCAAAGCAGCTTCTAAATAAAGTCTGGCTATTCAATATGGAGACTAAAGCTAAATGGTCACTTATATAACATCTACTGGCCTGCAGTTCTACATTTATTACTACACATATTCTAACTGATATAAGACATTTAGGAGTTGTTGTGGCCAGCACTGGACACTTTGTTGTTTTACTGAAGAACTTACTCTCCAGCTGGAGGGGCTGATTGAAACGACACACTGGTGGCGAGTGGCAGATCCGCCTGGCTCTACCTCACCTTCTTCAACTGGAGCTGCAGGATAGAACATAGGGATGTCAAAACTAAATACACAGTAATTAAAATCAAACTGATTAAATGCCTGTGCAAATCATTTATCAGAAGAGGAAAACAGGGAAGAAAGCATCCCATAAAATTGCATTACATCATAAAATGCAATCTTACCTATGCAAGGAAGTTTCTCACTGTCCAGATAAATCCTTGCCAGGCCATCCTGGGATGCCAAAAAGAATGAACAATGTATGTAACAATAAAACCAATAAAAAAAATATAAGACACACTGATAGTAAGCTTAGATATTGGTTTGTCAATTTAAAGACAACTTCAGTCATACTATCAACGTCCCTCATTAATAAGTGTCAGGCATATTTTCCTTTAAAATACCTTATTTCATGGCCTGATGCAGATTGGGTGCAATTTTCAAATAAGATTTGTATATCAATAAGATCCTGCTTCAGGTCCTGTACTACCCCTGCAGTTTAGTGCTTTTGTCCTGTTGCAAGAGTTCTGATTCAGCTAAAGACCTTGATGAGTTCCCTGAAGAGTTTAATTAAACGTGAAAGGGTAGAGAATACACAAAACAGAAGAGTGCCGTAGTACTCCTCGAGAGGCTTCCAGAATTTGTTTCATTACAATGTGAACATCATAATTTTAGAATGGGGAAGATCATCAATTTGTACTTTTGGTAACACCACAGGCTTGGGAGAGTCTAATACTTACACAAGACATTGTACTTACTCTGACAAGAAATGAAGTGTGGAAAATATTCTCCACTGTTCGGGAGAAGGAGACTGGATCAACAACAAACTCATAATATGATATAGGGGACTGTGCTGTGGAGAATGAAAGCAAAGGTTGTAAATGAATGCACAGCTTTCAGAAAACAATTATAGCTGGCTGTGGACTAAGAACGGCCTTACTATGACTGCCAACACTAACCTACAAATACTATTAGTACTTATTAGAACTTAATATTATACTAAAACAGTCTAGTATGACTTGCAGTACTTACGATCATCTCTGTAGTATCCCTGAAGGCATCCCAAAATCCTCTCCACCTCTTTCTCTGTAGCTTCCTGGTGAGATTCTTCCATTTTCTTTAGCTGTAAAGAAGGGGAAATTATTATAGACACACACACACACCCTTTACAATTACAGTCAGTGGAATAAAAGACATGATAAATTCAGACCTGAGTAGGCATCATTCTTTTAGCTTCTTTGCCAGGAACTTTCCTTTGTCTTTCAACACGCTGTCGTGGTGGAGGCGGCTCGGCCAAAAAAGAGCCCAACCTTAGAAATAAAACAGCAGGAGTGTTGTATAAAAAAGAACACACACACACATAATATATATGTATACACACACACACACACACATATATATATATATAAGGGTCCGATATAGCCGTAAATCCAATATCGGATATCAGTCGGACAGCCCCGATCTGTATATTCCAGTTCGCAAATAGGAGATGCGTCGCCGCCCCCATACCGTGAACCTTATTTTTTTACACAGTTGTTGCTGCTAAAAGGACATAATACTTGAACTATTTAGATGATTCAGCCAAGATTGTTGCGTTTTTTATATTTCCAAAATTTT
This sequence comes from Brachyalestes nurse, assembly GCA_037974405.1. Classification (NCBI taxonomy): domain Eukaryota; kingdom Metazoa; phylum Chordata; class Actinopteri; order Characiformes; family Alestidae; genus Brachyalestes; species Brachyalestes nurse. Next base: position 17,897,894 of record JBBPCY010000150.1, read on the forward strand.
ACAGCTGTTGCTGCTACCTTTTTGTAAAATGTGACATAAATAAATTTCTTTGGAATGCCTTTAAATTCAATATCGTTGTGTATATTTTTTGCTCATCTAATAAGTGCTTAGCAGTTTATTTATTCTGTGATGTAACCTTACTAACAAACAGCACAATTTCAACAAAAATAATGCTAATATTCAATTAAAAAAACATGTATTATATCTGAATCTGTATCGGCAGCCGTGTATCGGAATCGGATCGGAACTGGAAAAATGTGGATCGGCCCATCACTAATATACACATACACATATACACATATACACATATACATATATACACACACACACATATATATATATATATATACACATATACATATATACATACATACATACATACATATATATACATACAAAAAGAGAAAGAGAAAGAGAGACAGTCTAACTTCTGCCCAAGTCATGTATGTGTAGTTGTTATACTCACATGTAATGGAATGAGGGGGCTGTTTTGAAGCAATGTTCGGCTCTTTTAGAAAGTCGCTGCCAGGCATCTGGAGGTAAATAGCCACCTAAACAGCCTTCCTCATCATCCTCCTCTTCTTCTAAGCGATTGAGACCCATGAATGACAACTGGTTTGGCCAAAAAAAGTACAAAATAATACAGGATTTATTTATGATCGGTTCAGTTTTCAAATGGTTGCCGGTTCAGAAAATAACCCTGCACATTTCCAGCCACATCTCTCTACCATCGTTGCTCACAGTAACTCACCAAATGCTCAGCAAATTCTGAAGGGTCAAAAGACGAGCCCTCTGCATGCAGCTGACTGGCCTTTTCTCTCCCCAGGTCTGTGGCAAGCACCAGCAACTGAGCATCCAAAGCAGCTTCCCGAGCCTGTCTGACTAAAAAGAAATGCAAGAAATCACAATCAAAGAGAGCACATACATTTATTGAAAATGACATTCAAACAGCAGAGTAAATTATGGCACAATGGTTTGAGACAATGTACAAGACAAGGGACGAAGGTGATGTCAGCGGGTCAGTATGAAAACAGCATATTTTACCATTGGCAAACAGTTTGTTGGCTTCCTCCAACACATCAATGAGTTTATTGTTGGCAGGGTTCAGCATATCCTCACGGTTTTCTGTGAATGACAAAGAGGTGAGTATATTAATACAGATGACTTGTCCAAAACATTAGCTGTGTAGTTTAAGCATATAACATGTGCTTACGCTGGACAGAGTTGATGAGATCCCTGTACTGGCTCCTGATTTCCCTCCTACGAGCTGGGTCGTCATCTTCTTCGTGGATCCCTGATGGACCAGCACCATCATCCTCATCACCAGTGTCTGCTGCTCTTTCTGACCTGCTGCGGCCTCCTATTCCATTGGCATGTGGGGTTGACTCCTCATGATTCCCTCTGCTAACCCTCCGCCTCGAATCTGACATCTCTGACACTGAATGCTTTCTTTGAAGAGGAAGCAGTGATTCTGTTTATAATTCATACAATATTTATGTGAAGACTTTTAATGAGCATAAACAAAACGCTTACCACACACACTACACTATATGGACAAAAGTATTGGGACGCCTGGGGCAGCTGGTAAGTTAGCCTAGTGGTTTATTACTGCGATCAGGAAGTTGTGGGTTGTTTCCCAAGACTGCTAAGCACCACTGTGGTTCCCTTGAACAAGGTCCCCACACACTGCTCCCCGGGCGCTGTGTTCCTGACTGCCCGCTGCGTCACTTGGTGAATGGGTTAACTGTAGAGGAAGAATTTCGTGCTGTTCACGTATGACAGAATGGTTTCTTTCACTTCACATTACACCAGCAGGGACTTTAGTGACAATGCATTCAAACACAGACTTTAATATAGAGTTTGTCCCCCTTTGCAGCTTCCACTCCTCTTGGGAGGCTTTCCACAAGATTTTGGAGTTCCAGTTCTTCCCGAAGGTGTTGGATGGGGTTGAGGTGCAGACCAAGTTCTTCCACACCGAACTCATCCAACCATGGCTTTATGGACCTTGCTTTGTGCACTGGGGCACAGTCATGCTGTAATAGAACAGGGTCAACAAAGTTGGAAGCATGGCGTTGTCCACCTGAATTCCATAACAACGAGGTAATTTATGTCCCAATACTTTTGTCCGTTTAATGTCCGTTGCCAAAGAAACGTTTGCGCTAGCTTTAACCAGAAACTTGTTATATGTGTAACGAAAATTATTTATACAAACACTCTGAATGCTGTAAAACATGGTTACTTAGAAGAAAACGTAAATAATTCATGTTACTTACCAAACGAAACCAAAACACCGGTCCACACTCGCTTCGCGCTAAAAAAATAAATAAATAAACAAACAAGGAAGTCTCTGTGATTCCGGATGTCCGTGCTGCATTCAAGTCATTCCGGAGTTTATGTATCAGCAGTTTCACTGACAGTTTTATTATTACATATTTTTTTGTTAGATTTGTGGGAATTATCTAATAAAATTGACCATATAAATGCCCAGCTCCCACGCCTGGGTCTCTATTATCGATGAACTGTGAAGACGTCACGTAAACTTCATCAAATAATGATAATACTCCGTCTTGTTTGTTTTTCGAAGCAATTTATTACCAGCGACCATGCCGTACATAAGCCTTGGTCAAGAAAATCAGACGTATATACAGTGGAACATTTACGATACCGCTCTTTTGTAAGTTAAATTAAAAGTTTGTTATCGACACAAAGTGAAAACTACGAGTGTACAAGAGTATCGGAAGTTGCATGGATTCTCTGATGTGGACATCATAGTTTGTGTCAGGCGGGTGTGGGTATGATTTGTAGATCGACGAATGGCACGCCCTCTTTTCTGCTCCACCTACAGACAAAAAAAAAGTCCGCATAGGTTCCGGAAATAAGTAAACTCGTGATGGCAGGAGGCGAGGCAGAGAGGAGGTGAGATGGAGTGTGTGTGAAGATCCATGTCTTTGAGGAAGGATTTTCTGAACATAACGACATCAATAGGTGTAATGGATGCGCCCAAAACGAAAAAAGGCACCGCTACCGGACAGCTGTGGGCTGTCAGAGCTTTAAACTGAAGCTCTGGGGGATCTGCCATCGACCTTTCCTTCCTAGTGTGGATCTCCTAACCTTCAGCTAATATGACACGGCATGCTCTGGAACAGGTGACAGATTTCGGGGACTTTACGAGAGGTCACGATTTGAAGGAGTTTTTAAAGCAGTCCTACTCCAACAACTCGTCCAAAAACTGCCTGGACAGCCTTCGTGTCAGTCCAGATGGACGACACATACACATCATCCTGCAAACCCCCAAAGGGGGTCTCATGACATATGACAGATACCAAAGAGCCCATCTCCTACAATGCCAGAAGCATCTGGACTTAGTGCTGACAAGAAACGTCCCTATAGTCGATCTCATTTATTTCCACCTAAACAACACAGAGGATGGTGCCACTCTGCTGGGAGTAATATTTGAGAATGGCAAAGTGGAGTTCTGGAAGTTCTCAGAGAGGAAATCTGGATGGAGCTTACTCCAAACTGCGGATCTGTGTAACAGCCCCACAGCAAAAATAGTGTCTGTGTCCACCAGTCAACATTTCATCATCTGGTGTGAGGAGAGGCCTCCCTCAGAGAGCTCCTCAGCCTCCAGTGTCTCTCGCAACAGCTTCAGATTCTGCATCTGTAAAAGGACTTTTGAGGTAGATGAGCTGGGAGTTTCTTTAGGAGGTGTGAAAATTGCACTGCACAACAATCCCCGTTACATGGTTGTCAGTTCTGGGGATGTTGTGTATTTGTTGCCGGACACAAAGGAGCAACCTGTCAGTACCGTCTCAAAAGTGTTTTTAACATGGTCTCCACAGCATGACATCTTTAAAGTCCACAGTGCCAGCAGTGGGACTCTGCATATCAGAAATTCCACAGCAAATAAGGAGTCTGATTTTAAGAGGTTGGTCATTGACTGCATTGGAATTCTCTCCACCATCACGCCACCTGATATCTATGGTTTTTGCCCTGCTGGGTCTGGGGATCTTTTGCTCCTCCTCAGCTCTGGATGGGTTTGTATGATGCGGAGAGATGGCATTCTTCGCCAAATTTATAAACTGCCGGACAATTGCCTCACCACCTGTGGGATACAAAACAGTCTAAACCTTTACCACAATATCCTTGCGTTAACAGTGGGCAGGATGATGTATTTGATTGATGCTAAGTGCGGTCTGGAGCTGGAGAGAATCACTCTGAAAAGGGAGGGTCTCCTCTTTGTGAACTCTTTGGAGAGTCATTCCCCACAGATGCTCTCAGAGACTGGGTTATTTGTGGTCATCCAGGAGGAGGTTGAAACTAAACTCAAGCCATCAGCGGCTCATTTAGGCAATATCAACCCAAGCGCAGTCTTGGCTGAGGCTGTGTTTGAGGAGGCGTGTAAATATTACCAACAACGAAGTCTTAGCACCACACAACTAACAGCTGAAAAACTCAAAAAGGGCGGGATGTTTCAGGCACCTATCTCACTGGCAGCCATCATCAGGGATTACTCGAGCAACCAGAAGTTCAAATCTGCAGGGAAAGTCTCTTCAGGACATGAGAAACTGTTAAGCTCCCTTGACTCTGAGCTCAAGAGTCTTGTTGCCCTGGAGGATGTTAAAACATCAATGGTGAGGGCCTCTAGGGAGGATCTAGATGGTTTCTGTGAGACCCTGGTTCAACAGGAAATCTCTAGACTGTTAAACTCAGAAATAGATAGGGAAAACCTTCAGTACCTGAATAGTATTTTCCAGCTGTTCCCCACAGAGACCTGGCAAGCCATACAGTCTGTCTTTCAGCTCAGATGCAATGGTGAAGGCTCATTATCCAGCAAGGCTCCTGCTGAATTATGGAAGATTGTGCTAAGCCCTGTCCAGACAACAGCAAACATTACCCACTGCAATGGCCAGCAGAAGCATACACCGGCCAATGTTTCTCTGCCCATCTTTGAGTTGCTGTGTCATTCCATTTTTAAATTTCAACCCAGTTGGCTTCCACGGTTTCTGGAGCTTGCACAGCAGCAGTCAGGCTCTCCCTCCACCTCTTCCTGGAGTTATGGAGTAAAGGAGAGCGCAGAGAGCGTACCCTTATATAAACGGGCCCTCGCTGTCCTTCCTTGCAAAGGTGCCTACCAGGACCTTGAAGTGGAGCTGCTTTTGTGTAGCCAACGGCCCAATGCAGTAATGCAAGCCCTCCGCATCCTCATGGGGCTAGGACAGTGGGACCGAGTTACCCAGGTCGCAGAGAGGTTCTGCCGCCAAAGCCCCCTTCTTAACAAAGAGATTTTCACCACCCTGCTATGTGAGGTGTCCCAACACAGAGACCTGGACCCCTACTTGGACTTACTGTGGTCTCTTTGCCCAGAGGACATGACTGTTACTGGAATTCTAAACATCGTGCTGAAAAACCTGCCCTCCACTGTGCAGTCCTCAGGACCTTTTCAGGCGCAATCCCACAGCAGCCAGCTGACCATCGGGCTCCTGAAGCCTCTGCTGAGTAAAGTTCTTCAGCGAGAGACCAGACCCAGCCAGAGGTACGCAGACATCCTCCAGTCACCATCTCACCCTCCCCCTACTCCCCCACGTCAGGTTAAAGGGTTAGCCAGGGTCAACAGTGAGCTGGACATTGACCTCAATGAGAGAGGGCAATCTGAGTCTCAAGTCAGACTGGTCTGATATTCCCACCCACAAATCATCTCACTGTCTTTCGTGCGGAGAACATGTTAGGAACTGTGGAGCTTGCTGTCATCTCTGGCTTTAGATGGTTCAGAGCAAGATATGAGGCCCTCAACAGTTAAAGCTTCTAAAAATGCTGATTGGTTTGTAGTGAAAAGCAAAATGAATGTTTTTTTGATCCTAGAATGGTTTACACATGGGATTTTATGTTTGAAATGTTTTATTGTGTCTAATGTTTTGTTTATGGTTTTACTTATTTTTGTATTTTTAACCCCCATGGGAGGTCCATTTCTCTAGCATGGATATATTTCTCTTTTAATGCTGACCTTGGGAAAGCAAAATGTCCTTAATCTTTCCTGCATGACACATATTGTATAGACTTACAGGTTCCAGATGATAAAAAAGGCCTTTGAACTAAATTATTCTGGTTCCTCTACTGTGTTAAATGGTAGGGAGACAAGATTACTGTGTTGCAGCCTCATAAAGAAAGTTAGGTGCCTTGGGTAACTGCAGTGATTGGAGGAAAGGCAGGTACATTAGAGCAGAACACTTACTTGTTCCGGGTCCAGAGCTCTACTGAGCCACTCTACTGAGACACTACATTACTGGAGTTGTATCATAAAGGTCAAGACATCACATTATACATCATAACAGAGATTTGACTATTGCCCTTAATGAGGTGAACATGCAATCATGTATGACAGTATATTGTGTCTTAAAATGTGGATGATCAAGTGCTTAGTACTATCTTGGTAATTTAATAATATGTTTGTAAATTCCTTTACAATATAGTTTGCTTTTCAAAACAATTTCATTGGCATATTAGAAAAAAAGAATATCAGAAAACACTGTATTATTGAAAATGTAGTGAAATATAATTAAAGACTGTTAAGACTATGTATGCCAACTTGCCTGATGTTAATTTAAAAGTGTGGTATTTAACTGTAGTGTATTTTAGATTCTTTAAATGTCAGGCCATTGTAGTTGGATTACACACTTGCTGTGAAGTTACTCTGAAGTTTTTCCTCTTAATTTACATTGTGGTTGTTTGCTGCTGTTCAGTTCCTGCATAGAGGACTTTAAATGACATCCCAACCTATTTGCATTATGTAACTTATTACTTGATGGCTAATTAAACTAAGCTGTTCCAGTTGTTAATAATCAGCTTGAGGTTTCTGCATAGACTACACTAGCACGCTCAGAGTTGAGCTACAGGCAGTGCATTCCCCTGCCAGTTTTCACAAACTCACCAGGCTCCTACAGACCCACCCACTGCATTCCATAGGACTGAACAGCAGCAGTCACAGCCCTGCCTTTAATTGAATTTTCAATAAATTCTATTATGCAGCATTTGGCAGTGACTAGTTAAAGTGAAGTGCGCTGCACAGACTGGTTCAGCGCATCTAATTTCATTTTGAGTTTCCTTTTTGAGTCAGACTCTTTCCATCCCATGACCTCAAACGTGTACTTGATGTCAGGCTGGCAGTAACTGTATGGTCTTCTTTAAGTTTACCACATGTCCTTCAAAAACTTGTGTATAATCCTGGTGTATGATATGGTTGATTTATATTTGTTCGTTTCTGTTTCAGCATCACTTGCCTACAAAACCTGATGTGTATTCAACCATGTACTTGAAAATAAAGGTACTTGGGTCTTTGAAGCAAGGCAACAGAGAATCTATTTTGGGTCCCTGAAGAACCTTGTAATACATGACAATGGCCTAAAAGATCCAGAACCATTTTTGTAAATCAAATGTGCGATTATCCTTTCAAAATTCAACAATATTGAATTTTCTACAACCATACACGCAAGCCAAGAACCACTAGAAGGGTTTATTTTGAGTGTATGGCATGACGAACTTGAGAGATTACTGTCCTTGTAGTGAGACTGGTAGTCTGAATGTTTGTAAAAGCTAAATCATTAAAAATGTTATATGCCTGTTTAACACACTTCAGTGTTTCATAAAGATTAATGGTATTTGGCCGAGTGGTACACATAGTGGGTTTATCAAGCGCTGTTGGCCACTATTAATCCAGATACGGGGTATTAACCTAAATATCAGCCACTGGACCTGGTTTAAAGGGACCTTATTAACCTGTACATAAACTTCCTGTAAAAACTTTCTCCTGTATTAATAGCTGTTCTAGTAAATAAGGTAATAATAATTATAATAGCTGTTCCATTGTCCCTCAGCAGCTGAGTTGCGTTTGAAATGCTTGCACTGTGCGAGCTGCTGGCAGGCTGTGCTGGGAGACTGGAGGTCAGAGTGCTGGTGTGCTGGTTCAGTGGGGTCCAGAACGCTGCTTCTCGCCAGAAATGTTCAGCATGCTGGTGTGAGGTCCTCTTGTACTCTAGAAGCTGTGTTTAAAGTGAAGGAGTATTAGAACAGATCACAAGAGACATCAATCAGGTTTAAAAGTGCTGCAACATGCAACTTAACAGAATAAGCTCAGAGGTCAAATTCCTGTGAGGCAAAGCTACAGCCTGTGAAAGCTGTTTTTTTAACCAGCTATTGCTGTCTCCACCATATCGATTGTGTGAAATCTGAGAGCACAGACTCAGAAATGGAGGTGAGAGAGCCACTTTATTGACTGGTAGGTTGACAGAAAAAAAAACACAATTACAATCAATTGTATGTTATTTTGGTTTTGGTTTTTTTGTAGACAAAGCACATGTCCTGAAATGATGTCATAAGGCCTGACCTCATGAAGGACCACATAAAGTGCATTAATGCCAGTTCCTAGTTAATAAAAAGTAGAAAAATAAACATTAGATAAAAACAAATGACAAAATCAACAACACACCTAAATATTTGTAGTGCGAACAAAGGCTCAGATCTCTGGAATCGCAAACAGGAAAAAAAAAACAAAAAAAACAAATTCGAATGGAAATAATTTTGTTCATCACACAGTCTAAACAGCAGCTGGCATCTGACACGGGACATGCTGATGCTAGCTAGCATGGCTAACGCTAACACTGCAGTGAGTCGTGCTGCCACGGCTTAAACTGTTCCCTCTCAGACGGACACTTACATTTACCAGAAATTTACCAGAAAATTCAAGGTATCAGCAGTTGCTCAGAGTTGCACACCCGTGTTCCTCCGCTGCGTGTGTGATGACGCCATCAAACGACTAGTTGACGCGACTAGTTGACTATTCTGACCGTCCAGTCGACTTGAAAAAATCTGGAGTCGTTAATGCCCTAATATATATATATAAAAAAGAAAGTTACAGATCCAGAGTTTCTCAGATGCTTTGACAATTTATATGCATAGTTGCAACTTAAGAGATACAACACATAGTAAAACCTTTAATCCATGTCTGGAATGTGCTCAATCCGAAGGGCATGTATTTTTCCTTCTTTCCTATATGGCCGCTGAGTTTAGACACAGCATACAGTGCATGTATATCTCACCCTAAAGTGAGAATCCCTGTGCAGAGGGCCTTTATTACAGCAACAGTGAATATACAGTAGTATCTCTTCTCCCATTCAGAAAGGTTTCATTTGTGCTCTTGGAATGTAGTCCATCATAATGTTGTTCCTTTAACAAGAAGAACAAATGGTGTTAGTGGCGCTAATATCTGGAGATTTCTCTGCAAGCTGGAATTTAACATATAGTGGTGAAAGTACAGTCTGATGCTTAGCACACTGATGCTAAATCTGTGAAGATGGTACCACAGACAAGCCATGTCATTCTCTTCCATTCAACAAGGGCTGAAACTCACTCAAACACGTCGGCGTACTTCATCCGACGGTAGAACTTGGCCAGTTTGACGGAGAAGATAATGCTCGGAATGAGGAAGACCATGCACCAGCCCAAGCTGAACCAAAAGGCATTCTGGACACAAATGAGGAATGGTATTCATGTGCACTGAATAAAACAGTGAGATAAAATGTGCAGAAAGCAGCATTAGTAACAAGCCTTACCAGAGACCCTACTAGCTTGGTGCAGATTACATTCTCTGCTGTGTCGACAGCCGTAGCCACTGACCCACAGCGACCCACCTGCTCAGTGATCTGACACAGTTTACGACAAAATAGTCCATTCAGTCTGAATGTAAGCCACAGTACACTTCAACACTTGCACAGTAAACACTCTTACAGGTGCATTAAAATATCTGTGAGAAACGAAATATTAAAACTTACCGTTTGGTTTATCCACACAACAAATTCTTTTAAGACGTTCATCTGGCTGTCTACTAATTCTCTTGTTTTCTGTAGAGGAATAGTAATATAACGATTTTCAGGATTAATAGTTACTAACCAACCAAGTGTGTAAACAAGCTGGGGTCAGAACTAGTGATTTTTAGTTCTATAATTTCATTAAAAAATGAAAATGTTGTTTTGGATTGCTTTGAAAGAACAACTAAAAAACAAATAATAAGTTTCATTTTCTAAAAGTTTAATAAAATAATCGCCCAAGTCATTTTTTTGGTAAAATTGACTTTTTTTGCCTAAATCCTCTCCTAATGATGCTGGCCACCTATGTCGACGTCAGTCGATCAGGTAATATGATGCTACCACTTTAGGACAAGGGCCTGCCCACTGAAATAAATAGGAGCTGATTTTTTTTGTGTTTCATTAGCCGATTATTTTAGCAAGGTGTAGATATATAAAGCAATCTTACAGGCAAAAGTAAAGTACCTTTACAGGAAAATAAAGAGAGAGAATAATGTAATGTCATTGTAGCATTTGTAAAGTCATTTTGCACCATTTTTTGGTTTTTACATTCAAACGTGTAAAAATGATTAAAAACGACAGAACCTGAAATGGAAAGGTTTTGCTCCAACAGCATCACTATGCTTGTTAACTTTATCAAAGCAAATGTAAAGGCTGCTAAAGAGCTATAACTCCATAAGTTTCCTTAAACTTGCTAAAGCCAGTATAGATTATTGATTGCATTATATTACAGAATATAATGTGTCAAATGCGTCATATCATGAAATTTTAGATTACACATATCAATCTATGTGATTTAAACAGCTGACAGTCCAATCACCAGCATACTTACAGATTTCACTATTTGTGTTGAATTGTTGTTCAAAAAACTCTGAAAATAGCTGACGTTCCGCAAAACATTCTCCACAGTCACCTAAAGAGAAATATTGTTGTAGAAATGTAAAAAACAAATACAAAATTATACCAAATATATTATTTGCCATGTAGAGTAGGTCATGCAAAGCTGCCATAAGTGGTCACTACTACTTTTTTTTTTTACATACACCTAAAACACTGAGAGAAGAAGTTACAGCAGAAAAAAACATAGTTAGACGTCCAGATGTCTAATATTAACTTACATTGATGTGTGATGCTGTGGTACTAAAACTCTCAATTATAGACTTCAGCTGTAACTGTAAAAAGGAACAAATAGTGTGTTTAGTGTCTGTGCAAACGTGACACTTATGCAATATGAGAAGCATTAAATCTGAATTCAGTTTCACTACAATATATTTTGTATTCTGTAAACGTACCAGCAGAGGGTTGATCGTGAGACTGATTTGAGTCTGGATGTATCTCAGGTCATTTGCCTCATTCTGGAGCGCGGTTTTAATAGCAGCGTCACTCTAAATGGTAAATAACATTGTATTATTCAGTAATATTGTTTAATTGTCACCATCAGTGACCATCAAAGTTTGGGAGAAAGTAGAACTAGAATTGTGTCATATTTCTTAAAGATCTAATGAGGTGCTTCAGCAAAAAAATTAACATTACTCACCTGCTTATCAGCCAATCTGTCCAGTTCATCTGCAGTCAAGTTCAAATTCGTTTTTGAAAATGTATTAATCTGGAGAGTGACAGAAAGACATGACATATGGGGGTTATTACAATTCTGTAGACTTGTATTAACAACTTTCAGAAATAAAAAATCTTCTCGTGAATCTGTGGTGAATCTTTCTCTGTAGTGCTGATGCTGCCTAAAGGAGATAAAGAGCTGAGCTGCTTTTAATGAGGAACTGTACCTCCTGGGTGACGCTGCTGAAGTTCACGCTGCTGCCTTTGCTGGAGAAGTTGCGCAGTTGATTCTGTGTGTCAGGACTTAGCAGAGTGATTCTGGGTATAGTGATATTACTGTTCTCTAATGCCTGCTCGACCTGTGCTGTATACTGTCAGGATCAGAATGAAAGGAAACCACTTTTTCAGGGTCGCAAAATTTGCAAGGTAAAACTTTTGATGATTGAAAGGCATTAATTAAGCATCAGTATGAAGACACAATTGCTCAGGAGGGTAGATGTCTGTGGTTCTTACTTTGGAAACATCAAGAAAGCCATTGAGGTTAATGATCTCGGCCAAGTGCAGAGTATTCCACAAGGACTCATTCTTACGGCAGTCACTGTGGAAAAGACGGGATGTTATATGACAACTTCACACCGCTGTTTAAAATTATGTTTCAAAAACTCCAGCAGTACTGCACACACACACACACACACTAATACACTACTGCCATGTAAGAGTCATTGATACGCTGACAATGATCAGCCACCCAAATAAGATCTGCTCACTGCTGGTCCTGGTGGTATGCTTTCATGAACAGAATCAACAGAATCAAGAAACTCCCCAAGTTGGATAAAGCAAGCGTGTGTTACAGTGGTCATGTGATTTTCAGACTTTGGGATATGAAATGTACAGGCAAAGCTAGAAAAACTACCAAAAAAATAAGAATAAAAAACGGAAATGTCTCAAATCTTCAAGTATGACAGCGGCATCTCGATATCTCTGTTGTCATTATTTAAGAACTTGAAGATGCAGCTCTCTGAGTTCATGGTCACATGGCTGCTGCTTCCCAGTAGTCCCAAGCCTGAGGACTCTGAAGACTCTCCCCTTAAGGTCAGCAGTTTTGCATTAAAGGTTGGATTTGCATGTTAAACATGGGGAATGTTCTCATATCACTACATTTAATAGCTAACCTTTTCCGTAAATTACTGAAAATGACGACTTTTGTAATGTAGGTTTTAAAAGTGTACAGTCAATGCTATGTGTCCAAATCTGATGTTTTATAACCATCTATTTCCTTGTGTTGTCCAGAGCTTTCCTGAAACCTGCTTTGTCCAAAAGGACTTTTAGGTGCCAAGAAGCACAATTTTCAAGTTTCCCTTAGTTACACCGTACTCCCTCGCATTTTGCGGGGGTTACATTCCAAGAGCACCCGCATATAGTGAAAAACCGCGTTGTTGTGTTTTGGTAAAAAAAAAAAATGCCTAAGAATGCCCATTTTTATAGTGTTAACCCTAAATATGCCCCCAAAACATTTTAATTTCATTTTAAACTCAGTTTAATGCATTACCCTTAAAGAAAATGTAAACCCATATTCACCTCTTTTAAATTAAATCCCCGCCGAGATAAGCAACTTGGAAGGTCGCTGGTCAAAAGTGTTGGGACACCGCAGCGAGGTGAATGGTTTTCGGGGAATAATCCCTGATCTACTCGGACTAAAAATACAAATGAGGGCTCACTGTAAAGGTCTCCTGGAGATCAATCGAACTTGGGGTTTTACGTGTCCAGAAAAATATATTTATTGCCACAAATAAGCAAAAAAATGTGGAGGATATTTGCAGTTTCCGCGTTATTGTGGGGATTTCCGCATAAAACTATGAGTTCTCAAAAAAAATCAGCGTGTGACTGAATCCGCGACTCCTGATCCGCATAAAACTGGGAGATTACTGTATATGGTTAGAATACTACTTATTTTGTTGATATTGTATAAACATCCGGTAGGTAGTGCTTTACTAACTAGACAAAGCATGGTTGTTCTGCGACTCACCTGTACACCCCAGCGATGGTCAGGGTAGTGTTTAGTCCTAGACTTTCTGACAGCTGTGATCCCAGCATTATACCTGGACTGTCAATGATCTGTGGTTAAAACACACAGACACACACACATACACACACAGTTATATTTTGTAAAAAAAAAAAACCCTGTACTTTGTATTTTCTAAGATATTTCTTCAGTCATGCACTGGAGCTGAGCCTAGAAATGAATGCATTAGTGTAGTAGAAATTTATGTCTGGTGTAGGGAAATTTTTTGCCCCTTCTGCAAACATGTCAAACCTGAAAGAGTTCCCGGCTCTGCCATGGTTCACAGACGAGGGTATAAGTGTTACCCCCCACTATGAAGAGTACCAGCACTATTATCATGAAGATCCAGGAGAATAAGAAGCTGAAGCCCACGCCTCTGAAATCAACGAGGAGAATATTTATTATTCAGCTGGGAGATTGTTTTTACAAAATACATTTTGTTTCATTTCATCCGAATATTTGAGTAAAATTCCATTTTAATCATTAATACATTTGGAAACACAGCCACAAAACTCATTGCTCTCTTTAGTAAACCTCATAAGTTCAAAATAATAGCCTTATATCAAATGGAGAAACATTCACAACTGTAATGCATGAATTAATTAAACGTAATGAAATTTTGAATCATTTTAAACCATTTCTACTGGTCCACTGTAAAGTGTTCAGACAACATTAAGGGCTGCTAGCAATTTCAAATGATGTAAAAATCTATTCAAAACAGAAAGTCTTTAAACAGTGATGATAAACAGGCCTTTCTATGCTCTAATTTCATTATGGATCAGATAGTAAAGTCAATAAAAGACTAAGTAATCTTCGGGGTTTGTACTCACGCCATGAGGAAGAGTCCTCCGCAGCTAGCAGTGCTGGAGCGATAAGAGGGGTCACTCTTGGGATCCAGTCCAGCTGCACCAAGCAGTAGACCCAGGATATTACACACCACTATCAGCAGAATCAGACAGCACAGGATCACGGCAACTGTCAACCTACACACACATACATGATTTAGTACCACTTTTGTTTTGATAGATTATAATGCATACTGAGCATAATCTGTGCAATTACTTGATGCAATGTCCTAGTGGGTTTAAATCATTCCCATGTGCATTTTTATCTTATTATTATGTGTTTTCTTATCGGATGCTAAATCATTATCATTAACATAACATACATTCAATATCATACTCCTAGCCACTATTTATGTAGTAATTCATTTAACTGTAAGTTACTTATCTATTGTATTAATACCCCAGCATTTTTGTGTACAGCACAGTGTATTTCGTATAGAGTATATATTGCAAAGTCTTTATTGGATTTATTTATTCTTCTGATTTTATATTGTTCTTTTTTCTGTGTGTCTGTGAATTAAACTGTACAACAGAAGCTTTACCAGATTTGCTCTGCTCGATTTGCCTCAGGTGTGTACTTGTTGGTGTAGCCCTGCACGTTACTCAGGATGTCAGAAATGCTGTCCAGAGTGTCCACTGGAAGTTCGTGGGCTGCTTGTGAGATTTGGCTCTTTATGTCTTGCAGCTGCCTTTGAACATCTATGAGAGCCATCAAAGAATACAGAGTACATAAAAGGACATGAGCGCTGAAGAACAGTGCAGAAGAATTGAGGCTGAGTGAAATGCTTTTGAAATTAATGTTTGCACATATATTTGAGAATAAAGCTTCTTTCATAAGTTCTCTTGTTCCTTTTCAAGGCACAACTGTAAAGGCACGCCATACACACTTCTCATGAAATTAAAAGCACAAAGCTTTGTACATAGACCAGAGCAGGCAAGTCATATATACTCCTCATGGAATTAAAAGCACAAAGCTTTGAATTCAGATCAGAGCACGCATATCAGACAGTCAGGCTGAAGCCATTATTGCTAGAAAATGCCAGACAATAGACTCCTGCATTCCTCCAAAGCCTACACTTACCCCGCAATCTGTCTCTGGTTTCATTTGACACTCTCAAGGGAATGCTGTCAAAGGCGTCGGTCCCCTGTGAAACAGTGGTCAGTGTAAGACAGTGTCTGAGCTACTTCACATTCATGAGCAGTACAAATGTCAGGTGTTCACTTAGGATGAAAAAGCACTAAAGTTGCGAAGTAACAAAAACATACAAGTACGTTTTGACGAGCATGAATCTATGCAGCAACTTTAGAGGGAGGGAAATGATACTGTGATCTTGTGTTTGTGATAAACAGTGTCATTATAAGCTTTTCTATATCAAAGAATATGAACAGTGCATGTATTGCACTGCTTTCAACACGGCTCAGCTAGTCAGTTTTTAGAGCTAGAATGATCTGGAACTGTTTTATCTGCATAAAATATAACTGCTTAGAAACTAGTTGCAGAATGAAGGCTTGCTCCCTCTAACATGATCTTGTTTTATATATAATAAACCCTTATACCATTAGCTTAATTAATATTTTTATTTTTCTAGACATTTCCTCCAGTACATCTGCCAGACTTAACAATTTACTGCATTTTTAAGAGGAACCATTCTTTTATTTGTGCTTTTTCTATCCATTCTGACAGCTCCGCCAACCTCTGCAAAAATAATTATCCCAGGTATGGGTATCATCACTGTCTAAAGAAAAACAAGCATCTCCAACCCTGTAACTCTACTAAAGAATGCAAAAAATGTTCTTTATTTCTAATGTAAGTCACTGTAAAGAGCTCTTACTTAAGATCATTTTGGAGCATTTCTATTCTATTCTAAACAGTAAATTTGGAGATTTTATTTTTTATATAGCAGCAAGAAATCAAATTTTTAGATCTATTTATATCTGGATTCATTTCCAGCAGCATCAGGGTGAAGTGTATCTTTAAAATCTCACTTTCTTTATCTGTGCATTCAGGTCAGCCTTCTCAGCCTGGTCCACGGCTGACTTGAGCTCACTGAGGTCCGGGAACTGTGATGAGAAACAGAACAATTACTGAACATCAAGTGGCAATGTGCTGCTTTAAACGAAGACAGGATTTAATGACCTTCCTCTGTCGTCTCATATGGTCCAAACTTTGAAATATTATTGTACAGAATTTGGTGTGATCTGACACCAGAGGGCAGTAATTACTCCGCTTTTATTCACTGTGACAAAACATTTGACTGACTGGAATTCATGACGCCAGTGTATGGCAGATAAGGAAGGAGTTCAAAAACACCTGGCATACAAAATGCAACCCATTGTTTGCAATATGTTTTCGCTTTTTGTGCTTGGCTTTGATGGGAACTACAGTCTTTCTGGATTTTAGATCCACATTTCATTGGAAGTGCTTTCAACAAATATACCATTTTGTTACACCCACTGTGCACATATTGAGCAACTGTGATCAGGCAAGCTAAGGCAACAATCTACATGACCTGAGGCAGTATATTACAATGTCTCAGAGTAAAGTGATGGTGGTAAAAATTCCTAAACTTAATTGCTGTCCAATAGCATAACTGCAGAATGACAGACTACATACACTATATAAATTAAGAATATCTTTCTTTCCTATCACTATAGTCTTATTATTTCATGTGAAATGCACTGCAGTTTGGTTTCTTGCGCCAGTATCCTAGCACTCCGTAAAACAAAGATTTCAAGTCATAGTTTGTTTAATGTTATAATGTAAAATAGTCACCGGCAGACACACAAAAAAACCCCATATCCTTTCAAGTTATGTGTTCAGTGTCTAGGGCAGAACCTGGGGTGGCAAAGACCCCCAGAGAATGCAAAGACCCCCAGAGGATGGAGAGCATGTTCTACTGGAACTAAATTGTTTTAATCCCACATTCAGTTTCAAATATCAAAGTCATGTGTTGTAAACAGCACAGCACGGCAGGGAACCAATGCAAAGTGAATCGGCCTGTCCCAGAGCTGTACTCAAGTGAGTGTTCGCAGACTTTCCAGTAAGTGTCCATGTGTGCCCCATCTCTCAAATGATCAAAACACTGCTCAAAACACACTCAGAACTCTTTCCTGAACAGTGCATACATCAGTGCCTTAGTGACATCCTCCCAATCTCAGGGAAGGACTTCAACATACCAAGAATACTCAGAAAAATGCCTCCAGGGCTGGGATTTAATGGAAAACATATTCAGAACAGCAAAACTAAGGATCTGCATTCAGTCCAAGTTTTAGTTTTAAAAAGGCAGTATTCATGATACATTTACTCTTTAAAGTTTCAGGGGAATACTTATAGAATACTTTCTTCCTAAAAAAAACCCCATAAAAGTAATTAATTAATTAATTACTAAAAATGTATTGATATATATATATATTTATTTTAAATATAATCATGTTACAAATATGTCCTTAAAATTCTGAATTTCTGAACTGTTGGTATTGTGAGTATAACAAAAGTGGTTGGATTAGGGTATTTAAAAAACTGAAGGAAAAACATGAAAGTGATGTCTGTGATGCAGGTCTACAATATACGAATAAACATATATTTATTACAGGGAGCTTGTGACACCTTTTTTATGAAGGTCCAATGCATTTAGCAAAAACTGTGCTACTGGGCAGCTGGTGGACTGGTGGTTAGGGAGTTGCTCCTGCAGTCGGAAGGCTGTGGGTTTGAATCCCAGGACTGTCAATGGCACCACTGATGTACCCCTGAGTAAGGTACCGTCCCCATACACTGCTCCCCTGCTTCACATGGTGACTGGTTCAATGCAGAGGACAAATTTCACACTGTCTACTCGGCTGATGCGTGACAAATGGTTCACTTTCACTTTTTTCACTTTTACTTTTGTTGACCTCACAAAACAGACGGCAGCCGTGCTCAAGACACAGAGGACTGAAGCAGGCAATGAGTTCCTTATTAAGACTATTCAAAATGTATTGCAAATAAATCCTGAATATGTTACATTTTAATATACCGTAACAGAACTTTGCTGAATACATTTAGGAGAGTGCATTCAGTATTCAACCATCACTACTTTTTCAAGGTGTTCTGCCCAACTCTCTGTGTCACTTTGGTGTGCACTGAGGAAAAGGAATAAACCGTAACTGCAGACTTTGTGACAGGCCGCTATCTTTCTGTAGAGGTGTGTTTTCACACATAAAACCTGCCACCACAGTATATTATGCACGCCTTGCGGCATTATACTTGTGAAAAGTGAAAAGTGAAAAAAAAAAAACAGGAACAAGTATGAAAGGTCACAGTCATTAGCAGGTTTGATGCAGTTTCTTCTGGGGAGAAAGTGAAAAGCATGAAATCCACAGCTCATGTTAGTCTCTCTGGCTCATTTCACATTTCATGAATGGCAATGGGAGATGGAAGAGGAGGTGAGGGCGAACAGCGAGAACATTTAAACAGAATGGAACTCTAAAAATGATGGGGAGGAAATGCCTTTTCAAACTCAAAAAGGGTTTGAATGGCATTTTGAAAACTCACCCCGTTTATACTCTTTTACATCCACCTGTTTGCTCGTACTGTTAATACTGTTAAGTCTGCTAATTGTCCTGTGCAGGATTGACAAACAGAGAAAAAGGGAATAAAGAGCCTCGAGAGGCCACACGGACCACTTAACACTCACTACTCAATTCCCTAGTCAGGGATCTCCTATTTGTTCCACATGACAAGTCAGATTACACTTACACTGAAGTTTGTGTCCAGGGACAGGCTGTCCAGTTTCGGCTGAAACAAGTCACAGCTCAAACAATTTGGGTTGCTCAGGGTGTTGTTTATGCGATTTCTCACTGAGGTCAGATTAGCTTGCAGCACACCCAGCTCTGTCTGTAGCCGTGATTGAGTGCGATTCAGCTCCAACAGCAACAAACTGGTGCTGTTAACCACTGTAGCATAAAAAAAACATTAAGAATATTAACTGAAAGTGAAGAATCGAATAAGGGAACATTCTTAAAATGGGTATTGCATACAGACAGACAGACACATATACACAAACAGACATACACACACACACATACACACACACACACACACTTCTAAAAAAGACGCAGGGAGGAATAAACGTTCTCTCTATGATGGCCTGTAGAAATTTCAATTTCTATCCAAATTGAAACTCAGTGTAACAGACTGTAAACGTTTCTATCAAACGTTTTTATCAAACAGACTAAATAATGCAGCCATTATGTTAAAAACTGTGACACTATCAGAATGTTGACAAACAGACTGGAAATTGCAGACTTCCAAAGCCTCAGAAAGGTTCCAAACAGAATGAATAATGCAGTCTGTAATAATAATGCAGTCTTAGAGTCTCCAAAACAGTCTAACGTAATAAAGAGTCAAAATTCTACATGTGTGTAGTCATGTAAACTCAGATCTTTTAATGAAACTCTTAGATCTTTTAAATGAAATTTGATTATGTTCTTTCAACTTACACATTTAAAAACTGGACATGGAACAACTAAGGGATTCCTAAAATATAAAATAAAAATGCAGGACACATTCTGGCACAACTAAACTATTTTCTGCACTCTGTTACAGGTAAGCAGTGTAAGAATTGTAAAAAATGCTTTTATTTCAAAATGATTGTTAAATTATTTTCTACCTTGAGCCATCACTCTAATAGAGTACTTATTTTTAATCTGTTGCTAGAAGGTTCGTGGAAAGAATACCCATCACAGTTTATCATTTTCATTTGAATACAATATTGCTGGAGCATAGATTTTGCTGCTGCCCGTCTCCAGATTAATACCACCATGGGTGTTTAACTGACTGCATCGTTACAGAATTTCAAAATTATTTAATTATGTTTATAAGGAGTTGTTCATTATAATGATTAATGATATCCACTGCAAACACTGAGACATTCAGGTTAAACTACAATCAATCAGGGCACAGAGTTTGTTTCATTTTTGTAGAATTTGCTGAACACATTTTGGTGAATAAAATCCGTCTATGGTGCATCTGATGCAGTGGTCAAGTAGAGTTTATAAAGTTCAGGCCTACAGACACTAACAAGAAACAGGAAGCCTTTCTTAAATTGTCTCCAGCATCAGCATTATCAACTGTAACATCCTGTACTTAAACAATGCCATGAGAAAGCAAACTCCTTTGAATGAGTTCAGTAAATTATTAATAGAAACCAGGAAATATAAATCCTTAAGTTGTCCAAGGCCAAGGTTGTAAATATAATTACAGTGTAGTTGAGAGACTTCAGCATGTAAATTTGTAAACATACAACAGTTGTGTTTACATAAGTTTACACAAAAATGCAATGTCAGATCAAATACAAATGAAATGTAAAATAAAATGTAAATGTAATGTAATATAAAATAATATAAATATAAAATATAAAATAAAAATGCAGGACACATTCTGGCACAACTAAACTCTTTTCTGCACTCTGTTACAGGTAAGCAGTGTAAGAATTGTAAAAAATGCTTTTATTTCAAAATGATTGTTAAATTATTTTCTACCTTGAGCCATCACTCTAATAGAGTCCAAGGCTGATTTGAGTGGGCCTTCGAGACCATTTTGGATTTGTTTGCCAAGAATAAGGCCACTTTCTGCAGAATAAAAACAGAACAATGTGTCAGTATTTATTGTGTTTTTTTTTTGCACAAAAGACACAAAAGTTTTATTTCCAAACTAGTTAGAGGAACACAGTTCACTCCCATGTACAAGCAGCACTTTGACTTACCATTTATGTGACATGTGATGTCATCCACAGTTACAGAGCTCTCATTCACAACTTGGTTGATCTGCTGTTAAGGTAAATATAGGGAGACAGCATTAACAATTACATATGCTATGCTGGAGCCAAACTTACACTAAACACACACGGAGCACACATCTCAGCACAAAGATAAAACAAGCCAGACTGCCAAGACTTATCATGAAACTGTTGACTTTTCAAGTGTGAATTCCCCATTACGTGGTCAGGTGCTGTGTTTCAAAAATCCCTCTGGGTGAGCTTGTTAGGACAAAATGCCATTGACGCTGAATCTAAGGGCATCAAAACGATCGAGGTAAACTAAAGAACTTTGCCTTCCTCCATCAGTGTATTTACCTTGGGAATGGTGGTGATGTAGCTTTGTAGATTTTGGAAGGTGTTGTTGACTTCACCTACACCATTCTTCACACTGTCTGAAGTGTACTTACTGCTAAAAAACATGCAGATATTCCCTGCCCTAAAGAGAGATGTGGATGAGAAGTTCATTACAAAGACATTATTCTGAGATATAAGGAACAGAAACAAGTATCCAGACACTTTTGTTTTAGTTAATACACTTCTAGTGCATATACTGTATCTACAAACATAGTATCATTTACAAATATTACAAATATTTACAAATATAAACAAAAGAGCATGTATTCATTAGCATAAACAAAAATACGTCAGATATATATCAACTGCTATGGAAAAAAATAACAGGTCATACATCACAAGTTAATAACATTGGTACTTTACTGGCAGTTACAGCTTTGAGATATCTGTGATAAGTAATTAGCTTTTTGCAGCACTGTGGTTTAATTTTGTCCCGTTCTTTTTAGCAAACTTTCTTCAGTTCCCCAAGATATGAGGCTCTGACAATTTCAAAATCATCCATGAATTTTCAGTGGGATTCAAGTCAGGCTACTCCATGCAAGCACCTTCACCTCTTTTTTGAAACCCCGTCTTGAGGGGATTTTTTGGCTGTATGTTTTGTGTCGTTGTGTTGTTGAAACATCCATATTCAGCACCATATTCTGCCTGTTTCCTTCTGTGACATGTAATAGCCCTGTACTGTTTACAGAAAGGCTGCCCCGCACCATAACGCTCTCACCTTTGAGCTTCACTCTCAGTATAGTGTTCCTGTCTAGAACGTGATATATTTAAATCCATTTCCCCCTTTTTATAATCTTTTTCCCCTTTTTAGTACCAGATTTTGTGAACGCTTAAGTTTAAATTTGAAGCTGAAAAATTAACTGGAAATATACTTGTTTGAACTCTAGTCTGCATGTAGAATATGATTCTATTACATATTCAGTTGATGTAAAAATGAATAAAACAATGGGAAGAGGTAACAAAACTGATTATCAGAGGTGGATAGTGACATGTAAGAAGTGTCCTCAGTAACTGATACTTTAATGTAATGTTTTGACAGATTTGTATATTTTCAGATGAGTTAATACTTTCAACTACATCCAAGTATATTTGTGAGGAAATTGTTTCACTTTTACATAGTTTTGCTTTAATCATTCACATCGGCTTCCTAATTCCTTTTTTGTGTTTACTTGTATCCTGTTTTGTTGGTGGCAGCTCCTCACACCTTACTGATTGTTCACACCTCTCTCTTTTATTTTACACCAAAGCATCCCAAAAAAGCAAGGAATATTTATTACTCCTCCTTCAGAAGTTTTCTCCTAATTACATTGTTTCCTGTGCTACTTAAACTTGAGTCACAACAGTTTTACCTGACTATGGTTTTAGGCTACATCTCAGCAGCCTATGCTCACTATGATTAAAGTGCATTACTGAAAAAACTCAAAAGGCTAAAATGTGATACAGTCTAGAATTCCTGTAAGGATTAGTCATGTGGTGACATGTTTTTACATAAAAATCTCCATTCGCTCTAATAATAGTGCATTTTTGTGCCCTCATAACAAAGTACAGCGGAGAATGAGGATTTCTTCCTCTGGCTTTGGTACTTACAGTATAATGAAAGTGATGAGTAAAGTTGTCCAGTAAAAGACCCTCCGCCTGCAGTGGATATTCCTGGTCTGCTTTTGGTACATGCGGCCCCCGCAGTTGCCGCAGCAACGGCAGCAGGCGAAGCAGAGGCCAATTAAAGGCATGAGAAGGATGTAGAGGATCCCAATGGCAACACACACCAGGAAGCCTGTCTCATAACGCAGAACCTTAACACACACAGACACACACACAGATGAGTGAGGAAAACAACACATTTGAGTGCGAGTGATGAGATTAGCAAAACAATCAATCATATTGTACAGCGCTGATCTATGTAACCTCCTACAGTACTCCAAATGAAATGCAGCCCCCTCTCAGCACCCCCACTTCACGCATCACAGTATCTTTCTCAATCTAGATCTGTTACACAGAAGCAGTGCTGGTGCTGAGTGCACACATGCAACTGTGTACCATCTAGCCTATTTTTAAAATGCACTGACAAAAATTAAATAGACCTTAAAAAGACAAAAATTAAATAGACCTTCATTCAACAAACTTTAGCAATTGATAAAACCAGTATGGACATTTAAAAGAAAAACACAAATATTAAAAGGGTGGTTCATCACAGAAAACCTGATTTAACCAATTTCCCTTCAATTCTTTCCAACATTTTAATGAACTGTTCCTTTTACAAAAAAAAGACACAGTACAAAATAGAGCAGTCAAATGAAGCTAAAAACTAAATACTGAGGCATGACAAAGCTGAAAGGAGCTTGTAACCACACCTGTGATTGCAGAGCCAACAATACCACCAAAGTGTACTCAACAAATAAGGATGTTTTGTGGTGCTTGGTTATTTGGATGAAAGCCTTCTTTAGTCCAGAGGGTATCATGGTCAAACGGCACATACAACATATAACATGATATAATAACATTGTGCAGTTTATTTATATTTAGATTTCTGTTAACTTCTTGCATACCTCTTTTATTGTATCGGTAGTGATGGACCTTGAGTTCACTATACTGCCAATCAGGAGATCTGAGAAAGCACAAACAGATAAATGAATACACATAGCCATATCTACTGGCAGATGAATACTGAACAATTTACTGGACTGTGTTTTGGTCAAACTGCTGTCGTGACGCATGGCTGATGCCATGATGGGGTGTACTTGTTATGCAGCAATGTTTAAGTGGTACATGTCAAAGTAGGACCAAAGCTTTCTAAGCAGAACATTTCCCAGAGAAACAGACTGCCTCTGCCACCTTGCCTTGGCACCACCTGTTCCCAAGGCAAGACCTGATATGATGTAATAGAAAACGTGACCAGGACACCTTCTTCCATTACTCCATGGTCAAATTCTGATGCTCATGTGCCCAATATAGGTGCTTTTGGCAGTGAACAGGGCTCTGCATGAGTACTTTGACTGGGCTATTCAGCCCTATATACAGCAAGCTGTGATGCACTGTGTGTTCTGACACTTTTTTATCATAGTCAGCATTTTTCGGCAGTTTGTGCTAGAGTGGCTCTTCTGCGGGATCAATCCAACACATACATCAGTGAGACTTGAGCACTCATGACCATGTCACATGTTCACTGGTTGTCCTTCCTTAAAGTGTCCCTATTTGGACCTTGACTCCTTGCACTTGCCCATTTTCCTGCTTTTCATCAAATTCAGAAACTGACTGTTCATTTGCTGCCTAATATCCTACCCATGACAGATGCCACTGTAACAATATTGTTGCCGATCTAGGCTGATATAAAGTAAAGTAGCCCCTTATAGCCACACATGAACACACCACAACACAGCACAGTGTGAACAATGTGAAATTATTTCTCTGCATTTAACCCATTCACCAAGCGAAGCAGCAGGCAGCCAGGAACGCAGCACCCGGGGAGCAGTGTGTGGGGACAGTACTTTGCTCAAAGGTCCCTCAGTGGTGCCACTGGAAGTCCTGGGATTCAAGCCTACAACCTTCCAATCACAGGGGCAACTCCCTAACCACCAGGACACCAGCTGCCCAAAAAGAATGACCCCGATGCGATATATATGTATATATTCACCTATTTTATTCTTTTAAAACATTTTATTACTGTAAGTGTAATAAATGTAGAGATGACACTGATCAAACATCCAGAACTGGTATTCGGCTGGAACCAGAAAATGGTGGATTTGATACCTCTGCACTAAATGATTGTTAAATGTTTGGCATTAAAAAAATTTAAAAAGCTGTTGGAGCAGTGTGAGCATGATACTTTTATATGGATTCAGTACTGATAATGGAAAAGAAAGAGTTGCACTGTGCCATCTCTAATATCATATTTTACACACCAGTTCAGTAAATGATGACTATTGTTCCTGTAAACAACAGCTACTACAAACAGTTCATGTTTAAACAGAAGTAAACCAGCTTCTGTGGTAACTCAGCACAAGATGTTCTGTTGTTTCAAATGTAGTGACCTGTAAAGGTCTCACAATTCAATGCATTGTGTTTGACATGAGGGTGGAAAACCACTGGTAACTTTGTCTTTGTGTCAAAAAGGAAGTAAAGTCGTCCCATGACCACTTGCAACACAATTAACGTTGTTGTACATGGTTCACGCTCTGTTGTAGGGCACAACACAACTACGTCAGTCTTTCATGTGTCCTCATCTCCACCCAAGAAGCAGTTCATCATGAGTGGAGCGCTGTTGTAATTGTACACATTCAGTATTATTACCACTATGTATTCGGGCAAGAATGATAAAGCACTTTTTCTCAGTGCAAATGTTGCCACTTTCTACAGCAAAATAAAGAAAAGACAAGGTCTTTTAGCTGCAGGCTCCATTCAGCAACAAGGACAGCTTCTGAAAAAAACCCTTTCTATACCACTTAAACAGCGCTGACTTGTTTCTATGGTGTCCACAACCGCATTTGACCAGCAGAGTCAACAGGCCCCTCATCTAAATGAAGGGTCCTACACATGAGGAAAGAAAGCATGAAGAAAGTAGTGCTCAGTTTCTGTTCATTTTGCAGTTAACTGGTGATTTTGAGTCTTCAAGTCTGAGTCAAATTGTGTGGGGTTCAATAAATCATTTTTCCATGGAATAAATGAAAGAGGAAGGTCACTCTTTATTGCATAGAGCCATTGTCGTAAATGGAGAAATTCCAGTAACTCGTCTCCTCCTACTTTTAATAGCATCACCAATGCTTTGTCAACACCTGCGTGGTTGAAGGCTTCAGCTGGGAGAAAACCCATGCGATGTGTGAGGGTATATGAGTAAAAGGCAAATCGTTTCTGACTCACTGTTTAAACTGTAATTTCCAGGCCATAAATAATTAAATACGGCTCCAACAGCCGGACTCCCCTTGGAGACATTCTTAGCAATTTTGTTAAACAACTGATTAACCAGTAGCATAAGAGGGGTTTAAACATTGCATTGATGTAAATAGGTTTTCTGCTATCAGAAGAACAAGGGTAATAGTAGGGAATATTATTCAAGCCTTTCCCCATGTTTGTGTATCATTTACATAAATAGTTTTGCCTGCTGGTTGCTTAGGACTACTGGCCTGTATGAATTCATCTTTGTCCGTGAGATGAAAAGGTTGGAGACTAGAACTGTAAAGCGAACACCTTGTTCTCACAACAAATATAGGCACCCCTCTGAGTGTTATATTCTCAGTAAAATGATCCCCATGCTTACTGGCTGTTATATAAACAAATATGCCTAGTGTATTGTGCTCATGGCAAGTTTACCAATCACAACTGTGCCTTAACAGGACAAAGCGTGTCTCTGTGGATGTGGGGACTGAACTGACCTTTAGGGAACGGGTTAGGCTGGACAGAGTGCAGGAAGGAACGGACGATAGATGACATAAAAGCCTCGGCAAAGGGGGTCTGCTGGGCAGACCAGTTTCCAGGACTTTCCAGTATTAATGTAGGCTTCCATGCTGGACAGGAGGATTGTGTGTTTGTACATGGCAAGACAAACAGCAGCAACAAGCTAGTTATCCCAAGCAGGTGCCTTCTTATAATGGTCCCCATTTTTGGCAGGCAGTAGACACGCAGTAGTTTTTTAACTCATCGTCTTATCTGTCACACCGCATCTGTGAAGGAAAATGAAGAGAATTGACATACAATATAACAGCTCATCATTGTATTGTAACCATTGCATACATCATTTCAAATATTCAAGATTCTTTATTTGTCACACACACACATACAACATGTAGTGAGATGTGCCCTTGAGTCGACCCGTCAAGACTGTGCAATAACATTATCAAATCATTTAAATTAAATTAAAGGGAAATGTGGAAAGACTAAACTATGGTAATAAAAATGTACAGAAAAAACATCTAAACAAATATTACAAATATTACAAAAAAAACAAGATATGCACGGTTTGCCAAATGCAGCAGAATAAATATATCTGTGCTGTAAATTGGGATGCCAGCAAGGATTCTTTAGAGTGATGTCATAGAAGAACCAAGGTTTTCTGAAGAGCCTCGCAATGGATGTAAACTTACTGTAATGTAAAGGTTCTATGATAATTAAAGGTTCTAGCAGAAAAAACAGGTCCAAACTGAGATCAATTTTAGGGACAAGTTAAAGAATGCAGGGAAAAGCAAAGAAAAAGCAGTAAATTAAAACTTTCCAATGACTCATGACTGTTTCATGATAACATGGAAGTTCCCAGTAAATTGTCACATGAAACATCACTAATCCACAACTGTGAAGTTCTTTAGATGCTACAGAGTGCTACATTTCACAAGATCTAAAAGTACATGCCTGCTAGTTGACATGAAGTTTTAACCAAATGTTGTTCTCACTCCCCTGTCTGAAATGAAGTGAACCAAGAACAGTGAAACCAAGCACAGTTCTATGTACAAGAAATGCAAAGCAGAGGACAAGTGCTGCAGGTAGCGGGGGGTTATTTGTTCTACAAACCCGTAAACAAAAAAAACGCTAAGACCGTACCTGCTTTCTCTCGAGAAAAGGGCTCCTGCTGTGTGAATCGATCAGGTGTGGCTGGATCCGTGCTAGATTATAGGAGTATTTCCCAAAGAAAGCTGATCCCTCCACTTTTCTTACAAATGAATGCAGAGAGAGAGAGAGAGAGAGAGACACGAGGGGGTGGAAGGAGGGAGAGGGCTATGTGAGAGAGAGAGAGAGTGTGTGTGTGTGTGTGTTTTTTGAAACGTGAGGAAGTAGTGGACAAAGGACAAGTGAGCGTGGACCAGGAGGTTCAGCCACAGTGGTTGTGTTTACTTCTCTTGTTTTTTTAACATAATTCTGGAAATTTAATTGTTTTTTTTATTAACGGAGAACAAACAAAGAAGAATGTTCTTAAAATGTTGTGAAATAATTTCCTCTGGAGCAGAGACATGTAACGGCACAGCACAAATATGCAGGAAGTTGCTCCAAGGGCAGTATTATCTGAATAACTTCATATGCACACTAAACCAACACCAATTCAGTTACACATTGACAGAGCTATATATATATATATATTTATATCCGCTTTATGAGGTACTAACCTGAATCAAATCTTATTTAATGAGGGAAAGTATTAAAAAAACACAAAAACACTGCTGTATTCAACACTCTCCTCTTGCAATGTGATAAGTTGGATAGAAAAACACTAATAGAAATACAGTAACCCCTGCTTATACCTGTTCAGGAGTCGCTGCTTAATTCTTAATTCTTTCGCGAATTATTTTTTTCGCAGAACCGAACTACTAAAAACCGCAAAAATCCTCCACATTTTTTTTGCTTTTGTGATATCAGGGCCTCGTCTGTCATGCCCAAACATAAACAACCAGCAGGAGTACGAGGGGCGTGGCGGAGGAGGCAGACATCACAGAATTTTTTGTGGCAGTCACAGCTTTTTTAATGCATTTTTAAATATAATTAACTAATTTTGTAACAAATAACATAAATTTAGCCACATTTCCATATAAAATATAACTATGTTTTGTTACTGTCCAGAGAACACAAAGAAAGCGGGTCTTAGGATGGTGAAATAGGCTGTACTCAGATGCGGGAGGTTTGAAAGTAGCCAATCCGAGAACGTTATTTATTTCTCCTTGCTGCTGATTGGCTGCTGCCCTGTGCGGCATCTGTGTGGAGCTATCTCCAACGTTTCTCCGAGTGTTTTTGTGGTTTTCGTTTTGTTCTTCTTAAAGCCCTGTATTTTTATTAGTGTAAATTAAATTAATTTATTACTGTGTTTACCCTGCTTATACCAAAGAAAAGTACAGCACATACCAAAGAAAACATACATGCATGAATTACAGTACACAGGGGTAATATCAGTATTTTACATTCTAGCAGTTGTGAGACAGCAGTTCAGTGTACACTGTACAGTATGGATACGGGTTTACTTTTACATTTTGTAGTAAGTTTGAAATAAAATGAAATTCCCTGTTTTTTAAATATACGCGGGTGCTCTTTACTGTGCATCAAAGGTATTTATTGCCATTTTGTTTGAGTGAACGAGAGATTTGTTTTCTTTGAATTATTTAAGTTCTGTAAACCCTGCATCATTTCTCCTATTTTGATGTATTGTCATTTCCTTTAGAATTATGCTTTGAAGAACAATATTTTTATTTAGTTCCTAAAAACTTTATTTAGCTCCTAAAACTTTAAATATTATTTAGATCCTGAGAAACTAAACATTGTTGCAGTAGTCTCTTGTTTATTCCAGAGTTCCTCTCTTATTATACAAATATATTATACCTCAGCTATAAGTAACTTTAATAATGGTATATCGGAGGCATATACAACCAGCATATAAGACTACAGGTGAAACAATGTTTCATCAAGAAAAATAATACAAAAACTATCACTATTTTTATTGGTGTGAAGCAAAAAAATGCTCATAAGGTTGCTCTCCTAATTTCAGCTCCTCAATGTATATATATATATATATATATATGACATAATTAAAGTTAATGACAGCTGAGGTGGCACATGTCAAATGAGTAGATTTATCAAGTGAACAATCATTACCTGAAGTTGATATGTTCAAAGCATCTCCCAAAGGAAGGCATTTTGGGTTGTTCCTGGTATGCAGTGGTCTGTGCTTCAAAAGGGGTCCAGTGAAAGACAACCAACAAACTGGTAACAGGGTCATGAGGAATGTGAGAGAGTTCAAAGTGTTCTAATTCTATTCTAATGAAACATCTGTGGAATGTCCTAGTCTATGGAAGTCACCTTAAACCATAAAGGACCTCTAATGTCTTGGTGGGATCCATGCCTTGACAAATCAGTGCTCTTTTGGCAGCATAAGGAGGACCTACACAATATTAGGCAGGTCGTTTAATGTTATGGATAATTGGAGGTAACTTGTAACCTAGTCCTAAATGACACTTAATTTGGGGGAAAAAAGGCTTGATGTTAAATGTTTAAGAGAAATGTTTTAGACATTCACCTTGTGCTTTAGGACCTGCAAGTAGAATGAAGCTCTTCTTCCTTATAAAGCTTCAACCTTTGTATCTGTAAACACTATTCCCATCACTTACCCAAGCAAGAGTGGAGCTAGAACCCTGTATCTAACCAAAGTGCATCCTTGATGTATGTCAAGACGACTAACCGACTAAATAAATGAATAAACAATATCAAAACCAGTTTAAGTGAAAATTCATTTTATTAATACCATACATGAATCATCAATCGCAGACACTAGAAAAAAATATATTTATCAAACAGCCACTATCAAAGGGGCCCTACAAGAACACAAAGGGGCTTCCCCTTCGATTTGGTGAATAATCCCAAAGCAACACTGGACTGTCTGAGAGAACTAGTTGAACAATGCATTTTATATAAAATAGCCACGCAATTGGGCAGAATACTTGGCTGAATTAGTACGAATTCATTTTTTTTTTCCTTTCTCCCATTAAACATGGGGCCTCAATGCAGAATGCCACCTGGTGCTTAAACCTAGTATGGCTTGTGTCAGTGAGTGGGCTTAAAAATCTGAAGGACTGTTTAAAATACAATGTGACAAGTCCAACTAACGACACCGATGAAGTCTTTGTCTTACGCATGTCAACTTAAATCAGAGTGAAAGGACATGATCATATGAAAAAAGAAAGAACAAAAGGCAGCATCAAACTTCTCTATTGAAAATTTGCCCAAAGGTTGACATATGCATAAGAATATGTATTACATCTAGACATGATGCTGTGGCAAGATAAAAAAAAATAATAAATACATTGTACACTGAAATAAAAACTATAATCTACCATCTTAAGTGAATGGTGCCTGTGATCAATGTACCTAAAACAAAATTCTACAATGCAGGGTTAGGTTTCTTTTTTTTCTTTTTTACATTAAACTGCAAGTCCATAGGGGTGCTCTAAAGAAGAGTAGATACAATTACACTTATACAGAACTTAGCTACAGTCTTAAATATACAGCACAAATACACAAACAAAAATATGAAAAGAATTCTTCACAGAAACAAATACACAAGGGTCCAGATTAAAGTATCTTGCTCAAAGCTTCTTGGTCTGTAGCATTTGAAAACAAAAAGAAATTCATGGGAGAAAAAAAAAAAAAAAAAAAAACTACATATGGTGAGTATTTACTAATGACAAAAAGGCATTACGCTTTGCATTTGAGAACATCTGCTCAGTGTCACGAAGCCTTCTAGAGGTTTTGAGTGGATTAAGCTTAAAAAACCCAAAAAAATCATCCTCAACTCAACACTCCTAGAGTTTGGGTACAGACATATGGAGTATTTCCTGCTACGCTTACATTAATGGGTAAGACCCTGGAAATAATGAGACTTACAGTGGGAATAGCTAATGTCTGAAACATGCAGATTCCAGACACACATGCTATGATAAAACTAATTTAAATATACATTTAACAGGAAGTCAACTTGCGTATCTCAAACATGTAAAGCATAATAATAATAAATCAAAAATCATCATTATTATATATATCTATATATAAATCTCTACCATTCTCCAGTTACATATTTAATCAAATTTAACAGGGAAGGATAAAAAGAACAAAATGTACTATAATTTCATAAGAAAAATAGATTGAGAATACAGTGACAACAGTGCAAAGGATACTCAGGGTATTTCAATTTGCTTATAATTTCCCCCTTACAAATTGATATAAAAATAAAAACAAAAACAATGTAAAAACAAACAAACAAACAAAAACAATAACCTCTTTTGAGCCTGGTTTCATGGTAGGCAACTTCCGCATATGACCACACTGAGCATGACCAGTACTCCTGTACCATCAAGGTTTACACTTATTTGTTTATTCATTTTTTATTTATTTTTTTTTAAAAGACTTTACGTAGTGGTTCTCAACTCCGGTCCTCAAGCTCTGGAACTGTACAGGTTTTTGTTCCAACCAGGTCCTACAAAACAAATAATTCAGGTTTTTCTTTTTTGTTTAAAATAAAGTGAAATAAAATAAGAAGGAGCTGGTTTTGAATCTGAGGTGCACACAATGGTTAAATTAAGAAATAATAATAATAATAATAATAATAATAATAATAATAATAATAATGATAATAATAAAACCCTTCCCTTTGAAGTGAGCACAACAGAAATCGCCATGCATTGTCAAGCACAGCACACACAGAGACCCGAGGTTGGAACAAGAACCCAGACATGGCTGCCTTCACTAACTCAACAGTGCACAGGCTCAGAGACCTCAAACAGACCAGACACTGATTTTTCTGGGTAGGGAAAAACTAGATTCTCTCAGGCACAAATGCACAGCGAGATCATTTCAGTGAAATGAAACAATTATTCCAATATTAAAGGCAAATCCTACAGTAATTTGCAGAACACAGTTTCACAAGCTGAAGAACAGAGTCTGGCCAGTTAGGATTCCTCAGAGCAAAACACTGACAGGGAGGCCGGCTTTAAGAACTACTAACGAGTGCCATTCAAAAGTATTTCAAACTATCGACTGCATGCCTAGCCCTCAACAGTGAGTGCTGTGGTCTACTGGGCTGACTGTGAGGTGGGGTTGTCGCTCTTGCTCTCCTGGCTGGAGGGAGCTTTGTTGTTCCAGGGGCTGTTGTTGCCCAGGGCTGGAGAGTTGGTGAAACTGTCCTCGTCATCGATGCCATTGGCTGCATCAAACTGCGTGTTCTCGAGCCGTGTGATCAGCCGCTCATCCTCGTCCCCGAACTCCCCTCCCATCAGAGTGGGCTCACCCACCACCATCACATCCTGCAGGGGACAGGAAGGGGCGCAAACATTATCCCCGCAAAAGGGGAGTGGGGTGTTCGAGGGGTGGAGGAGACTGGACCATCCATCCCCACAGCAACTTCAGAGGGCACCAAGACCTCACAGTTAAAGCCGTGTGCGCCCCATTGTACTCAAGAAGGCCAGCTCAGTTCACCAGCCACACAGAGCTTTAAAGCTCCAGGAATGGCTACTACATGATGAACTTCCAACGCAAAGTTTAGTCTTTGGGAATCATATTCTATTGTGGCCTTCAGTCACTCAAGCTGTGTAGACCTGTCTTTGAGAGAAGATCTGCGGTGGGCATCCCTGATCCTTTAGCGCTGCATGGGTTCAATTCCACCTCGGGTCTCCATCATTGGCTGTTTCTGGAGCTCAAAATCACCCTAGACAAAACAGGCTCTGACCAACTGACAAAAGGCACAGAAAACCCACAGACCTGCGGCCCTGAAGGACCAGGGACTGCCCAGCATTGGATCATGTCCACTTGTCTATGTTGGGTCTTTCTTGAACTCTTCCAATCTCTCTTTTCTTCGTGCAAACCTCCCAGTCCCACCACCCATGCATGTGCTGCCCATTCTCTATACGTTTGTATGAGGTAAATCAAAATGAGATGCTTACAGGTACCTGGCTGGAGAGCGCAAAGCTGCTGGCTGGACTTTTCTTCTTGCTGTTGCTGTTGCTGTTGTTGCCCCCACCGGCACTCACGGTGCTGCCACCTGACATCTTTCTTTTCCGTCGCTTGTTAGGTGCTTGTCTTGCTGGCTCAGCTATA
This sequence comes from Brachyalestes nurse, assembly GCA_037974405.1. NCBI lineage: Eukaryota > Metazoa > Chordata > Actinopteri > Characiformes > Alestidae > Brachyalestes > Brachyalestes nurse. The sequence goes on from JBBPCY010000150.1 coordinate 17,931,912, forward strand.
GGGACAATGACACACATCAGTCAAAACGAAGGCAGCAACGTCTAAATGCTGATGTCGCAAAAAAAGATACTAGAGAAGGCAGGGGGTGTTCTCACACGCTTTACCTGGTGGGGCAACCATCCTTTGCCATTTCTGAAATAAACAGGTCTTCAGGCAGTCTCGAGGACTGAGGCTATATGTCTTGTGTCTGGACATCAGTTCCTGCATGGGCTCCAGGATTACGCAAAGCTAAGAAGAGAAAACACCAGACATCATTAGAAGAATGATTACTATTTACATGGTTTACATGGAATGGAATTTACATGGAATGATTACTATTTACATGGTTAACCTAACATGGCGCTGAAATGTTTAATTTTTGTTTTTTGTTTTTTTTTTAAACATCAGCCTTGGAAAGATTGCGACTACGGCTTAAATTAGTTTGCACAAAGTGTAAAGAAGACTTGTGCATCCCAGTCAAATCCATACTAGTAGCCTGTTCTTTACTTCGTATATTCAATAGCACTACCTTTCCATCTCATACGAACAATGAGGTTTTCATTGTTTCCATTATGAACAGAAAAGTAACAGAAGGACTGTAGTTAACTGCAGATATAAAATATACAATTTAAAGTAAAAAAGGAGTACTCAGGTGGTACACTTACTCGGAGGTAGTTTAATGTTGAATTGGATAACCCACATCTTGTGATGTTTTTCGAAAGCTGGTCAAGCATCTGAGGGTCCTGGGCCTGTTTTAGTTGGAGATTATTAAAGTTAATTTTACACAGCACATTCTTAGGAACACATGTTTACTGATACAATTACAGACAAGCTCTAGCCTGGTTGAGAGGCAAAAACCCCCCCAAATTTCTGGGAAAGTCAACACACAATAAAAAAGGCTATTTTGTATGCATGAAGTAGGCTAGTCTAAATGGACGGATGATGAGAAAAAAAAATCCAGCCAACCACTAAAATGTGCTCTAACATAAGTGACAAGACGTTATTTGTATGACTAACAATCCAAAGCACCTGGAAAAATAACCTGCTTCCTCAATTAGAGGGTAATAGGGAAATTCAGCACCACACTCACATGCATGGCCAGTATGCTGCGTGGTACAACTTCCCGGTGCTGTCTGATGCTGAAGTGCCATGTTTTTATGCGCATCATATCGTCAAACATGAACTCCAGGTATAACCTGCCTTCTACACAAACCTGGACACATGAAAACATTTCTTAGAAAAACAATTATACCAAGCACAAGTAAGAAAGTTCTCTCATTATGTGAAAGTGAGAGTGCTTATAAACAATTTAGCATGGTTGATTTATATATACTTTTTTAAAATTTTAAATCAATGGTGTTATTACACCACAATAACAAGGACTGATGTGCACTTTGTTTGGCACAGCATTTATTTTACAGAAGAAATGAATGAGCAAAACAAAGGCAAATTAAGTCAATTCATCAAACTGTCCAAGTCCTTATCAGTCGTTAATTATGACTACAATTGCTAATTAGTTTAACAAGATCATAATTCTAAAGGAGTCATCTTGGTAGCATGTCTGGTCTAAAGAGTGACTTCATGCTGAAACTACAGTCACTATACGAACACAAACACTGACATTTATGCAATACAAAGCTACATCAATAAGAAGTTAGTAATAACTTGGTAATTGACAGGCTTGGTTAGCTACTAACATGCCTCCTTAGCAGACAGCACTAATGTGACTCCTATGCTGGAACACCTCAGAATAGGTTGCAGGACTAACGTAAAGGATGTCAACAGGGTTGCTACACTATTTTTAAAAACTACATGTTGGGTATGCTCTTCCTCCTGTGGGGTAGTAGATTATCTGAGCAGTTGGAGCATGATGGTCTACTTTTAGATGCTCCTCTCAGATGAGCTGCTTCAATTAAGAAAAGGCTCAATTAAAAGCTTTCAGCTTTTAGTTCTTAAAAGTCAAATATTGGAAGTTCATAAGCTGACAACTTAAGATTGTAAGGTCAGTATTTAGAAAAGAAAAAGTAACACCATGCTATCTCTAGACATAGCTTAGTAGCCTATAATGTCCCTTTCCAGCACCTCTAACTACTCCTTTTTCATTTACTGCTTTTTGTGTGTCCGGATTCTTTCTACAGTTCTCTAGTCAACCAGTGATGTCTGGTGGCGGGATATTTTTGTTTGACACATATATACAGCAATACAGCAATACAGCAATGAGTAGATAATATTAATTTACTATTCATACATTTACTATTTAAAAGTCTAATTTTGCAATTTAAACTGTTTACAAAATATCTGTTTTAAAACTTGATATGCCAACCCTGCTCAATAGAGTTCATGTCATACAACTTCAAGATTTAAAAGTCTTGGTAGATCTTCAGAAGAGCCCTCGATGTGTAAGAAAATGGTACCTGTGTAAACATAGGCTTGCCGTTCTGCGTGACCATCGTGCACTGATCACAGTCAAGAGACACGAAGTTGCTGTGGAAGGACTCCTTCGGATGCTTCAGTACGTAGAACAGCTCAGTGGCTCCTCCTTCAAATATACTCCTGAAGTAGCGAGGGATCAACGTCCGGCCAATGGCTACAAACACAAACAAGCTTATTTTGCTGATCTTACTCAAAATGCTGCTCTGACACCACTGAAACCAAACACTCACTCTTTCTAACTCTCACACGCTCTCATATAATATATATATACACACAGTAATCCCCCAGACCAGGACCAGTCACACACGGATAATTTTGGAGAACCGAACTCATAGTTTTAGGCGGAAATCCCCACAATAACGCAAAAACTGCAAATATAAATATCCTCTGACTTTTTTTGTGGCCATAAATATATTTTTCTAGATGTTTTCACACAAGGGGTCCCGTTCACCTCGCCGTGGTGTCCCAATACCCAATAAGAGAGAGAGAGAGAGATATTTTGGGGGTTTCAGTGCTGTCCTGAGCAGTGTCCCATTCAATTAACAAGAGGGAAAGGGAAACATTATTTCAATGACAAAATTAGAGAAAATCAGAGGCAGCTGTTTTAAGGCATCTTACTGTATCGTTTGGGTCCATCTTCCAAACAAAATGTGATAGTCAACATTGCATCATCTTCAAAAAACTCTGTAGTGAATGCATCCCACCACAGATTGTCACAGTCCTGCTGGGAAGAGACAGAAACATGCGCATGTTATAAAAAAACAAAGTTCACTCGAAGGCATTCATTCTAGTCAGTATTACTAGCAAGATGGCAAGAACAGTTTCTTACTTCTGTCCAGTTCTGTAGTCGTTTATTAAGCTCAAATATCCTGTAGTCTGTTTGGTTTCCATACGGTGTGTGCCTCCTACGACAAGACAGCAAGATTAGTGGAGCTGAAACCAACATAATTAAGGAATAAAATTACTAAATTCCATCATGGAATCAAGAAATAGCAAAAACTGTCACACTCACCCTATTCCAGGTTCCATATATGAAGGGGGATACATTGGTGTTGGTCTGCAATTTAAGTGCCATAACGTACATTATAATTAGGCAAGTATAAATAACATAATTAGGCAAGTATAAATGCCATAAAAGGCATTTTTATAACAGCCATAAGAGAAATCAAGACTGAAAAATTACGATGATGCCAGCTAAGTAAAACCAGCCTGCCTTACCCCACATCTCTGTCCAGCATTGTGCCAGGGTGAAAAGGGGGGAAGGCACTACCGTTGGGAGGCTCCTTTGGGGAGTACAGCTTGAATGATTTGGACGAACAGCCTGCAGTACAAAAGAGAAAAATCAGCTTAGTTGAGAGTCAAAAAACAGTTTAAATTTACATACTTAATTAGACTGATGTCTTTACAATAGTGCTGATGAGAACCAGGGATCAAACACAATTGTAAACATAAATAACACAAGTAAACCAATTTATTTACTGTGTTTCTGCCGTGGTAAAATCTGGAAAAAAGTTATTTGGGTACCATTTTGCCTTACCATGCCTTGAATAAACCCTTTTTAATCAGAAATGTGCTTTCAAAACAAGGTTATGAGCCAATTCCTTCTCAAAAAACTCAGCAACAGCCAACATTTCTGTAACCATTTCCTGCAACATAACTCTTAGATGCATCAAGAACTTCGGAGGTCTGGTTCCATTTAACACCACTATGAGAAATTATGACTGTAGTTTCTCTAGAACGAGTTCCCATTCTAAAGAAACAGAGATTTGTTCACAGTTACAGCATTAAAAGCCAGACATCTGAAGCATTTAAGCCTCTAAAAGCTACGTCAGAGTTATTACATAAAATGGTCAGGGGTGTGTTGCCTAATGCCGGAGACATTGTTTACGACAGTTTCAAGATAAGGTTGACACATGTATTTTCGTTACAAACTTTAATGTATTATGTTTCTCCTTTCATTGCAGAGAGGTACATGCAGGGTGTGAGAAGGCAAAATAGAACAGACTTTTCACCATTTTGTGTTGTAGACATACTGACCCTGGGTTCCTATCCCTGCCAATCAAGTTTCTCTACAATGCAACATTTCATTTAAAACCCATTTTAATGACACTATTAATGCTTCAATGACAGAACTGTGCAGAAGTACTTAAATATCAGTAGAATAATCAGTTAAAGTGTAGCTTTCACTTATTTCGTCTACATAATTCATGTTTATTTAGTTATTACACCTTTAGTTCTTTCTTTAGTCTTTTTATGCTTGATACACAGCAAATAAAGCACTTCATTTCACTTGGAATTTTAATCCCTGCTTGAAATTTTTTCTTTTATTGTGATTCAGCCCTGTAAGAGCTCTTTAGACTTCTCATTTCCATGTTAAAACAGTGAAATCATGCGTGATGCCTGCGTAAAGAAATGCCCCCTTTTTTTGATTCACACAGAACCATGTGACCACATGACACTGGGTCTATCTCTCCTGTGTATTCTACATACAGCCCATCCCCCCCATTTAGTCTGATGCTGGTGACTGGAGCCTTTTATTTTTTGGCAAAACAGAGTGATCCTGTAAAGACACCATCTTCAACAGCATACACTTCATTCTACACTTTTAGTTTGGCATTTTAGTCAGAATTTGCAGCTGAGATGCTGAATTAATGCTGAAATAAGAGAAAACAGATCAAAACCATTTCCTATCTATTTTGAATATGGTCCAAACACAAGCAGCCCGTCTTCATGAACATTCAGCTTGATCAAGACATTTGTCCACATTCACCAATGAAACTGAAAAACATCTGTCTTCTACATCAGCTGTTTATGGCTCTAAACTCAGCTTCATTCACAAAACCAGATCATGGCCGTCAGTAAAACAATTACACAGACTCGTTCATACCCAGACACCGACCCAGTATACAGGTCCACCCCGGCAAGGACACAGGTGAGTACATCAAACTTTTGCTAATGTTTATCCAGATGGATATTAAACGTAACAGCTTTGTTTTGCACCTTCAATCCAATTAAGTTAGGAGCAGGACATGATGTGTAAAGAAGCAGATGTACTCTTAACCCATCCCCCACAGCCCTCGCTGAACACATGCAAACATCAGCCTCCTAATCCCTCTCATTTTACTACAACCGCAGGCCCCAGCCACTTCTGTTCATAAACTCCCCCACCCACAAGCTGGTAAAAGGACTTTAGGAACTAGGGGCATTCAACTACAGGACCTAATCAATTGCTGGCCTTGTTGTTACACTACTAATCACATCAAACACGCCCAAACCCCCTCAGACCACAGAAAGTGGAGAGCTAACGATAAAGAAACAGGTTTCAAATTGCATATATCTAAAAACAATACTACACAATAAACATGAAGAATACAGGCCCTTTAAAGCAAATAAATACATATATTTACTGACCAAGACAAGGTTTTCATAAACCTCTGGATTTTATTTGGTTGTGAATGCTGGGTGACACTATCATACGAACATCTGAGAGATGAACACATGAACTGCAGCTTGTCCAGGTATTCTTACTGATATATATTTTTTTGACACTACTGTTCTCTACCACATGCAATTACAAACTCCTAACTGCCATCTGTGCTTTTACTTATCCCAGCATTTGTGTATAAATCATAGTGTTACATTTATACATACATATATCCAATACATACATACATGCATATACTTGTACAGGTTTGATATATATATATATATATGCACAAACTTTATATTGTTTGTATTATTTGTACAGTGTACTTTTTATATTGTACTGTTGTGTTGTATAGCTTTTATTCTGCAGCTTCTAATTTCTTCTTTTGTTTTATTCACTTGCTCCTGTAATAACGCCAATGTCACACTTACGGGACAAATTAAGAGTTATCTTATTTCACATTTTGTTTTTTTTTCCCCTACCGATTTTTTATTTGACTTATTTAGACTTTATATTTTATATTGTTCTTGTCTCTGTGTACCTTTGCAGTCATAAGAAATTTCCTTTGGGATCAATAAATATTCTGATTCTAATTCTGATGGCTGAAAAAATTGGAAACTCAAAAAACAAGTCTTTCCAGATGTTTTAGACTTCTAGACACCTCGGGAATGCATTGGCTGTGTGAAATCCATAATTAATGTATTATACAGAATACTGACTGTTAGTGGATAAGGGACCAAAACAGACCAGCAGACACCATGTAGTAGACTGTAATAGATTTCCACAACACTTTCAGAAGCCAAGTTTTCTTGATTAAACTGTCAGTGCACGGCTGCACCCTCACAACCTTTAATCCCAGAATGGGACCTTAAATTAAATCTAGAGCCAACAAAATGGTTGAGAAATGCAAATGTAGCCTGAGCTGTTACTGTGGCCACTTTCCATGCTGTAGGACGACCACCATCCACAAGATACACCATCATCTGGCTTTCATGCATCAGATCTGTTTTTCCTCAAACATGGAAATGCAGGTTTTAATCCGTGCAGCAAACAAAATCTGATGGTTATCTGTTCCAAATCCCTACCTAAACCGAGCCACCATCTCCTCCCAATTCAGCTCCGGACCCCCTTTACAGCACAAAACAACAAGACGCGCTTATGTTCTTTTCTGTACTAGAGTGAAATATCAATAAGTGCGTTTGTGCGATGCAAACTGCTTTCAGTGCTTTGAAAACAGTCAAACTAAGCATTTAAACCTCGATAGCCTAACTTAGCTTAGCCAGTCTGGGACATACGGCCTATTTCAGGCCTAGCTCAAGTCTGCACGGTGCTAACTAAACTTAAAACAAAACATCTAACGTTAGCCCTCTTTACGCATTTTAACTCATGCACATTTTTGAAAACCATGGAACCTTCTAAAAAACACAGGAAACACGTTGCACTAGCGTTAGCTTCGCGCAGATAGCCAAGACGTACCTGTACAGGAAGAAGGCTCTCCAAAGCCTGATCACAGCCCCTGAAGCACGGAGAACCGAGGCATAGCTACAAACCCCACCTTAAAAAACCCATGGCGCTGGAAAACTGTCGTTTCTAATCTTCTACCGATTTACAGGAGGTAAAAAAATGAGGTGGCTTTCTTTGCAGACCAAAAGAAGTCTGTGCACAAGCAAGTCCCTTTGTTCCTCACGCAGGGCACGAACAATAGCATGCAAGCTCTCTCTGCACGCTTCACCCCAACACCCCCTTGCTCCTCTCCTGCATCAAGCCCTCCTCGTTCCCTCCGAGCTAAATCCACCCCTCCCCCCGGCCCGAGCACCACTCTCCCTCTGCTGCACTCAATTTCTACAGCCTGGATTAGCTGCTGAGTCCTTCTGCCATAAAGCCCTTCTAGAACAAGAAGTCGTTTTCAAGCATGGATGAGGTTTGAGCCTTACACTCATATATACATGAGGAGATACGGTTGCATCAAGGCACCACTTGCACACCACACCTAAAAACACTACAGGGGCAAAAGTGTTGGGACGCCTGACCATTACACCAACAGGGACTTTAATGACACTGACACTGACTTCAATGACACTGCATTTAAATGCAGACTTTAATTTAGAGCTGGTCTCACCTCTATAACAGATTCCAAAGGCTTTCCACAAGGTTTTGGAGTGGGAATTTGTGCCTGTTTATTCTTTAGAGCATTTATGAGGTCAGACACTCATGTTGGACGAGAAGGCCTGGCTCGCAATCTCCTTTCCAGTTCATCCCAAAGGTGCTGACCTGGGGTTGAGGTCAGGACTCTGTGCGCACCAGACAATTCTTCCACACCCAACTTATCCAAACATGTCTTTATAGTCCTTGCTTTGTGCACTGGGGCACAGTTATGCTGGAATAGTAAAGGTTCTTCCCCAAACTGTGTCCAATACTACTGTCCATATGGTGTATCTATGAGGGTATATCACTGCATCAAGGCCATCATGATACATTAAGCCGCCACCAAACCTAAATACGATACAAGCTGCTATGTGATATACAACCCACAACTAATGTATTTAAACTCCTGCTGGGATTCATTAAAATATTATCAGCATATAATCCATTCACAAACAAAAACCCCAGTCTAAACACACACCCCAACCGTATAAAGTCTTAATATATATGCTCACCATGTAACATCTTATCATGGTTAGACGTATTTTCTGTGGGTTAAAGCTCTATTATTGAGAGGCAGACAGTACTAGAGAACACACAGTCCTCCATCAACATCACTCATTACGTTAGTGGAACAGCAACCCAAGATCTGCAGTGTCATGTGTCTATTTTGCTCCTCAATGGACATTTGTGGCCACAGGGCAGCTGGTCAGCCAATAATTCCTGAATGACCGCAGATCACATGTGAGCTCATGTGTAGGTTATGCACTTTCATGTGCCTTCAGTCTTTACACACATTGAGAGAGAGCACCAGAGCAGCAGCGCCATCTACTGGCCTTCAGTGTACCCTAAATGGAATCCATCAGTCAAGACATTGCCGGAGCCAAGCGTTTCTACTTCTGCACAGGAGCTCCCGGGTTAATGGGTGATATAACAAAGAATGGGATCTTATAGCCACAAATTATCATCATGCAAACTGAACACCAAAAGCATCACACTCTCCTGTGCATCCTACTGTCAAGTAATGACTTGGTTTTGTAGTTTCTAACAATGTATGACATTATTATTGAACATGAGTATATTGTGTAGTCAGAATTTTATACACACTTTTTACTAAAAAATATAGTCAATTTTTACAGATAATAGAATGTCGCGCACCACAATAAACCCCATAATAAAGTCCTTCTAGGTTTACTTAGCTTCAGACACTTTGAGGTAAGTGTAGGATCCTGTATAGGACATATTTTTTGTTAAGTCACATAAGCATACACAAAACTAAATAAGCAAACTTCATATCTTTGCCATACTGTTAACACAACATTGAAATCTGATAGAAAAGGGCTTGAAAACGTAGCCTGTCATCTGAAACTGCAGCTCCAAAAGGACAGACCTGAATATACCCAGTGAGCATGCTTAGCTGGTTCTCCAACAACCTACATCTGTCATTGTCATTTTCCTTTTCTAAGAGCAAATACCTACTTAAAGCAATTTTCTCTTCCATTCAGCAAGAAAAAATGTCACTGGTTTGCAGACAAACTGCAGCAATGGCTCTAATAGTGCACTACTTCCTTGTAAACTAAGAATGTCCTTCATGTGCTGCAATTCTGTTTTCAGTTTGAATCTTCTGCTTTGGATAAGGAATGCTGCCGTGGGGAAAAACTGTACGCTACCCGGCCGTGGCCAACAAAATCTACCCCCCCACACCCCCCCTCCAACGAGGCATGTGCTTTCCTCTCTCAGCTCCAGGGGCTCTTTGATATGGTGTGTCTCAGCGGCCCCCAAAACGCAGAAGCAGCTCGTCTCCTCTCCTCACCCCGGCCGCTCACAGCTACACGCCTGGCAGAGCGCGATAATGCTCCGGTGACAGGCGCAGGATGTGAGGGCCATACTAACTACAGCAGGGGAGTGATTGCAGTACAAATGCGCTGCCTACATGCACAGCCTCCTCCAGAACGCTACAATCAGGGCTCTGTGATTGCTGTGATAAACAGTTTTTGTCTTTTTATTCTTAAGTGGTGAGTGGCAGTATTAGTGATTATGATGTAAACAACCCCTATAATAATTCCATATTTAAGATTCATACAGTTACTGTAACTATTTTATATGTTTCTCTTTCAATATCGCTAATATTATTTTCTTCCAATATTGCTTACAAACTGAAAACAACAGTCCTTCAACGACGGTTCATGATTGGTGGACCAAAAGGAACGGTCCAAAATGACAATCTTTTAAAAATAGTTTAGTTCGGATTCAACATATAGAAAGTCTCTGTTCCATAAATATTCAGTTTTGTTATGACATGGACAATATTTAAGATGACTTAAGATTATCATTCCAGAGAAAACATCATAAAATCAGAACCACAAATGACAACAAACACTCGTGATCACACACTATCATGCATAAGCAGACCAGGTTATTTCTAAGGTTATCAGTCTTTTGTGTCTTTTTGAGTTAGTTTCATTAGTCTTTTTAACTGTGCAGTTTAATAGTGCCCTCTTGTGGGCTTACACAAACAAATAGTACAGATAGTATAGTTTTCACATAAACGTCTCCAATACTACTGGTTTTCGCCCTGGGTTAATGGTCAACAGGTTATTACAGCATAGAAGAAAGCCCACACCTGCTCCATTCGGAGATATCAGAGTTGAAAGTTGTGTTTAAATAGCTCAGGATTAGAAACAAGTCTGAATATGTGTCAAATACATCAAATAAATTGCAAATATATCAAAAAAGGTCATGTCAGAACAGGAACTGATGGTTAATTTCTTTGCTCCATGGCCACTGCAACTTCTCTAGAAGCTGATGGATCCCAAAGCCATAAAACATTTATCTAATATCTCCACCAAGGGTAAGAGTCATATCTGGGTCAAATGACCATGACCAGCCATTTACAAGCTCTACTCTCTCTTAATTGGACACATCTTATTCGCCATTTACTTTGTGCTTCCATACAGCGCTGAAGTAAGCTGAAACCCTACTTTAGAGAAGTGCTGAGACAAGCCATCATCTCATTTAGAGCCAGAAGCCTATCAACCCCCGACTGACCTAGCTTCAGACATGTCCTCTCTATTAAATTAAACCATAAGTCAGCGCACAAAATGGGATCCAGTGTTGTTCAGCGAGGAACTGGGCAATGTGACAAAAATAAATGATTGCAATACTTCATTAAATTTTCGCAATACGTATCACAATATTTTTTGTTTTAGAATTGCTTTAATGTTTCATACACTGGACTGTCCTTAATCAATTTAAGCAGGACTAATTATGTGCTCTTCATGATGAAACTTGCAGCTGGTCAGAGTTTTTTAGGTGCAAACGATATCACAATATGCTCAGAAAAGTATACAGAACCACACTATGACAATTTATCATGATAACATAATTGTCATATCGTCCAGTCCTAGTTCAGCACTGGTCATGAGTGGGCAATATGGCAAAAATATAATAGGGCTGCACAATATATTGTTTTGCTTATTTTTATTGCAATATCAGTCTCTGGCTGAAATATGCAAATTAGCCTCTAAGCAATTACAGTGTTTCTGACAGGGTGACCAGTCACAGCTCCAGTTGAGTTACTGGGTGCTTTGATGAATCAAATCATGTAATCCAACAAAAGTCTAATTTTTTTAAATTAAAGATATTTGCGAATTGATGAATGAATGGTTGGGGCTGAACTGCTGTAGTCAGAATAATTTAAATGTGTTGGGTTTGTGACATCACAAAACTATGAAACTTTGAATTTTCAATATATGGACTGTATGGATGAGGGGAGTAAACATACAATTTGAAGAATTAGTTTAACTAATTATATACTCTTTTGTAATGAAACATGCAGGCAGGCAGTCCCAAGGATACGCATAATATGCTTAGAAAATATGATCAGAAAAAAAATGTCGCCCACCTCTAGCTCCCTAAGAGCTTTACATTACATCCACATTATGGAAGACATACTTTCTCTTGTTTTTCCATGTTCCAGTGGTGCTTTGAATATTAAATAGTCTCACATTCATGGAATGTCCTGCCTGTACTGGAGCTGCCAACACTGGGACTTCAGAACTTGACTGCCAGAGATGAGCTAAACTGGTTCTAACTGGTGTGTATTTTTGTAATGACCTGCTTTGTGGCTTTATATCACTAAGGCTTACGTAGTACTTCTGTGCTAAAGCAACAGAAAAAAGCTTAATCACATCCTCCTATCCACACTAAACAAACAGAGAGTGTGCGCACTGTGTACCTCATGTCCCCTGCTTGGTGGGGTGGGTTTACTTTGTTGAAAAACACTTCATAGCTTCTTAGACAGAATGTCAAACAGCAGAGACCAGGAAGAGGAATACTGGATCCAAATGCGGACCGAAATCAATGCAGAGTGTAATATGCTAAAGAAAATAGAGCATCTGTCACTGGCAGTAATTTGTTCCTCTAATGGCTTTTTGTGAATACGTACTGAGAGCTCCCTAATATTCATATCACAGTCATCATACAAGCTTGTTATTTGTCGCTGTAATGGCAAAAGTGAAAGCTGGCAGCTAAAAGACATTTTACTCCTACACTGCTGTAGCCTGACAGATGTGTGGGGGGGGGGTGACACACACGAACAAGAGAGAGAGAGAAGGAGAGTGAGAGAGAAAGACTGACAGGGAGGGAGAGAGTGGATAGATAGATAGATAGATACATAGATAGATTAGATGAGTGAGAGGAAAAGAAAAAAGGATAAAGAGAGGGGAAAGGGGAAAGCTTTTATGGACGGAGCAGGTCCTGAGTGGAACATAGAGGGCAAGGGGTGTTTTGATGAGCCTCAGAGAGTGTCTCGTAGCAGGGCAGGGTCAGATGGGTTCATAGCATGGTCACTATATAGAACACACTGAAATGAAACCTGACGCAAAGCAAACAGCTGCTCTCTTTCGCTTCCTTAAACTCAGCAAGCGTCTCAAACATCACACACTAACATCCACTCCATCTCTCTTCACTCCCACATCCCTCGCAATTCCTTTTCACTCCAGCAGTTCTGTCCCCATGTTCGTTCTGATTTTGTTCTTTCGCCTCAAACATCGTTCCATTTTGTTGCTCAGTTGTCTATTGCCTTCATCTAAGGAGTCTAAAGCCCTCTTATTGGATTACAAAAAAGCCATTTGCCAATTCATTTAGCCAAAGGTTCTAATTTGCAGAAACAGATTGAGTAATTAAATCAAAGCCTCATGACTCCCCCAAGTCTTTGTCCTACCACAGTGCTGATGCATCATACACACTGTACGAGAGCATGTGTGTGTGTCTGGCACATGCCAGCTCTCATGCAACATTCTCTCACCATCACGCACACGTGACACTGTAATGAGTGCCTGCATCCTCGCCTCATTGCTGCCAGAGGCTGCTGACGAGTCAAGGGGAGCTGATTTTCAGCACAGGAAGCCATTTTGTTCAAGCTCCACGTAATGAGACAGATCTGTGAGGCTTGGGGACGGGTGGCAGGGGGGGGAGTTGCTTGCGCGCACACACACACACACACACACAGTCCGCAAGCAGTGTCAATCCAACGGGGAAACAGTGAATCAGGGCAGTTTTCTCTCAGCTCCACAGGCACACACCCTGTGTTGGCTCTTGGCTCCTGGCTGCAGCCATTGTGAAACATGAAACAGCCCTGGCTTTGTGAGCTTGCCATTTTAGCTCTGCTTTTCCTCTAATCAAGGGGGGCCATGTGACTTTCTGCATGAAGTAGCAGAGCTCCCGCTGATTCCGAGTGCTTGTGTGTGTGAGAGTGGAGCAGCAGCGAGCGCTTTGCATGAGTGTGTGTGTGTGCTGGACCAAGCAGGGAGGGAGAGGCATTAGCACTGCCTTTCTATTTTTACCATGTTGTCTCCATAAAGGCTGATACTGCCTTAGCATGAAAACACAGCTCAAGCCCTCATATCCAAAAAGTGCACTGAATGTGACAGACTGCAAGTAGGCTTTCGTTACTAATAATGTAAATGTGGTACCATGAAAAGCAGGCCATCCAACTCTGTCCTGTATTTATGAAGGCTGAGAAAGTCCAGTTTTACCTCTGGCTACCACACTCACGCATGCTAAGTCGAGTTAAGGTTTGCAAAGTTAGCAAGTTTATAAAGTAAAAGAACCACTTACCCTCTACCCTTTAACCATAAAAGCAGGGCTCCGCATTACATGTACAAGTAAGTGGAACAAGTATGTGGAACATGAGGGAAAGTGCAGTTCAAACCCTCATATCCAAAAGTGCATCTAACGGGTCAATTTGAGGTTGGCAAGTGCAGTTCCAACACTAACACTGTACAAATAAAGTAAAGGCAACTTAAACACCAGGGATCCATCCCTGCATACGATCTACAGGTATTAAGCAGGAAAGTCAGCGTATCCAAACACACTGAATCACCCATACTGTGTTTGCATTTGGGGTTCCATCACTATTACTGTAAAAGTGGTCTAAAAATCAGGGCACCCAGCTCTGAAAAAGGTCTACAGTTACGGCAAAGGATGAGAAATATCCACTTCAGGCACTCACATTAAACAAAGCAAATAAGCCCTTAAGTACCATATAAGTTCCAGCACTAATATGGTACAAATAAAACTAGAAATACAACTAAATGAGTAGAGCACTGTATATGTAGTGTGTAAATAGATATGCAGGAGGACATGTGAATGTGCGGTTTAAGCCCCTGTATTTAGAACAGAGCCAATTTTGGGTTTCAAATGCGTTCCTACCACCAACAATGTACACAGGATAAAAATCAAGCCACCATGTCTATGGGAATGCTGGAGGATTAGTTAAAGCATTGATCAAACTCCCATATTTACGTTTGCCAAATTATGGCCTGCTTTCAGATACACACTGAATGAGGTTCCATCAGTAATGCTGCACAAATAAAGCAAAAAAGAGCACCTTAAAAAGCAGGGTACCAACTCTGCACCACGTCTAAAGGTATGTAGGAGGATGGGGAGCCACTGAGGCCCATGATGCATACACTCCCACTCAGCCCACATAAGCACAGGAATGTAAACAAAGCAAGACTTCAAACAGTGCCATGTGTTAGGAGGAGGGGTATGGATTGGGAGTCGTGAAAGGGAAGGAGATAGCATCGTATTTCCAGACGAGGTGAATATTGCAATCAGGTTTTACGGAGCGCTGCTCCCTTTTATGGAGCAATGCAGGGAGAGCCCACACAAAAGCAGCTCATTTCAACATGAAACAACTGTCTCTCCCACTCCCTTTCTTTTCCCCGGTCTCACTCTGTCTCGTCCCTTTTTTTCTCCCCTTCTCCCTCCCTCCCTTCCTCCTCCAGCCAAAAAAGAGAACAATCAGACAGGACACACGGCTGTGGAAATTTCCATGACCACACTCATAAAACATGTACCCTCGTGAACATAATCTACTTGATTTTAAACAAATGTTATGTGCCAAAATGTTGGCTTGTTTATCCACAGAGCTGCCAGAAAGGCTTTCATGGCTGAGTCCTGTACCAAGATAAGGATCTCGCTCAGGAGCAGCTGAGGAAACTGTTTGCATTGTGCTGATGCCACTGGGACGACCTGCGCATCCGTCTAAACTTGCCTCGTTACCGCACGCCTCAAAGCCTGTGTTCTGATCTTTATCCCAGTGAAGGTGGAGGAGATGCGTCATGTGCCTCATTATTATGTTCGTGGTTCCACGAAGCTGCTCACTCAGTTCAGCGAAGCACAGTGGGACTCCAATACATCAAACATATGGACTTGGTTAAGACTTCATATGAGGGCTTTAAGGAGTAACAGGTAGGAGTGACTGATGAAGTGACTCACTGAGAAACAATGGTGCCCAACAGAGCTGCATGATACGGACAAAAGATCCGTACTGTGACTTTACTGCAACATATTGCGATTGCAACACCTTTCACGATATTAAAGGGCCCATGTCATCACTTTTCCAGAATTAAAGAGGCTTGAAGTCTGTAAATATTGTTTTAAATGCTACGTTTACGCCAGTCAATACATTTGTATATATCTCCTTTGTCTGCCTACAGCAGTTTAGGACCGCCCATTCATGCACTGATTCACCAACAACTTTAATTAGACTTTTGTTGGATTATATGAAGACCTTGATTCCCCAGTAACTCCCTGGACCTGTGATTGGTCACCCTGTCAGAAACACTGTAATTGGTTAGAAGCTCATTTGCAAATTGCAGACATTTGTGATATCAGTATTGCATAGACTGTTATCACAATACCAAAAAACAAACAACATATTGTGCAGCCTTAGTGACCAGTGGCAAATAAATCTCCTGTCTGCTTGCCATTGCATATGACTCACCACATAACCACATGTCCAAGGCTCTGTTACCTCATGATACACTATGACAGTGCATAGAAGTATGTGGTTTGCTCATCAATACCACTAGGACACATCTACTTACAACAAGTTCCAGTGTAACACCTAAGCTGTCAGCTAACCCTCTTCTGGATGATCAAGGTGCCATGCAATAATCCCTTTAGTTCAGTTATGGCCCTTTTTCCGCAGCTCATCCATTTCAATGGCTGACACAGTCAGATTAAAGGATTGCGCTACGGAAGAAGAACAGCTCTTCTAAACTGCATAGTGTAACTGCTAACAGTTTAACGAAACAAGGTCCCTGCTGTATCCTATATCTCTTCTCAAGGCCTCCCCTTGGTGCAGAGATAACCTATAGCTTTATGAAATTTAATACTGCCATTACTCTGATAGGAGGTTCCAAATTGAATCTGCTGGCTAGGAGGTTCCCCATGTGGACGCTGGCTATTAAATCTGAAGGCTCTCAGATCTCTAGTCGGGTGTAATTTGTGCCATGTCTCCCAAGGGGTCTTTCTACTTGATTCACACAGCAGCCTTGTGGCCAGCAGCCTTCTAAGGATGATTCTACCAAAGTGATGTCTTTGGAGTATGAAAACCCTTCTGTTCTCTTATGTATCAACAGTGCAAAATCTAATAGTGCCATTCCAGAAAACCATATTGTTTTTTAATAACAGTGAAAAAGATGGTAATATATGAATTATGTATATATGAATTAACTTTAAGAAACTTCCTAAGGGGCAGCTGGTGGGCTGGTGGGCTGGTGGTTAGGGAGTTGCCCCTGCAATCGGAAGGCCATGGGTTCGAATCCCAGGACTGCCAGTGCCATCACTGAGGTACCCTAGAGCAAGGTACTGTCCCCACACACTGCTTCCTGAGTGCTGTGTGGCAGGCCACCCCCTGCTTTAAAATGCAGAGAAAGGATTAAATGCAGAAAAAGAATTGGACTATAAGGGCCACTTTACTTTAAAATGTGCTTCAGAAGTACTCATCATACAGAAATATCCAAAGAGAGAAGCCTAAAAAACAAAGAAAGCCCAGTAGAGACAAGTGACTCCAAGCCAGTGGTCCCCAGTCCTGTTCCTGGAGATCCACCTTCCTGTGAAGTCTAATTAAAACCACAACCACACCTGCTCCAGCCAATTAACTCCCACAGAAGTCCTCAGTCTGAATCAGATGCATTAATGCAGGGGTGTCCAATCTTATCCACAAAAGGCTGGTGTGGTCGCAGGTTTTCATTGCAACAAAGCAGGAACACATGAGCCATGTCTCAAAGCCAAAGATGCACTGGAGGAAAGCTGCATTTCATGGCTGTTACTTTGCTGAAGTCCATCCAGTTTTGTTGAATGCTTCAAATGCACTTGACAAATGTATCCTTCATTTCTCAGAAATCTAACCGTTTTAAACATTGTATAATGAGACCTTCAGTCAGCCGCAATGTTTCATGCTCAGAGCAAAACCATTTAGAAAATGATGGAAACAGCCGTAAATGACAGAGCTTGAAATGAAATTTGTCGCATTGCAAAGCGGCAATGTGTCGGTACGGGCTCCTCAGGCTATCTCGAACAGGAGTGCATGGGTGTCGCTAGGATTTTACTGATGCTGCTGATCGATACAGATGCTTATCGATACTCTTACTAATACTACTCTCCAGGATTTGGTGCAGAAAATGAAGGAATCACATGAAAAGATTCAACAGTAATTTTATCATTACTGTTTAACGAAACGATTTCCTGAGTTTCTTGTATATTTAATGAGGGAGGAGCAACTGCTGCAAATGTCTGGCAATAAATGTCTGGTACCGATGTGCAGAGCATCACTCCTGTCCCTCCCACTGACAGAATCTAGCATCAACCATTTGAAAAGGCCAGCTATGTTAGAGTTCATTTAATACCAACAGCAGCACCGTTTGTCCAGGACGTTATTAATATGCTGGTATCAGTGAGAAGCTGGTACCAACGTAGACCTGCTTCTCGATGCCCATCCTTACTGAACACTGGAAAGGAGTATAACTGTATATTAGTGCTGCCAAGGTCTCTCCTAACTCAACTGTAGCACTGACTTTGAAACTATGGTCAACTCTTTGAAGAAAGAGAACACTGATTAGGAGTTCTCCGGCTTGTCTGGGATATAAACTGCATCCACACTGGCCCAGATAAGACCTTTGCATTAGCTTCAGGTAAAGTGGGGGATGGTGGTGGTGGTGGTGGAGGCGGCAGTGTATAAGATGGAGGTCAGAACTAAACTCTGCAACAAATCTCCAGGAGAAAGACTGGTAACCTACTGACATTATGTTCCTGTAGGTTCCACAACGTTTTGTTTCAGAAAAGCATCTATATTATACTTCGTATAAAACTGTTCATAAAGTGAACGCATGAGATGCCTAAATCAGAACTGAATAACAAACACACTATCTCTCTTACACACACGCACATAATTAACTACTTCCTTTTTCCCCAATCACACTGCATACAGACACTATTCTGCTATAAACAAAAAACAACTGCCACTGTAAATACCCTGTTTATTTATATACTGTTCTTATCCTGTTGCTGCTTCTTGTTGGTTTGGACAATTATTTAATTCTATCTACCTCAATCTTTGCATTCTCTGCACACTTAACAACTCTGCTGCTAGAATTCAGTATGTCATATTTTTGTATTCGCTCACACTAGTGTTGTTACTACTCCTGTCAGTTGCACTGTATGTTGTCCTGTCAGTTATTGTACTGTTGCTCTTGTGTGTGTGTTTTTTTTTCTTTAGTTCTGTCCTGCCCACACTAGTCTTGTGTTGTTTCTGTTTGTGTTCTTTGTGTTGCACCATGACACTAGAGGAACGTTTTACTAAACTGCATACTGTGTTTATGACAAAAATTCAACACCTACTGGACTAGACTTTATACACGCTGCATAATTTAAAAATATACATTTTTATCTCCTAAAACCTTTCCAAATGATCGAAAGTTTATTGTGGTTTCATCCTCTGATAAAATGCCTACATGTGTGATCATGACTTGTTCCTCATTAGCAGTGCAAAAGGGCTGACGTCACACGAGAGAGCGTGCACTCAGCACACGGATGTAAACCAGTCGGAGAGGCTGTACAGGTCACAGCAGCCCTGTGTGCACAGGAAGTCAAAGCGCTGAGATCACGGACAAAAGTACTGAGTGCAACTGCTGGAACGCGAAAGTGGAACCAGCAGGCGACCACCCATCGGGCCCAAAAACGCACTCCAGCCAAGAACGCAATCACTGTTCCTATTATTCCCCCGTCACGTTCGCAAAACTGGAAAAAAAAAGTACCGCACGGTTCGGGCGCAATGCATACATGACGCACAGAGCGCAGCGCGCGCCGCCTCTCACCCGCAAAGCGAGCGCCACTCGGCGTGAAAGTGCGTCTAGACGCGCAGAAGCGGCCGCAGCTCTTACCTGGGCACGCGCAACCTCCTACAGACATCTTCACATGTTTGGCTCTGCTCGGAACAGAAAGCTTCTGGCCAGTCCACGCGCTGTGAGCATGGGCTTCCTCTGAGGAGCAGAAAGACAGGGGAGGGGAGGGCAGTGAGGAGAGGAGGACAGGAGGAGGAGGAGGAGTGCAAAAGGGAATAAAAATGTAGAAACAAGAGCTAGATCGGAGAGAAGCAGGAAGCAGGAATTACACTCCTGCTCGACTCTGCGCCCAGACTTATTAATATGCAAATTACAATACTTGTGGGAGGGGACAGTCCGAGTGAGAGAGGAGAGGAAGTGAGTGTGTGACAGTGAGAGAGAGAGAGAGAGAGAGAGAGAGAGAGAGAGAGAGAGAGAGAGCAATAAAGCGAGAGAAAAAGAGCAAAACAGAGGGAGTGAGATAATGAAAGCTAGTAAGAAAGAAAGATCAAGAGAGAGAAAAAGAAAACGAGAGAGAGAGAGTGAGATAGAAAGCCAGAAAGAGAGAAAGAGAGAGAGATCAATAAAGGGAGAGAAACAGTAAGAAAGAGGGGGGGGAGAGAAATGGAGTAAGAAAGAAGGAGTGAGAGAAGGAAAGCTAGTAAAAAAGAGAGTAAAAGAAAGAAAACGAGAGGGAGTGAGATATAGAAAGCCAGTAAGAAAGTAAGACCAAGAGAGAGAGAGAGAGAGAAAAACGAACTGAGAGAAAGAGAGTGAGATCAAGAAAGCCAGAAAGAAAGAAGAGAGAGGGAGAGATCAATAAAGGGAGAGAAACAGAAAGAGAGGGAGTGAGATCAAGAAAGCCAGTAAGAAAGAAAAAGAGAGTAAAAGAAACAAAATGAGAGAGAGATAAAGCCAGAAAGAAAGAGAGAGAAAAAAGAGCAAGCAATAAAGCGAGAAAGAGTAAGAGTGAAGGAGTGAGAGAAAGAAAGAAAAAGAGTAGTAAAAGAGTGTAGTAAAAGAAATAATGAGAGAAAGAGAAGAGGAGCAAGAGAAAGAATGCCAGAAAGAGAGAGGGCGAAAAAGAACGAGAGAAAGAGAAAGGGAGCAAAAGAGAGAGGTAGTAAATGAATGAGAGACAGAAAGAGTTAAGAGAGGAAAAAGAGCCAGAGAGTGTGTGAGAGACAGAGAAAGAGAAATGGAGTGAGAGAAGGAGCTAGAGAAAGAAAGAACAGGAGGAAGAGAGATGGAGAAAGAGAACAAGTGCTGTCAAAGTAACCTGCAAGACAGATCTTGGAACACATTAGTCATGTGATGCATTTTTGTGGATGTATTGGCTATTTTTGCCCTGTGCTGCTGAGGGAGATAAACAGAAGCCCAGAGTCATTACAGCCTAGTGGAGCTATGGTGCCACACACACACACACACACACACACACACACAAACACACACATACTGCTCCTGTCACTCCCTATGGTCTGCTGCACGACTCACCCCAGCCAGAGTGAGACATACACTCCATCTCCTGCTGCATTACTGATCTCTCTTGTCCTCTTCACACCCTCTATCTTCCCTCCACCTTTAAATTACAGCATCTCTCTCTGTCTCTCTCCATTCCTTTACATTCCTGTTTCTTTGTGTTCTCATTTCTTTTTCCATTTCTCCACCTCTCTTCCCCCGTCTGCCACAAGCCCTCATTTATTTGTGCTGACAGGCGAGCGTTAAGGGCTACAGACAGTATTGATTAAAAATGCAAAGCCCACCTGGAGCGCAGGGACACTGGGGACTCCGAGGAGCCTGAGAGACACAAGCTAATGAGCGGAGTGGTGGTGCTGGTGTTTAAACTGTAATGGAAACAAGTCTCTAAAACTAATTCAGGGATCCATAAAACAAACACATAACACATCAGTCATAACTGCAGCTAATTAGCCTTCTACTTTTATAAGGCACCTGCAGTCGGTCTTTGTCTGCAAGCTCATTTTCACAGCTACCTCTCTTAGTGCCTCACTGGTTCTATTTCCTTCCCTCCTTGGAGAACACGCAGCCCCTGGTCCGCCTGGCATCGCTCTGTGTCGCCCCTGTGATCGATCCCTTCACTTTCACCCCACCTGCCTCTCCTTAAAGCTTTTCCCCTCTGGCGAGCCACCAAATCTCACACACCACTGAGTCCTTCACAGTGCCTGTCAAGCCTGCTGACTGCTCTGCCTCCGGAGCTTTAAGAAACCCTGGAGGGGTGTGTGTGTGTGTGTGTGCGTGTGTGTGAACGAGGGGCTGAAAGGCTGAGTTACAGCCTCTTGATCTCACAAACACAACGAACAGAGATGTGTTTAAAGCAACCCCTCGTTGGCCCTTGTTGCCTGTCACTCAAAATCAATATGCTGACAAAAGAGACAACACTTTTCTCAGAACGCACCGGGGGCATTCCTGTCGTAGTATGAATGACAAGGCAGGCAAAGGTGAACTTGTCCTAATAATTGTCAGGTTTTCAGGTGAGAGTTCCAAGGGCTTTTACATGAACTCACCTCAAAACACATTTTAATTCCACAGCTTCACTTATTATCACTAAGGAGTGAACTAATATCACCACAGAGAGGCTGCCAAACAGGCTGAAGAACAAAGAGATGCGCAATATGACAGTAATTTCACTGTGAAAGGTCCTCTGTGCCACCGAGGCAGCAGCAGCTTTTGTGGGAAATTGCTTTTTTGTTTTCCGAGCCAGAGAATGGGGCTTTGAAGCCCTGAGCCTCAGGAAATGCACTTCACCAATGACTGCACAATCAGGTCTGCTCGCACGCCCTCCCTCTCTCTCTCTCTCTCTCTCTCTCTCTCTCCCCCTCTGTCTCTCACACACGCCACAGCTCCACTGAAAACAATGATGGTCCCCCTACTGTCTGTTCTTCACCCTCTCTCTCTCTCAGGTGGTACGGCAGTGCGAGAGCCATAGCTGTTCACCTGTGTGCGGGAACACACTCACCTTTTCTTCACGCCAAAGCGACGACCCCACTGCGGGCACCTGAGAAACACACACAAGCACAGGGATCAGAGTCAGCTCTAACAACCAATTAACACACAAAGCAGAACATGCAGCCTGAGACACTGCTCTCCACAGCACGGCATAGCATCACTGTCACTGAGCCCAGAGCATTATAACAATGACATTGCATTATGCTACAGTAAACAAGTGACATTATCTCTTATCAGCACTGATTTCCTTACCACCTTTCTTTTTTTATCTCTTTCCAAATCTGCGATGTTTTGTTGTAGAGCAAGCACTGAGTCTGACGATCTGGAGCTGGGTCAATTAGCCTTTAAAAAAAGAATGGACTGACAGAGAGCAAGAGAGAGAGAGAGACAGAGAGAGAGAGGTGATGTTGTGGAGAGTGAGAAAAGGAGGCGGGAGAGAGAGCTCACAGATCCAGTGGAAAAAAAGGGGGGAAAAAAATATGACGCAGATCCAGAGCAACTTCTCTCCAGCCCGCCATACCCGGAGAGGGCACAGTCGCCATGGCAACCACAGAGCAGTGATAGCTCGCTGGGGCACACAAGGCACGGTATTATTCTGTCTCTCACTCGCTGGAAATACACAGCTCCAGGCAGCCAGGCAGCCAGGCACGCACACACACAGGCAGGCACAGACAGACAGGCAGGCGGGAGTCTCACATTCAATTAACTCCACCGGCCTAGGGCCCCACATTCCAGCCACCTGTGACCAACACCAAGGACTGATTGATCATTAAAGGTCAATCATGGATCGGCCGAAACTTCATCCTTAAACCTTGGCTTAGATCAGGTCAGATCGCTGCAGACGTGGGCATGGAATAATTAAATTGTGAACTGACTACATTATGACCACAACTGAATTATCTCACTACCATGTCTTACTATGTAATGACAACTAATAATCAAGACCAAGCATTATTTTTACCACGGATACCATAACCAAAGAAAGAACACAATTTAAACTTGCCTTAATTAGGTTCTGTCAAACATTGCGTTACTCTGCAAGTAATCCATACATCATGCATTTTGCACAAATGTTACATTTCAACATACAACATTCAACATCCTTCTGAATGTGAATGCTTCTGCTGATGTTGTTTTATGCACTTCATGGTTGTCGGTTGATGCCTTTGCATTGTGTTTATACGTAAATATGAGTATTATGTGTGACTGTGTCTATTTATTATGGGAATACTGCCCAGTGTTTTTTGGTTATTGCAGCACCAACTAATGAACTACTTCCATCAATCCATCTGTAAATCTGTCTAGCAAAAATATCTTCTTTATAGCTACTTTTCACTAACAGAGTCAGTAACCATACAGGCAGTCAGCACTCATTATCCACTCCACTTTTCCTAGGCCTCAGGGTGACCTACGCAGAGGGAGCACTGTAGAGAGTAACAGGAACAGAATGATACTTGCCTGAAAAAGTCCAAACTACATCAGTGCATCTCAATACAGTTTATGTAAGGAGGACATCAAACTCAGCCCAGCAAGGGACAACGTGCCTGCTCTGGTCTTCAGAGATTTTTTTTTTTCACTTTTCACAAAGAACAAATGTAAGCTCTAAAAACATTGGTTCTAGCCAAAAGGATATGAGACATTGTGCTGTTTTTATAGTTTAAAGAGCAGGATCTGTTTCCTGCCAAGAGAAATGAGATAAAGCTGCAAAGACGAAGGAAAGAAGAAGAAGAAGGGGGAAAAGTGTGTGGTCTGTGAATGTTCTTCATACCTTTCAGTCTTACCTTGTTCCAGCAACACCAGTGGAAATATCTTTAGTGCCGCCTTAATGATGAGAGTATGAAGGAAGGTGACCCACTTTATTGTGCCACGTCTCTAAGCAGCCAGCTGCCACAGATGATGTTCTGGCCCAATTTAAATGTCTTCTGAGCATGAACATGCGAGTACGAGCAGGTGGGCGGCTTGTTGGCAGGAACATGATGCAGTGCAGCTGTAGTGACTTCAGCCTCCTCCAATAATTAGCCTTAATGGCAGAGCAATGCAGTCCACCAGTTCCTATACAAACATCCTCCAGTCCTTCACTGGATAAAAGAGGAAGAGATGTAAAGTTAATAGAAAATTGAATATTTGCAGCAGTTTTCTTATATGGATTATTACTGTGACGCCCCCGTGGCCCTTCTAGGCATTCAGAAAGGGCCAAATGATTTTAGGGAACTACAATTTTTTTATTCAAGTTAATTTTTATTATTATTATTTTTAATTTAGTTAATTTTTATTCAATAGTTATTTTGTATTAAAAGCAAGTGCTGCAGTATTATTTCATTTTCAGGTTTGGTAGGAAACAATAGGGCTAAATTCCTTGGGATGTGCAGAAGAAAAAAAATCAGTCAGATTTGTCTGTTAAATGCTTCTAGTAAACCATAGAGTCTCCTTTCATCACGTTTAATCTAGAACAGTGAAAAAAAATCCTTCTTGATACACTCAGAAATTAGCAGATGGATAGCTTCGTGGTTAGGGCGTTTGCCCTGCAGTCAGAAGGTTATGGGTTTGAATCCAAACTGCTAGTGTCACCACTGAGGCACTCTTGAGCAAGGTACCGTTCCCACACCCTGCTCCCCGGGCGCCCCTCATTGGTGGTAGCGTAGTGGTTAGCCTTCACTGGTAGTGATTCGCCCTGCGATCAGGAAGTCGTGGGTTCAATTCCCAAGACTGCTAAGCACCTCTAAGGTACCCTGAGCCGTCCCCACACACTGCTCCCAGGTGTTGTGTTCTTGGCTGCCCGCTGCGTCACTTTTTGCGTCACAAATTTCGTGCTGTTCACACTGTGTGCTGTGGTGTGTGTACGTATGACAGAATGGTCACTTTCACTCTGTTTTCCCTCTTTTTTCCTGTTTTGATATTCATGACCCAGAATACAATATTTTAAATTTGTATTAGATATATTTCTTTACACATTTTTTAATATATACTGTATATCACAGGCACTAAAAGTTACTGCAACAATAATAGTAGTATTATATAATATGAAAATCTGAAAAATGCTGTTGGCCTGGAAATGGTGGTATGGTATCATAATCTTCTAGGGGAGAGCACTTCCCATTTTCTTTTTATTCTTTTATTTTTAAGTACTTTTAGTGACAAACATATAATGCGGTATTATATCATGTAATAAATAAATCCATCACTCTCAACATCATGTAATTGCCATTGACGGACTGCACTTACACACTAATAGATTGTAACATTGAGTGAAGATGTTCTTTTACCTTAAAGGTAAGTTATTGTGACTTGTATACAAACAAACAACAAAAAAAAAATTATAAAAGTATTGGATATTTTTCATGTTGGCCCTCAGCCCTCCACACACAAACGTGCCCACGGCTAACAGATTAATCGTCTGCACCCATGTCTTATGAATTAGGTCTACAATTAATGCCCAAATAAATAATTATACCCAATTTCCATCAATAATAGACTCGACTTCACTTTATTTTAAAGTGAACATGAAGGATAAACTCACAGGTAGAGAAGGGAAGTGGGTGGCAATGCACTGAGGGTTGAACACCCTGCCAAACACTGTTACCCGAGGAAGGCAAATTCTCAGTTCAGTGCCCAACCTGAGGCTCTACATAATTTAGTCCATCAAGTGCAATCACAAGATTAACCATTAATTAAATTGTGTAAGACGAGTAAATAACATCACAACATCTGGGTCTAATTTATAAAAAAATAATTAGGTTTAAGGGATTGCCTTTCATAAACAATGCAATCACACACCAGAACCAAATGTTCATTCTGGGAAGAAATCAATGGATAACAAGATGCAGACTATGACAGAACTGACTGAAAGAATCCACTGGTATGTACGTATAAAATGATGCTCTCTGGAAGAAATTAAAGCAAATAAGATGTTGACCATCAGAAGACCCAAGTTGTTTTTCCACTAAAGCATTTATCTCCACATTCGTATGTTCAGAGTGCACCAGTTTTCAGCAGGGAAAGACACTTCTTGCTGATCAGAATAACACAAATGCCACATATCTTTGCTACACCCTAATATAAAGGTGATACAAAGTATTTTTTAAGCGATAGCAAAAAATAAGTACTTTTGGTTCCCTGGAGAACCATGTTTGTAGAGATTTGAGTGTGAAGCACCAGTATAAATAATCACAGAAAATGTATGTACCATTTTTGCTTCCAACAACCAGAATATTATATAAGTTTCTTAAAACTTAAGGTTCTTAAAACGTTCACTTTCTTACCACTCCCTAGACTCCAAGTATCTTATAAATTAGATATTGTATAACCACTGCAATTAAAAGTTGTTTTATTTAGGGAACTAAAGTGGCATCACACAAAAAAAACACCATTTTTGTATAGCCAGCTCCCCCATAATAGAAAGTGCGTTACTTGGGAATAACTTGGTTATAATAAAGGTTGCAACTAATTCTTAAATTTTAAAGTCACAGACAAACTAGGACAGTTTCAGTCATGTAATGACTTTTACAACAATATTCTCTTTACATTAGCTTTCTCGCTTGCTTGTTGGTGTTTAACCTGCATTGGTGACTTTAATCACACAGATGACCCGTAAGACAAGGATACACAAACTGCAGAAGAGAAACATGACAGAGGAACTAATGTAAAGTTTATTTAAAAAAAAATCTAAGGAACTTTAATTCTATTGTTGCACAAAATATACTAATTCAAGTGTTTCCAATGACTCATGTCTATTTATGTCCATTTATTTTCACAAACTTTCAAGCATTTCAAAGACTTGTAGGAAACATGTATAACTTCACTACTTTAAGAGAAGAATAACTTACCTGAATTACTTCTGGAACAAATTAGTGTCCTAAGTTTTAGGACATTAGAATCAAAGTGAGAAAACAAAGCTAACAGTAAACACACACACACGTGATATTTTTTTCAAGAACAGAGATTTAATACAAAAACAAGGTTACAGGCATGTACAGTGTGTCAAACATGTGAAATTTCAAGAGAAATAAGAAGCTTGAAATCCACCGCACTGACACTGCTGCTGGCTGACATGGGTCCTGTGCAGTCAGGTCTAATCCACAAAACTATTTATATACAATGAACAATTTCCAGCCATGCAGCACTACTCAATCCTCCATCACAGTTTCAAGCCCTTAATGTCCTTTTAATGGTGGCTGCTATAAATGTGCTGCGATTTTCCTTTATCTAGTCCATTTCTGAGGAGTCAAGCTCATTGAGGAACTTCTGGCACTTGGCAATAAGGATATTAATTGCCTCACTGACCAGGATGTCTGGTGGTAGGATTCCTGTAGACTCCACTGAGACTGAAAGAAAAGCACATAAAGTAATTAAAGGAAGAATTGTCACAATAGTCTGACCATGCATGCTTGACCATTAATAAAAACTTACATATGAAGTGGTCCCGCACTCTTCCTAGTTTCACCAAACTCTTTAGGTCTTCATGCCGGAGTACTTCTCTGCTACAGGTGTCTAAGCGACTGTTGACCACTTTTGCCACCTGTCTTCCTAAAATGGACAAGATGTACCAAAAGTTATGGTGCTTTTCCACTGGCACAAGGAACTGTGCCATATTGCAAACAAATGTTTTTCTATTGCAAACAAAGTGGCTCGTACCCGAGCCGTACCTGTGCTCAATAGAAAGGCCAAAAGCAAGTCGCATCTGAGCAGACTCAAACACTGTGTTTTATTTGGTCAAAAAATGTTGCCATGACAACAGACTGACTTGGAAAGGGACACCCCTTTTCTTTTTTTACTGTCTGTGCAAAAAAACAACAAACTAACAACTGGCAAAGTACAAGCACTACTATCTATTTGGGCTGAAGATAAATGCAGTGAGAAATGCAAAGGTACCGTCACTAACAAGTTAGCTGGGTTAGGTATTCACGGCATGGCTAGATAATGCAGACCAAAAAAAAAAAACAAGATCATAATAACAAAAATGTCTCTGCCAGAAAAAAAAACTTTCCGCTGCTACAACTCCATGGACGTGGTTTTGGGACAATGACTGGCCAGAAACTGTGGGGAGAGAACTGTGCTGCCAACGTGTCAGGAAAAACCGCCACTGGGCTGAGATACACTGGAAATTCAAAGTGTTTGGAATACTACTAAGAAATTAAATGTCTTTCACTGGAAGAGAGATTAGATAAGAGATAAGATGTATTAGTCCCACAAGTGGGAAATGTGCTTTGTCACTGCAGAAAGTTGACAGTACAAAGGTAAGAGGAGCAAAATAAAAAAAATAAAAAAAACAACAACAATAGAATAGAATAAAATACTATACCAACAAGTACAGTATAAAAAAGCAAGGGCCTACCATCAATGTTCTCTATTTCCATGACTCCAGGTGAGAAGCACTGCTTCAGTCTCTCCGCTTTTTCTCCTTCAACAGTCTGCAATAACGTGATCTCTGGAAGTAGTCTGTAGCTCGCTGTAGCCACTGGGGAAAACTTGGCATGGTCTTTGCCTGCACATGGAAAAGTGTCCAATAAGCTCCATAGTGCATAACAATTCCTTTTTTAAAATAAAACAATGTCGCAACATGTCAACATTCATTGATTCAAAATGAATCAATGATGCCACATAAAAAAATACCCACAATAATAATCACCCACCAAAATATCCACAATGTCCTCAGAGAATATGAGGATATTGTTTTATTAATTTATTTATTGTCATTTATCACAATAGCAATAACTGTCATATTTCCCAGCTCCATTTATAATAAATGCTACCTTAATAAAGCTCATTTATTCACCTATTCCTTTAACGCAGTGCATAACTATGTCAAGCTCTTGTCCTGGCCGAAGCTGTGCCAAGAGGATGTCTCCAAGCACAGGACCAATCTTAGCATCAGCAAATACATCAGCCTGGTTTCCAATAGGTACCCATGTTATGTCCTTTGAATACACTGAAAAGTGATAGAAAAAGAAAGGCTTAGTCACTTTGTGAATCAACAACACACGGACTGAACAGGACATTCACCTAACTATACAAATACTACAATTTATTTTCATTTATTATCAAATCCGCACATGAAGACCTTTGAGTACTATGTAACTTTCTATGCACAAATATGTTTTAAATTAAATGAATGATTATGTGAAACATCAAAACATCAGAAACCTCAGTATTTCTGTTTATCTTCATCTATAAACTTTTGTTTAATCTATCTAGTGTTTGTCTGGTCTATATAGTATTCAGGCTACTTAAAGCTATTATGCTTGTCTCATTTACAACAATGAATTTCTCTCAAATGACTACATAAACTTGTAACTGCAATAGTTGTCATCCTATATTATACTTTGAGCTCTTCATTCTACAGGGCAGCAGAACACTTGAGACAGCACGGAATTACATGCAAGTCATTTTGCTTCATCTTCCTACCCATATGATTCAGGTACAGTTCTTTGGGATCTGATGAGTCTTTGGAGGCCCTAGGGTTCCTGGTGCACTTGATCTTCAACTGAAGCTGAATCGTATCGATTTCTGTGCCTTCTTCATCTCCTAACAGAACAAACCAACACAAAGTGATTTTAATTTGAAATCAGTGAGTCAAAGCAAAAACACACATAAATCAACGAAAAGCACGTTATGGCTAAAAACATAAAATAATAAAAAACCCTCACCAACATTTCTGTACTCAAAAAGACGAGGATCAGCTTTAATGGGTATCAGACCAAGTCTGTGGGCTAAAATCTCATCCTGAATGATGGATGTGTTGTTATAAATAAAAACTCTCTCAATTGCCATAGTTGGAACCTAAAGGTGTAAACAATCAGAAAAAGACCAGATTGGGAAAAAAGTTCTTGGTTATTTACCACTACATATTATTTTCTAATTCTAATACTAATTTACTTCCAATTAAGCAGTGGAATACCTCAGCAAGCAAAATCCTACGAAAAGCATTTGCAATGGCAGCATCTACTCCCACCATGTCAAACTCCAGAGTGTCTTCATCCATGTGCACAATGTCAAGCTTAAAATTCTGTCATAAGAGAGGAAGCAAATGAAAAACCAAGACAAAGGATAGAACAGAAAAATATACAGGCAATAGTAGAACAGTACTTAATAAATAATCCGGATGATAAATTAATGGGGCAGCTGGTGGCCTAGTAGTTAGGGAGTTGCCCCTTCTATCAGAAGGTTGTGGGTTCAAATATCAGAACCACTAATGGCACCACTGAGATACCCCTGAGCAAAGCACTGCCCCTACACACTGCTCCCCGGAAGCTGTGTTCCTGGCGGTCCACCGCTTCACTTGAAGAATGGGTTAAATGCAGAGAAAAAATTCGCATGGTTCACACTGTGTGGTGTGTTTATGTGTGACTATAAGGGGCCACTTTATTTTATTTTATTTTAAAACCTGATGATACCTCTTTGAATTTCCGGAGATCCCATGTGTCATCATAACCTGGATAATTTCCTGGGAAATCGGTAGAATGCACCTAAAGAACAATCGAAATCAAAGATATTAACAGGTATACCAGTAAAACGAACGGAAAATGACAATTTTAAAACCCAATAACAGTGGAGAACAGACTGCAACTCCTGCCAATCTGAATGTAAAAATGTGTTCCCGTTTTCTCACACCAACAGGCCACATCATTTCTGTTACACATCACACAGACTGGATCTTAACTACAAACTGAAACAGACACACTCACATTTTTAACTCCAAATTCTCCCAAAATCACTCTGTCACGGATCTCATCCACGTTTCTCATGGGGGCCGCCATCGTCCCTGCTCTTCTTAGATTCACTGCACTCCAAGTCTTATCTCCTTTTCAAAATAAAAGACTTTCGCGTTTACGCATGTAAATGCAATTTTGAATTCCAGGTAAAATATCATAATTCAGATTGTCTGGCCTGTAGAGTAATAGTTGTCATCCTGTATAATACTTTTATTCCCTTTACAGAACTGACTTACATGCAGTCATTTTGCTCCATGTCCTTATCCATATGATTCAGGGACCGTTCTTTAGGATCTGATGAGTCTTTTGAGGCCCCAATGAACAGCATGTTCTGGATAAAAACATAAAATAATTATAAAAAGAAACCTTAACCAACATTTCTGTACTCAAAAAGACGAGGATCAGCTTTAATGGGTATCAGACCAGTCTGTGCGCTAAAATCTCATCGTGAATGACAAATGACGAAAACCTTCTCATTTGCTATAGTTAGAACCTACAGGTGTAAACATGCAGTAAGAGAAGACTTTTGGGAGAAAAGTGCTTGGTTAAGCAATTAAGCAATGGAATAACAAAACATTGGAGATCAGTGAGTTGAAGCTTAACTGGAGGTGAGTGAATCATTACTATAACTTAGAACAACACATCATTTCACATTTATATAGGTAAATGTTTTTTTTTAAATTACGGGTAAAATATTATAATTCAAATGTTATGTTGTTTTTTGAACGAGTAATGACAATTCAGTAATGACTTTTATTCTGTAAGCTGTTTGTGTTATTAGGCGCCCTTTCAGTCAATGCAATTTTGTAACGAGTGTGTGAGGGAAAAACCCAAAAAACAATAACAAAACATAATTGAAGTTGTTTTTTTTTTTGTTGTATACATTTTATTCAACACGCCAGCTGCCTTTGGGATCTTAAACCAAATCCAGAAAGGGCTGTACTTCTCTTTTTGAGTCCATTTTTCTGTTGGGAGCGACAGAAGAAGGGGATGGACGACAGCTGTGAGAGAGACCAAAGTTCTGGAGCCAGCCAAGACTCATTTCACAGCAAAACACCTCAGGATAAACAAGACTTCGACGATGAGGTAGACACTTGCGTCTTAAATGTAGTTTATAACTGTGTTACGGAAAATAAAAAGCTAACCTATCTAGCTCGCTAGCCAAGCAGTTTAAAGTTAAGTGAAGTAAAGTGGTCCCTTATAGTCACATATAAACACACCACAGTGAAATTCCTTCTCTGTATTTTACCCATTCACCAAGTGAAGCAGTGGGCTGCCATTTAACAGGAGCAGTCTGTGGGGGTGGGACCTTGCTCAAGTTTTAGTGTAAACAGCCACTAATAAGCAAGTTGACAAGTTTCGAAACTTCTCAGACATTGAACATATAATGGTATTGTTCACTTTCCATCAACTTTAAGCTGCTGGTCAATATTTTTTTTACAACAGAATCATTGTACCTTTCATCAGACACTTGGGGAACTTGGGGCACTTGGTAAACTGGTGGTTAGGGAGTTAGGGAGTTGCCCCTGCGATCATAGGTTCGAATTCCAGAACTGCTAGTGGCACCACTGAGGTACCCTTGAGCAAGGTACCGTCCCCATACACTCTTCCCCGGATGATGTGTTCCTGGCTGCCCACTGCTTCACTTGGCGAATGGGTTAACTGCAGAGAAAGAATTTCACATTGTTCACACTGTGTGCTGTGATGTAGTGTGTTCATGCATTACTATAAGGGGCCACTTTACTTTACTTTAGGATCAGAATTGACAGCTAGTTCCCGATAATATTCACAACTTGAACTGTGCCACAGACTTTAAGCTGCCGGACAAGATTTGTTTACTTACAATTAATTTAATTACTATCGACTCAAATGGTGGTTAGGAGTATGTAATAGAGATAAGTTGTATATGAGTAATACTGGCATTAGTCCTGTTTTACATGGGAAGACTGTTGAACATAATAAAATATTGCACATAATGGAATGATTTAGCACCCATTTAGAAATCTTCACATGATACTGCACTTGGTAAGACTGTATTCATTTAAACCATTGTGTTTTTGTTCTGTCACAAAGCCTTCGCTACCTCTTAGGAACTTTTATCCCTATATTCGCTGTGCTCTTTGCACTGGATTCTTCATCGATGCCACTACCATCACCGAATGTCTTCACACATGTGAGCCCCAGTGTATACTGGCTACTACAGCAATACTGAGATGAAATATCAAATACTAGTGATAATAATAAAATGTTTGCCATTTTGCAATTAGATTGTTTCTTGTGATAAACAAATGCATTTAATTTTTTCTTGCAGTCTGTAAAAGTTGCATTGTCAAGCACTTTTTCTACAGCAACAAGTGTCCCAACTGTGACATTGTCGTCCATCAAACTCAGCCACTGTACAATATAAGGTATCAGCATATAGTATTGCTGTTTTCTTTCCTTGTTGAAGCATTATAACGATCTGGATGGGAGTTTAGTTTTAGTTAGTTTAAACTACATGAAATAGAAAAATGCATGTAGAATTTATTCTCTTACGGTACAACTGATTTAGAACAATACTGCCAATCATGTTTTACCACTTCTTCCGCAGGTATTCTTCTGTAATATTAAGCTTAGTTATTATTAATATAAGCTTGAGAAAGGTGCTATAAAAATAAAAACTATTATTATTAGTTATTGATATTATTATTATTATTATTATTAATTATAGTTTATACCTAATGCCTAACGTCATAACTAATTCCTTATTTGTTATAGACCTGACCGGCAATTGCAAGATATTGTTTATAAGATGGTTCCAACTTTAGAGGAAGGTAAGATGTTCTGTATGCTCTACCAGTTTCTATGTACTCATTATAAATTCTAATCATAATGTTTTTTGCTGTGCTACATTTATGATCCGTGATGACTGAAGTGTGCAATGAAAGTATGTCTTCTCGTTTTTGCCCCCAAGCGGAGAGGAGGCGAATGTGTGCATTTTACGAGGAAAGAGGACTTGTAGTTCCAAAAACAGGTATGCTAAGTTTATTGATCTCTTTTTCACCACATTCAACTGTCCTGAATTTACTGTCATTTATTCTGAACTACGGTGCTGTTTAAGGAGAGACTTTATGTTCTTCCCCCTTCAGCGGCAATCTCGAACACCTTGCTTCCAACAAAACCTCAGAAACAGAAACAGAAAGATCTGACAACACAGTCTGTTTTTACCATTCCTCCAGAACTGGACGTATCTCTGAAGCTGGAATTTGTTGGGTGAGTATTCTAGCTTTGTGTCTAATTCCTCTTGTGAAGTATCTTACCACTAGATGGCGTTGAAACATCATAAGCAATGAGAGCCTTGATGAGTTCTGTATTCTGTCTTTTGCATATCTAATGTTTTTGTCTGTGTTTGTTGTGTTTCTAATTCACAGCGCAGAGGAAGGCATTGAAAATTACAAGGTATTTTTATTTTTGTATGGCATGTGTAAAGCAATCATCTAATGTATTTTGATGATCTGTTGGTGTTTGTTATTAATAATAATAATAACTATTATTATTCTGCAGCCTCTGGAGAGAAAGTATGTGCGTGTATCAGGTGAAGCTACTATCCGCCACGTTCAGCTGTTTATCAGAAGAAAGATGGAGTTGAGTCCAGATTTAAAGGTACAGCAGGCTTGATTTATCATTCTTGGCATTCATTTACATTTATAGCATTTGGCAGACACTCTCACACAGAGCAAAACACAGGGCTGCTTTGTGGTCCTCACACTAGTAAGCCTCGATTGGGTTGACATCAGGGGAGTTTGGATATCAAGTCCACACCTTGTTACTCTTTGTTACTCACTTCATTCCTCAGCAATTTTTGCAGTGAGGCAGGGTGCACTATCATACTGAAATAAAACTCTTCTGTTAGAGAATACTGTTACCATGAATTGGTGTCTGCAACAACATTTAGGTTGGTAATACATGTCAAAGTAACATCCACGTGAATGCCAGAATGTTTCACACCAGAACATTGTCCGTGACATTGCACTCGCTCTGCCAACTTGCATTTTATAGTGCAACCATTGTGGCATCTCCTCTCCAAGTAAGCAACACACACACAGACCTTCTTCCATTGCTCCATGGTCCAGTTCAAGGTCCAGTGCCATTTTAGGTTCTTTTGATTATCACTATGAGTTTGGGGTCAGACTGGGTGCTCTAACAAGTCTGTGGCTATGCATCCCCATACGCAGCAAGCTCTGATGCACTATGTATTCTGATACCTTTCTGTCAAAGCCAGCATCTACTTTATTAGCTCTTCTGGGGGATTGGACCACTCCCCATGCCTTTCCTCAGCGGCTGCTCTTCTTAGGACCACTGCATACTAACAACCATGTTGGCGTCACAGTTTGGTCCTTGTCAAAGTCACTCAGCTCCTTACACTTGCCCATTTTTCCAGTTTTCAGCCCATCAACTTCAAGAACCCATATCCACTTACTGCCCACCCCTTGATAGGTGCCATTGTAACAATCAATATTATTGGCTTAACCTGTTAGTTGTTTCAATATTGTGCTTATCGGTATATACTACAAAGCAGGACTTGTGTCAGGTTAACTTTAATTCATAGCAGTGACTTACTTTCTGTTCAAATAACCTGTATAATAAGCTATTCATAGCTGATTAATCTCCAAAACTGATTTATTTGGGGGAAGTTGGGTGAGAAGAATATTGTACCAGTCAACCAGATTGTTCCAACTGTCATGAAAAGGTTTTGTTTTCACATTTTTTCCCTTGACACAGGGCTTCAGTCCAAATCAACTCTTCATATTGTGTCCTAAAATTAGAGTTTTACTTATAAATTAAGCAGTCATTGTAAAACTGCAAAATAAAATTTGATTTATTTTGTTACTGGAAATGGGTTTTAACATTTATAAATTTGTGTAAGGAAATTCATCACAATCTGGGTGATATTACAGAATGTGGGGGAGAAGCTTCAGTAATTATATAGTGGGTCAAAACTTGCTCTAATAAGTTGCTCTGAATCTGCCAAAACACTTCTTCATATTTTATATTTAATTTATATTCATATTTTAAGTCCTGATTCTGAATTTAAACTATTTTACTGGTTTTGTTGTTTTTGAATGTGTGGGGTACTTGTTCCAGTTGCGGGTGTAGTGCATTTGGGAGTGGCAGAATAGGAGTAATGCGTCTTGAAGAGAAAGAAAATACTCTGGCAGTAAAGACTGACAACTTAAAACTATGGATGCACCGAAATGATTTTTTTTTTGGCCGAAACTGAAAATTGAAAATGAGGAAACACATGGCCCAAAACCAAAACACCAAAATAAATTATTGTACCAATTTTTTGTAAAGTCAAGCGTTGCAACTGCATAAGTTAATATCCATGGTAAAAAGAATAAATCTGTTACAAAACTATGAAAATATTTCTTTAGCATTCAAACAGTGCACAATATAAAATAACATTTGAAATAAAATATTTTACTTGGCCCGACTCATGAATAGCCTAAAAGCAAGATAGCTGAAATATTATACAATTAAATATCTTCTCTCATAAAACTAGTGAATTCAAGTGCATTTTAATATTCGGCATGAAGTGCATGAACAAAGTGCATTCAGAACAAGTGCTTTAAAAACTGCTGAAAGATATAACACCATAAAAGATATAACAATCTGTAGGCCTAACAAAATAGTGTATTAAAACAAAGACTGGCAAGGCCAGTGCTGGACTGGCCATCGGGCATACTGGACAAATGCCCGGTGGGCCGATGGTAAATATGGGCCAGCCAGGTAAATTTGGGCCAGCGCGGAATCCCGTCAGCATCCCCCCCTGAAAGAACAATAGTGAGTGGAGCCCCGGCTGCGCGGAATCTGTCATCAGCAGCACCCTCCTCCCGGCTGAACCACATAGAGAGCGGGCCCGGCCCAGAATCTTGTCAGCTTTACAAACGGCTTTCCGTGTGTCTTTCTTAGATATAATGCGCTCACACTTCAGACGTGTTGACTCTAATCCAATCTGGCGTGTGCAGGTTGCGGTTGTTGATTGCGTCATCACTGTTTCAGTTGCGTAAAAATTTTCGGCAGAAATTTTTCGGTGGCCGGATATTTGGTGCATCCCTACTTAAAACAGTACCAGTACTCTATAGGCTTAACCGTGTCAAGTAAAAGAACAATGTAGCTGTTTTAAAAGTAGGATGATGTGAATGTTCAGAGCAGTACATTGTTATTTAATTAAGATAAGCTTATCTGCGTCCTTTTTTCTTTTGAAGGAGTGTGTCTGGCCCACTCAAGCATAGAATTGGCTGTTAGCAAATGGGATTAAGTTATCTTCCCAGACTTTCCTTATACATATTAATGGAGTTTTGTTTCCTGTAACTCTCAGATCAAAATGTATGGTGGAGAATACTGACATTATATAAAATATAGAAATATTAAGCGTAACAGGGGAAAAATGAAAGCCATTGGGTCAGGCTGGATTGGATTTTCATTTTCTTCATTTATTTCCAGTATTTACATCATGGATGCGCAGTAGCGAGTATGGGTTTGGTAGGTTCTTTTGAGGTGCATCACATTCTGCCCCATTTTTTTGTGAATTTGTAGCAATGTAAATTAGCTGATGGTGGAAGCAGATTGCTTGTGGCTAAACGGTCATACCTGGATTAGTGGCTTAAGGTAATTTCTTGGCTGCTTCTTTCTGTCTTCTGTGGCTAAGACTAATCTGGCACTGGATGAAGCATTTGGAGACTGGCCAGCAAAATGTTACAGGGCACAGGCCGAAGGACAAAAGAGGGGGAGAAAAGAAGTGAGCCTGTTTGCTGTTGGATGAAAAAGAGAGAAAGGGGATATGACTAAAGACAATGGTGTTAAGACAACCACAGTGTGTATGTGGCATAGGTGGGAGTCCGAAGATCTGAAATTCTCTGGGGCCTGAAATTCAGCTGTCTTGATCATAATATCTTAATGTTTTAGAATCCTAAAGACTGTTCGATATCCCTGTGTGGTTTAGCCTTTGTCTTCCATATCATGGGCTGAAAACAATCTCTGACCAACAATTTCTCTTCTTATGTTTTAGGTGGATGTTGTTTGTGGGGAGCGACTCTTAGAGCAGCGCCAGTCTTTAAGAGAAGTGCAAAACACAATGGGGGAAAAATCCTTGCAAGTAAGTATCTGATAATTCCTTATTATGGACTGGAAACCTCAGTGGCACATTATTCATAGCTGGGTGTTGTTGCCAGATTCAGCTTGCGTTATTTATTTGCTACTTCTTTATTCCAATCTGTCAGCTAAAAATGAATCATTGTTATCAAGCTGAACTTTACATATATTAAACAATATATTAATGTTTACAGCATATTAACAGCTAAAAATCCTTAGTCACGAAAAAATACATAGTTTTGGGCTTTTCATGTATCAGCTAGGCTTTGAGTGGAAGCATTAAAGGATGCTGATTAGGGAATTTTTTTTTTTTTTTTTTAAAGGGAAAAAATCTAAATAATAGAAAATTAGCATTGAGTGGGATGTTGGGAGAGAATATGCATGTTCACAACAGGAACGGGGGAATTATGTAAAGTATATTTAGTGTACTTTTTCATCCTCTAAATACTGCCTTCAGTTAGCACTCAACATAATATAATTTCTTCAGACCAGAGATGCTCCTCTCCTTTCTAGAGGTTTCAGTCTAGACCTCAAATACCCTCTGCTAATCCAAAGTTTTGTTCTATTCCAGCACCCCTCACATTCAGCACATCTGAACCAAATGATAATGAGCTTAGCTGGCTCAGGTGTGTTGGGTGTTGGAAGAGCAAAACTGTAGGCTGGAAGAGATTGTTCTAGACCTGAATTAGGAACATCTATGCCAGTTTTTTAAAATAGATATTTTTCCTTTTCCCACAAACAGGATGGAATGCTGGTATTACAGTTTGGACTTGTGCTGCCTGCTCAGTGAACAGAAGATGCAAGTTCTAGTCTCTTGTTTACAGTGAATGGAGTAAGGGCTATGCTGAACATTGTCAAAACTTTTTCAAAGCTTTCATGTTCAAATATATTCCTTCCTTGAAGCCAGTTTTGCTCCAAAACTGCACATAATGATACTGGGAGCACTTTGTGCAATTTTCTACTTGTCTTCTACTTTTCTATGGGTTCTCTTTCATACAGTTATGTATTTTATAGAAGCACTGTCTTTACAGAAAACTGGATCAGTTACAACACTTAAAGTGAAATGGATTGAACTGTGTTTTGAACTTTATGCATTTAATGCGCTTGATTGACTGCTTAGTGCTTTTGAATCGAATCGCAATTTATATGATTTTTACCTTTAAGAATTGGAATTAGAAGAGAACCAAGGATTTGCCGAAGGTCTCGTACCGGTTGTTTAGGAGATACTACCAACACTGTGACACAATTGTTGTTAAACAGCATTAAATTAATGCGTGTGACATCAGAGCGTTATTTTTTTTCCCTCTGTGTAATTACATTTTGCCATTAAGATGTTATGCTTAAAAGAATGTAAATAGCCCATTAAACTAAAGCTGTAACTATGTCACTCAAGGCTATAAAGCTGGATAGACTCATTGTTTAAAAAAAAAAGGTTAATGGGAGGAGATGTGCAGACATGCAGGGACAAAGTGAAAGTCCCCTGAGGAAATTTTAAGAAGTAGGAGGGGGTTTTGCGGCCAACCGTATGCTTACATGATTCCTAATCACCATCACAATGTTGCGTTATCACACCCCTTCCTATGTTTTTGTTTTTCTGGTTTCCCACATATTGAAACTGGAATATCTCTTTGAATTACTAATAACGGTTGTTTTTTTCTTTAGCAATGGAAAAGTGAACTAGATACATCTTAGATGCATAAGATTCAAGTTTATGCTTTTTTTTAAATAGTCTTTACCTCTGCTTGTCATTGCCAGTAATTTGTTAAAAGATGCAGCTGTGGAAATGTTTTCATGCCTTGCCTAACCCAATCAGTATAAACAACATCAAGTTCTAATTTAAGTACTAAAGTAATTGAAATGGGCACTTCAGTTAATAGAAACAGATAAGCGCTTTCTTCATTACTAATAATGCCATAAAACCATGACCTTGAAAGCCAATTTATGACTGTGATAACTGAAGCCTATTTAGAGCAGGGATCTTATTTGCGCTGCTCTCGGTTCTCATAAGGGTGAAGAGCAGCATTCAAGGATGAATAGTCTATAATATGCAAAGACCTGAAGAAAAAGCACATTCAATATAATAGATTGTCTTTATTGACACAGTACAGAGTCCAGTATATATAAGAAGTCTGGGTTCATAGATTACAAGAAAATAGCAGACAATCTTGACAGTTTGTGCTCTTTTTAAGGCATTCACAGGAAACAGTGATGCAATGTGCACTAGCTTTGTTCCATTTTTAGGAGCCTATCATGGTGTATTTTGTGTACTTGGAATAATGCTCCTTTTTAAAGGTTTATTATTAGATGTAAAAGATTATACCTAAAGTACCTCCAGTGTGCTTTCATATTGAGCTTGTTTTGGTCCTTGTATCTCTGCTAAAACTACAATGTACATCAGTCTAAAAGAATGCTCTTCTAGTACATTGTAATTACTTGCTCACATGAACAACATCTCAAAAATATTTTATTTCCTAAAACCATTTGCAGCTTCACAACTAGCGGCAGTAATTTCTTTAGCTTGAAATGGGCAGATAATTAGATAATCAGCTAATTAGATCAACACAGTGTTCTAGAAAGTTTCTAGAGAAAGAGAACAAATGAAAGGCTATATTGTCTGAATATTGAATTTAAATATACTAATTTGAATTTACGTCCACAGGATCACTCTTATCTGTGTTCTTTGAGGTCCCCTCAGTGATTTCTTCATCAATCTCCTGCTGAGCTGTTGCTTTTGATCTGGCCTGCTCATCATCCTTCTCTTTCTTAGGATTGCGGGATGAGCTTGCATAAGAGCGGCCCTGGTAGCTATAGTGCATGTCGTGGTTGGTGCTAGAGTAAGCTATCCCGGCACCGAAATGAGTCTCCTCTCCTTCGAGCAGTTTTCTTTGGAAAATAGACAAAGAATCAACATGGTTACTGCATGAAAAGCAACGATATAGTTGCAAGGAAGAACATGCACATCACATTAAAGCCTTAAAATAGCATATTTTCTATAAAAAAAATTTAGGCATCAGTAAAAGAGGCCATAATGTAGTTTACCTGTATGCTGCAATTTCAATGTCCAGAGCCATCTTGACATTCAGTAAGTCCTGGTAATCTCTTAAGTGATGAGCCATCTCACTCTTGGTGTTTCTTAGTTCAAGTTCCAGATGACTAATTGTTTCCTGATTGATTAAATTAATGTCCGTCAGGGTAGAAAAGCATTTTTAGAGAAACACAAAGACATTAAGTTGACTTAGATACTTCTTTGTCATTGGTATTAAAAACACTTTCCCTTTTTCACATTAATTCAGCCCTCCTTGACTATATTGACTAGTGGAAGTTAGAAGAATACTATTCAGTACTATTCACTAATCTCATTAGCAGCCACGAGCTTTTACACAGATCTTTAATATGTTTGATATCAGATCGCATGACAGCTTGAGTTGATCCAACTTACCATACTGTCTTAAAGTGACACAAAATTATCTCTACTCTATGATACATTGAACATGTGGCACAGCTTCCCCTGACTAAGAACTTAGACCATGACCTTGGAACCCTCTTTTGTGGAATCCTCTTTATGTACAAATCTGGAGGTGGAATTAGTCTGGTCCATCTAAATGGAGCCAAGTTCAGCACCATGGACAGGGCTTACTCAGGTTCAGGTCAGCTTTAAGGGCTATTTTAAATGGAAGAAGATGCAAAAAGTGCACCAGCAGCATAGGAATGTGACTTTTTTATTCCTTTACAATGAATAAACCCTCAACAGTCTGGAGGGTTGACTCTATAAAGTTACCTGATAACCTGCGACTTCAGCATGATGCCCTTCCTCCATCTCTCTCATTTGCCGTTCCAGCGACTCGATTGTGCCTCTGAGAGTTTCGATTTCCACAGTTTTGGACTGGAGCTGCCTCCTGTAGTCGTTCAGCTCCTCCCTGGTGGCTCTGATTGCCTCGTTGGTTTTGGTAGCTTGCTCGTTCAGGTTGGCGAACTTGGCCTTGTACCAGTCCTCGGCGGACTGCAGGTTTTTGGAGGCCAGGAGCTCGTACTGTCCTCGGATCTCCTTGAGCGCCGAGGTGAGGTCTGGCTTGGTGGTGTCCACCTCCACGGAGACCTGGGCCGCCTGCATCATGCAGGTGAGCTCGGCCACCTCCTCGTCCTGCACCTTCCTCATGAAGTCCATC
Source organism: Brachyalestes nurse (assembly GCA_037974405.1). Classification (NCBI taxonomy): domain Eukaryota; kingdom Metazoa; phylum Chordata; class Actinopteri; order Characiformes; family Alestidae; genus Brachyalestes; species Brachyalestes nurse. Next base: position 17,974,540 of record JBBPCY010000150.1, read on the forward strand.
TCGTCCAGGAGAGACTCGACCCTCCTCTCCAGCTCGAGACGCGCCACGGTGGCGTCGTCCACGTCCTTCTTGAAGGTCCGGAGCGCCTGCTCGGCCTCCTCGCGCGCCCTCGCCTCGCTCTCGTACTTGGCCCGGAGCTTCTGCAGCTCGTCCTCCACGCCGTCCCGCTCCAGGAGGTTCCGATCCCTCTCACCGCTTGCCTCGTCCAGCTGGGCGCGCAGCTCCCTGATCTCGCGCTGGTACAGCTCAGCCAGGCGGGACGGCTCGCTCTGCTTCTGGCGCAGCGACACCAGCTCGGTCTCCAGGACTTTATTCTGCTGCTCCAGGCTGCGCACTTTCTCGATGAAAGTGGCGAAGCGGTCGTTCAGGCCCTGCAGTTGCTCCTTCTCGTTGGTGCGAGTGAGCTTCACCTCACTGTTCAGCGCTGTGGTCTGGGAGATGTCCAGGCTTTCACCTGCCACAGGGCGGCCGGTCCTCCTGTAGGAACCTAGGGAAAGGCTGCGGGACACGGAGCGGGACCTGAACCCTCCTGGGGGGATGGAGGTCCTCATCCGAGCGGAGGAAGCCCCCGTATAGCGAGGGCTTTCTCCAAACAGCCTGCGGTAGGACGAGGACATCTGCAGCTCCGAACTGTAACTCATCTCTGCTGCGCCTCAGAGAATCTGAAACGGCTGCGCACGCTCTTATATAGACTCCTGGACTGTTCCAATCACTAATCCCCGGTCAGATAGTCCCCAAAAACCTCAGGAGGGAGCAACGGTGGCTAAAACAGATTAAAGAGTAACCAGGCCTGGTGCGTGATGTTCAGCACACTTTAAGGTCCTGGTGTGTAAAAGGTTAACACAGACCTGATCATCTACTAAACACAGCGCTCAGATGGACGTGCCCGTTCTCACAGGACCCAACTGCTTCAACTACTAGTTAAAAAGATCTGTAAAAGTAGCCTTTTCTTAATTTGTTAACTGTGAAACGTCTAACGACACATTAATATTTAGCACTTCAACCGGTATCTTTTTAAGCCCTAAATAGCCCTTTTGTGTATTTGACCTCTATGTATTTACTTTTCTCAGTGTGTGATGTGCAAACAAACAAGAAAGCAATAAAAATGATCAAGATTTGAAAAAAGTAGCAAAGTGGCACACAGTGTGAACATAAAATTCGTTCTCTGCATTTAACCCATTCACCAAGTGATGCTGTGCCTGGGGAGCAGCGTGTGGGTATGGTGCCTTGGTAATATTAATGTAAAGATAAACATAGACACGCGGTCTTATTCTAAGAACCATCATGAGCTTATCACTGACAAACAAGTCCGTTACATCGTGATGTTCTCTTTCTCCTGTACAGACGCCTTTAGACCAGTAGGTGGTGATGTTTATCTTACCGTGTCTCGTCCTGAAACCTGACATAAAACTGGTCTGTAAAATGCAGAAAAAATGGAGTACACGCAGACAACTGTTTTAAAAAACTGACTGATATTTAAAACAGATATTTAATAACACATTGGTTGTGTTCCAGACGTGAATATTTCATAGATGTTACACTTTCTGCTAAACTGCATTGCATTTTTTAAATATAGTCTACGTGTGTCCAGTGCCAGTTTCTACATTTTATAAATGTGTGTGCTGTGGCATCAGAAAATGTATCATTCCTATACTATATAAAACAAGACAGTAAACAGCGCGAAAAGTTATCTTATGTTTAATCAGACGAGACGCTCCTTTAGAGCTACACTATATGGACAAAAGTATTGGGACACACACTTACTTCCTGTGAAGGGCAATCTTAATGCTGAAGCATAGCAATACATTCTGGACAACGCCATGCTTCTAACTTTGTGGACGCCGTTTGGGGAAGAACCTTCTATTCCAGCATTACTGTGCAAAAAGTAAGGTCCATCGAGGCATGGTTGGAGGAGTTAATTGTGAAAGAACTCGACTGGCACAGAGCCCTGACCTCAACCCCATCCAGCACCTTTGGGATGAATTGGAATGGAGGCCTTCACGCTCACATTGGTGCCTGACCTCATAAACGCCCTTCAGAAAGAATGAGCAAAAAAATCCCTCAGAAACACTCAGAAACCATGTGGAAAGCTGTTATAGCTGCAAAGGATGGACCAATTAAAGTCCCTGTTAGTTCACCGGTTAGGCGTTCCAATACTTTTGTCCATATGGTGTACTTGTAGATGTACTGAGGATATCACTGGGTCAGTATTAGAAGTCAATCAATCAATCAACTTTATTCAAGACAAATCGAGGTCCATAGAGACAATAACAATACAAAAAAATAACAATACAAAACATTTAAAGATGTAAAAGTCATCATTTTTTAAAACACATACAAGCTTCGGGTCCAATGTTTCCAGAAACAAGATGAGTACCTTGTGTCACTCTTCGAAAC
>JBBPCY010000150.1:17986760-18032109 GCA_037974405.1 Brachyalestes nurse
TTAGATCTTTAAGTCCATCTCATGAAAAATCGGAGCAGAAACAAAGGTGTTGCGTTTATATTTTTGTTGAGTGTAGTTTGCAGTGTCCTGGTGAGGGAGACAAGTTTAAACCATGCTGGGCTCAGATGAGAGTTGTTCGTTAAGAGAAGAATGTTTGGTATTAACGTTGGTAATCTTAGTGCCTTTGGACATGATATTTGTTTATAACAGATTAAATGATGGCTGGTAGACTGGAAGTATCCAAAACAGGAAATGTAACTTGCACCAGATCAGCATTGAAAGTATTACATGAAGAGTATACTTTACAACATTATCCTCTTTCATTTTGGATTTCCTGTTCTCCCATTTGCTTCTTTTACCAATAATTTTTGGAAAATGAAAGTTTTAATTATGATGCTTGTAATTAATCTTAAAACCAAAGTCCATGGTAAGCTCATTTAGTCTTTTTGAGGATCTTACCAATATGAATCCAAACCAGCTTCAGTACTAGTTAGCAAATATGTCATTTTTTTGGTACTGATACTATGAAATTTCCATTTGCTACTTTTTTCTTGTGGTATGTGGTATTACGTAAAGCCTGAAAAGGCTGAGATGAATCCTCATTCATTGGGATATTTAATTCACAGTTTGCATCAATAAAACTTGTGTGTAAAATAAGTGACAGACTTGGTTACTTATTTCAGCTAACCTCTAATCTCTCTTCTAACTGTTACTGTCAATTAAAGTGGAATATTTTTTTCTGCGTGCCCCATTTTTCTGTTTACTGTTGGTTCTGTGGTTTCTGCATTGAATTTAGTTTGCGCACACAGTGATTTTTTTTTTTTCCTTAAAATGTTGTGTTTGTAATTGTGTCTCAAATGCACTGCAGAGAGGATCTGGCAAATCCTGTTTGCTACAGGGCATTTGAAGAATACACTTACTTGTTGTTCATCTCATGAGTGGACCCTGGTTGTCCCAGCTATCACAATGATTGTATTCTTTGCATCCCCAGAGTTTTTGTCAACAGAAGTTTGGCAATGGAGAAGATAAAATGCTTTGGCTTTGATATGGACTACACTCTAGCAGGTAAGTTCTGTACATTTTGTCAGTTTCGCCATGCAGTTAGTGTATCCCATGCCTCATTTTGCATGGTATATTGTTTTTTGTTTTTTTTACAATACAGTTTTTTTTCTCTTTTTATATGCAATATAAATTCCTTACCTACAAGTCCTTGTCTGAATAGTGTCCATAATTAAGTAGCAAATAGTGAACCTTTTAACATATAATCAGTGATCTCATAGATGTGTTATCTGGGTTTCTAAAAGAGACTGGTGACAACACAAGCACAGGATGTAATGACTCTGTAAATAGCTCCAGTCTCAAAATGGGCCAAGTCTAAGGACCTTGACATTTTGCCCTGGAATAGAGTAGATGAATAGATGAAAAAACTCAGAAGGGATGGGTATCATCTCCTAATATTATCCCTGTTTGTCTTGAATAGCCAGCCCCCTGTTCACGAGCCATGACCCATAACCAAGTGCTAATGTTTACAGCAAGGGTCTGTAATTTTATCCTGTGATCAGATGGGGCCTCTGAGGGGCCTGTCTAAAGCCATGCCTGTTGCCTAAAAGCAAACCAGATTCAGGCATGTTTGGCAGTTTACATGCTAAATTGTAAATTGAACACAAATAAATTATGACTTTTTTTTTTTATAAAGGCTGTTTATTTTAGAACCACGTTAAAAGACACACAGTCACTCCTGGCCTTAAGAGATGTATATAAAGATATTTTTAAATATATCTAAAATAGATGGGATGTAGATCTAGGCCCCAATTGCGGTAAACCAAGAACTAGCTAAAAACCTGTAGGCAGCCCCATGGGCTGTGTTGCTTAGTTGCTCACTGCTGTGTTTCCATGATGACCAGCTGCAAGGAATCGGATTTCTAAGGAGTGTATTAAAGGGTCAGACTTCTGCATGCCTCTTTCATTTTATTCATTTTATTCTTCTGTTCTGCTTATGAGTATAAGTTTAAATAAAAGCCTTACGTGACATCCTTTACAGTGTTTTAAAGTCTCTTGTACTGTGTATTGTGCTATTTTTAAACAAAGCAGTATGAAAACACAGATGAGCCACTTCAGCAGGTGCACCTACCTTTTTATTGTCAATTTTATCAGGTACAGTTACAGTAAAGGTCAAAAGTTAATTGGTTTATCTGCATCATTTGTTAGCCCCTTTACGCAGTTCATCAAGGGTCAGGATCACCAGTAAGTAGGTATTATTTGAGTGGTACTTCATTCTTGGCATAGCAGTAACACTGACATAGTAGAGGCATGTTAGAGTGTGTGTGTGTGTGTGTGTGTGTGTACGTGCGTAAGCGCACTGCAGAGTGGATTAGTTGGATCAGTTTTTTTTTAAAACTGTGTAAATGTATCTAGTTTATTAGGTACATCCAATCTGTTGCTCTTCCTTGCAGATCACAGTTCATCTGATGCCACACAGTTTTTCTTAGTTATCCTCAAGTTCACCAGTGGTCAGTTTCTGGGGCACGTTGGCTAGATATTTTTGGTTAACAAATGATGAAGAGAAAGAAATGGATAACAGTTTGTCATTGTAAACTGCATTGTAATCTTGTACACAGCAGAAGTACTGATAAAATGGACATTGAGTGTTGAGATGGACCTAATAAAGTGGTTCATCAGTGTGTATTTATTGTGTTTATGTAGTAAAGCTGAAGTTAAGCAAGTGTGCATAACAACATGTGAGGCATGTTGAAACCTGAAATGATTGTTTCCAATGATTGTTTAAGTCTGACCCAGCAACTGTTTCATTCTGATTTGGTTAGCAAACAGTAGGTTTATCTTCATCATGTTAAAGCCGTCTATTAGAAACAGTGTGGAGTGAAGCTATGTCATCCTGTTTTCATTGTCACAATCATTCGTACAGTACAGTTAATTTATAGACTTATAGGAATAATATTTGTCGTTTTGTCATAGCTGACAGCAAATGGTTCTGGTTTAACATGGCAGCAGCACGCTTGTTTTGTAAAAAAAAAAAAAAAAGCCTTACTCTTTACAGGGGTTAAACTGAGAGTCAATCTGTTAAGAGAATTATGTAAAATAAAAAATAAAGTAAAATATAAACATTTTGTGTTTTTCAAGTCATTTTTATCTTAACGGTTGTTTTAGAGCTTGCCTGCCAACGTGACTGACCTTTTTTTCCTATGTATTAGATATTACTCAGTAATAGTGTACAATACAAACACACTTAAATTATTATAATCCGTATACGGTGCTACAAGAAATCACACATGAATCAGGGTTTGTACCACTGGATAATTTCTTGTCCTCAACAACATGTTTTTGTATTTTAATTTGGTAAAAAACAACACTTTTGATGTGTCTTTTTGTGTTTTTCTGCTTACAGTGTATAAATCCCCAGAGTACGAATCCCTTGGGTTTGACCTGACTGTGGAGCGACTGGTTTCCATTGGTTACCCACAAGAGCTTCTAAACTTTGTTTACGACCCTGCCTTCCCAACGAGGTAAATGACAAACACTTTTCTGTTTATCTTAATTACTGTAGTTGTTACTGTGCACGCAATACTGTTGCGTGCTCTGTTTTTGTTGAGAAAATAATTTATAGGCCAGTCTTGACTACGTTACATCCTATAGATGTTTAATTTGAACAAGTCCTTTTATCGTTTACAGAGGCCTGGTGTTTGATACAATGTATGGCAATCTTCTGAAAGTAGATGCCTATGGCAACATACTGGTGTGTGCCCATGGTTTTAACTTTATGCGTGGGTGAGTAGCAGCGATATTTAAGCTTGTATGCTTTATCTGTTCATATTTATACCCAACAAAACATTGCATGACTTTCCTATTTGGACATTTGTCAATCCAGATACGTGGCTCAATATCCTATTTAAAGATCTGAGATATTGCTTTTTTTTCTTCTCTACCTTTTAATTTGAGCTAGGCCAGAGATCAGAGAGCTATATCCAAACAAGTTCATCCAGCGTGGGGATACAGAGCGATTCTACATCCTTAATACACTTTTCAACCTCCCTGGTAAGGGGTTTTATCTTAGATAGTTGCGCTAACAGAATTGTCAAGGGTAGTGGTTATTGACACATAATCACCCAATGCTAAAACTTAATTTGCACACACTGACTATGTTCTGTGACTTCTTTACTCACTGTATATTATTTTCCTCAGAGACCTACCTCTTTGCTTGCTTGGTTGATTTCTTCACCAACTGTTCCCGATATACTAGGTTTGTTTATGTCCTTGTAAAGCTGGATGCTTAATTCTTCCTTCGGTTTTTCAGGCTCTTAGTCTTATTTTATGATGATTGACCGTTTTGTTTGTTTTGATCCCCATAGCTGCGAAACTGGATTTAAAGATGGAGATCTCTTCATGTCCTTCAAAAGCATGTTCCAGGATGTCCGGGATGCTGTTGACTGGGTCCATTTCAAGGCAAGGAAACCTAACAAAGACAGAATTGTGCTAGAATTGACCTTATAAGTACCACAGCAATGTACTGGACATGCATTGCTTTTGTCTCATTTTTTAGGGGTCACTAAAAGAGAAGACGGTTGAAAACCTAGAGAAGTATGTTGTGAAAGATGTGAGTAAACACACTTTCTGTAAATTTTAACACACATTGGTCAAGGCTGTGCCGTGGCCCATGTTTGTTTTTAGTAATGTTGTATATTTGCTGTGTGTCTGATTTCACCCCTCCCTCCAAACAAGGCCAAGCTGCCGCTGCTTCTCAGTCGCATGAATGAAGTTTCCAAAGTATTCCTGGTCACTAACAGTGACTTCAAGTACACTGATGTAAGCCATCTACATGTTTTTATACTTATTAGACACCCTCAGCACTTACTTTGTCTCATTTTAAGGCTTGCTTTTTAACAGGAATCAGCTAAAAATGTGTTCTATTAGTATATGAGATTTTTATGTGATCATTTATTGTTATGTGAAAATTGATACTGTAATGCAAAAGTAGTCCTGATCTCTTGCTGCCTTGATAACTCAAAAGTGCTCTTTACTGTTTTCTTTTAGAAAATCATGACATATTTGTTTGACTTCCCTCATGGTCCCAAAGTAAGTGTCACTATTATCATCTTGTAACAATTATTTAGTTCATAAAACTATGTATACTGTTGTAAAATTAAGGCAGAAAAGATTCAGCTTGTCACCTTAGTATTTACAAGCAAATGTGCATAACAATTCAGCATCATGTATCACATACACAGATCAACCACAATATTAAAACCCCTGACAGGTGGAGTGAATAGTATTGATTAACTTGTTACAGTGGCACCTGTCAAGGGTTGGAAGATATTAGGTAGGAAGTAAACAATCAGTTATTGAAGCTGATGTGTTGGACACAGGAAAATAGGCAAGTGTAAAGATCTGAGTGACTTTAAAAAGGGCCAAATGGTAAAGTTTTTATATACAGGGTCTGAGCAAAACAGCAGGCCTTGTATGGTGGTCCCAGTATGCAGTGGTAAGTAGCCACCAAAAGTGGTCTGAAGAAGGATAACCAGTAAACCAGCAACAGAGTCATAGGTCCCGAAGGCTGACTAATCTATGTAAGGAGTAAAGACAGAAGATATACTGTAGCATGAACTCCTGAAAAGAATATTTAAGCCATTCTTTCAGTATGTAGAAAATTGGAACTAGGGTTCAGCTTCCTGACCCAAACCCATTGGGGCCTGGAAAAATAACAGGTTTTGACTGAAACAAAGGGATTTTTACTTTCTGGACCTTTGCCGACAGGCTGGTTTGGGTTGGATCTTGAAGCTGCAGGTACAGGTCAAGTTCGATCTTCAGTTTTGTTCCTGTGCAGACCTGCAGTGTGCATTTTGAATGTAGTTGAGCAAATAAGTTCTGAGACCTGACCAGGTGTCAAATCTTTTCCAGGTGGGCACACCTCACCGGCCTTGGCAGTCCTATTTTGACCTCATTCTGGTTGATGCTAGGAAGCCTCTGTTTTTTGGGGAGGGCACAGTCCTGAGACAGGTGGATACGGTATGTTTCACTCAGCAAACCACCTTTTAGCAGTTTATCAGAAGTTTGTCTATATTCCTATTAATACATGGATACAATCATTGGTTTATTTGTTCTTACAGACCACTGGGAGGCTGAAGATTGGAACCTACACAGGGCCTTTGCAGCATGGCATTGTGTATTCTGGTGGTAAGTGTAATCACTCGTTAGCTTTTTAGGGCTCAGACCAGGGTTGTCCAAGCTTTGTGTCTTGTGGGACCAAGATGCAATGTTTGTGGAGGGCTGAGGGAAATAAAGAAAGTTATTTGCTTTCATATTTGAAAGTTAGTTGCTTTTTTTCATATCACTATATATTGCACTTAAAACCTTTTAAAACAGAAATATCCATACTTTGTGTTTGTTCTCTCATTGAGTAAGATGGTGGCCTTCTGGTGGCCTAATCAAGCATCCTTGTGGGCCAACTCTATACAGCTCCAAACTGTACAAAGCAGTAGGCATCTAGATTCTTTTCTCCTTTGCAGTTCTTGATTGCTGTTTGTATGTGCTGGAATGTATTTGCACTTGTTTTTGACATTTGGTTGTTTGAGATGATAGGACATTTAAATGTATACCCATAACGTGAGCATGTTTGTTTCTGTAGGTTCTTCAGATATTGTGTGTGATCTACTGGGGGCGAAAGGGAAAGACATCTTGTACATCGGAGACCACATTTTTGGAGACATCCTCAAGTCTAAGAAACGTCAGGGCTGGAGAACATTCCTAGTGATTCCTGAGCTTGCTCAAGAACTGCATGTGTGGACTGACAAGAGCTGTAAGCATCAGTCCATTTCTTGGGGTAGACGTGTATAAAGGCTTGACATTTACGGCACATTATTCTTGATTGTTTATTTTAAAATTATACCAAAGAATCTCCTCACTATACATTTAGAATGGAGGTGGCAGTGTCACCACCATATGTGAACTGTTTTACTAAATTTTGATAACATAATTTATTTGACCACTGACAGGCCTAGAATTATAAATGCATTATAAATTATAAACAAAACTCCTATGAGAGTCTGATGGGTGGACTGTGAAGACCAAAGCCAGTTGTGTTGTTCAGGCTGGTCATCCTGCTCTCTTTTACAGCTCTGTTTGAAGAACTGCAAAGTCTGGATATTTTCCTGGCAGAGCTCTACAAGTAAGTATTGACTTTTGTGTGTGTGTGTGTGTGTGTCTTCTAGAGACTGAGAGAACACACAAGCCATTTAATGTGCAGTTAAGAGAGTGTGCTTTCCTTTCTATTTTAAGTGGAGCAACTTGCTACCTCTTTCACATTTTGCTTGTCTGTCAGTGTTCCTCTTCTCTCTGTACTATTGCTTCACTCTTGCACTCTCTTACCCCTCATCTTTCTACTTCTCTACCCTGTTCTCTGTTCTGTTTTTTTCCTCTTTACAGGCATCTGGACAGCAGCAGTAATGAGAGACCTGACATCAGTTCCCTTCAGAGGAGGATTAAGGTCAGAGACACTCTACAAACTCCTTATCCAGAACTAATAAGACCTTTAGTGACAGCCATTTTTAGTTTTCTTTAGTTATCTTTTAGTTTTAGTTCTCTTTAGTGTACTTCACTTATCTTCTGTCTGATTTTTTTCAGAAAGTTACCCACGATATGGACATGTGTTATGGGATGATGGGTAGTCTGTTCCGTAGTGGCTCCAGACAGACACTCTTTGCATCACAGGTGATGCGCTATGCTGACCTTTATGCTGCTTCCTTCATCAACCTGCTGTACTACCCCTTCAGCTACCTGTTCAGAGCAGCTCATGTTTTGGTGAGTTTAGATAACTCTAGATTGTTGTATATATATGGATGAAGGATATGTGAATGTATGTATCTGTGTGTAAAACCCGTGCAAATTTCCACCCCAGATGCCTCATGAGTCCACCGTTGAACACACTCATGTGGATATCAATGACACAGAGTCACCCATGGCAACTCGGAATCGGCACTCCGTGGACTTCAGAGACTACGAGTTTAAGAGGCACCAGCTGACTCGCTCCATCAGTGAGATTCAGCCTCCTAACCTGTTCCCTCAGACTCCACAGGAGATCACACACTGCCATGATGAGGATGATGATGAGGAGGAAGAAGAAGAGGAGGAGGAGGAGGAGGAGGAAGAAGAAGAAGAATAGAGAGACTGTAGAATTAGAATGAGTGTCCTCTAGAAATACGGTTACCAGGTTAGAATCAGTACATTCATCATAGTGTTTATTATCCACAGATCAACTTTATTCTTGGATAATGTGAAAATGATATTTTTTTCCATTGTCTATTCCAAATCTGATTATATTTTTAGAACTTTAATGGTGCCTTCTGTTGTTCTGTGGGCTTTGTTTGTAAGCGAGATTCACTCAGAAAGCTGAGTGGATGCCTCACAGACCAAACTCATTTATCGCCTCACATGAGAAGGCAGAGTTTATTTGCGGACTCAGTAATTTATGACAACACATTACAAATGGTCCAGTTTTTGCATATTTCAGTTTTTGTAACCTGTTACCATGCCATTTGCATGATATTGAGGGAGCAAATACAATATTTGCCTTATAGGGCTGGCATTTTTTGAGCAGAGCTTTTGAAAGCGGCATGCAACAGCATTCCATGTGGTGGGTGAAACTGTTTTGAACTTTTTGCAATTAAACCTTACTGCATGTTGAGAACTGTGTAATGTGCCTAAATCTAACACAGGCAGCCAAAGTGTTCTGTGACCAGCGTTGTCAGATCTCCTACTGCAAATCGTTGAAAACATACCTTGTGTAATTGAGCTGCTAGTACAGCTTTTAAGTTTAAAAATAAGTATGCATACAACGGTTTATTTATCATGTGTCCTACGAGTTCTATTGAAGAGTTTTTGTTGTTATTGATGACTGCCATATTATATGCCTATACTAAGCTGCAGCCGTAATTACTTTTTGAAAAATGCTTAGATTGCTCAGCAACTGCGCTAGAAAGCTAAAACCTAAACATCTTGCCTGCCATAACTGAGCAGTGCTTGGTATTTGTTGAGTGTCTCCTGATTTATACAGTAAAGCAGTTTTTGTTCTTAGCAAAACAATAAGAATTTGGGCTACAGTGAATCTGGGCTTCTGTTTTATACATCATGCCTTAGTCATGCACAGTTCAGTGGAAGTGTGTTTCAGTTGCTGAATCTGGAGTCTGCAGTCTACTTCTTTTTAAGTCTGTCAAACTGCTGGATTTTTGTTTTTTCACTCAACTTTTCAGTTTTGAACTGAGAATTGCTGCATGAATACTGAATCTGGTGCCACTGAGTGGTATAGAGCTGATCAGAATGGAAAGTTTTTTTCCAGAATTTTCATTGTTCTGATTAAAGGCTGGTAATATATTGTAATATGGACCAAACTAGACAGAATTGGACTGTAATCATTTAATGGCTGCTGGCTGTTGTGCTTGTTTAAGGAATATAGAGTTTGTTTCACAACTCAGACCCTGTGCCTCATGTCATGCGCCTCATGATACTGCTTGATCCGTATTTATTGAATATATGCAGATGTGAATTTGCCATCAAACATGCTGGAATGACAACAGGGTGAAGTATTAGATGAGCAATATGCGTTGTTTGAATTTACTTTGGAATGAAAATTCTTTGAACAAACAGGATCTTGAATTGCTGTAAGTGTTGCTTTGATATGTCGACTTGCTGTACACATGTACTGTTTGTATCCTGGAACATATGCATGTTTTTCTATATACTATCAAACAATATCAGTATTCCTGAATAAGGGAAGTTAATTTTTGCTGAACTTTGGACGGTTTGATCTAATAGGCTGCTTTGTTTTTACACCTGTGTGCAGGTTTATCAGTCATACTGGCTAGGAAGTCAAGAAATGGGTCTCTGTAACTTTTTTTGTGTGTATGTGGAAAAAGTTGACTCACCTTTGGTTTCATGAGTGGCAGAGGTGGCTTTGACCCAGTAAAAGTTTTTTTTTTTTTTTTTTAACATATGCAAGTGCTTTTGTTCTTGTTTAAGAAGTGTGATTGTTTATCACAAAAAGCAAGTGCTTTTGTGTGTTGTTTCTCAGCATTTTACGTTTTCTACAAATTGAACCTGTATTTGTGTGATATTTTCAGTGCATATGCTGAGACTGATTTCATTTCGTGTTTTGTGCCTCCACAATCAGCCATGTCCTATCACACCTAATCCACTGAGCACAGCCTGCTTTCAGCAGAGATATAAGACTTCATTTCAAGATAGCACTTTTGCCTCAACAGCTGAAAGAACCTTTGTGTTTTGATTTGCATGTTTCAAATGCAAATCAGTCATATGACTACCTTTTGTGCAACAGCCTCGCTTAATTCCAGTGTAAAATTATGCCTGATCAAAATGAGTCACAACTACACAATTACTAGCTTGATATTTTTGATGGATTGGTTCATATTGATTAATGAGGACAAATCTAAAGCATTTGTGAGATTCCTTTAAAGAAATGATGTGAGAGACTGTGGGAGATTATGTTGGTAATGTGTCTCAGGTGCCTCTAAAGAGGTGCAGTTTTTGATCTTTTAGAATCTGGAAGAAAACACAATACGACTGATTTGATAGTGATTGAGTTACAAGGCACTGATGGCAGGCCTTTAATGGATGAAGAACCATATTTAAAACGGTTAAGTGGTTTCCTCAAATGATGGATCACATTTTTGCCTGTTTTTTTTTTTTTTTCTTATTTTTGTTTTGCAGTTGTTATATTTTGCCTACCTTTATTTTTACACAAGTGAAGGGAAGATATGTCATTGGGAACATATATAATCTGTAACCTTACTGTATAAATAAAGACTATTTTGTCCTATGTGATCTGACTGCTGCTTTGTTTCAGACACTTATAAATAAATGCCAAAAATGGTTCTTTGGAGCAGAGAAGAACCAATTTGGGTACTAGGAGAACATTTCAGTTGGCCTCAAACTGGCCCCCAGGGGCCCTCATATGGTGTGGGTTTTTTCTCTGTGTATGTGTTGTGAATTGGGTTGGAGACGTGGCCTGGCTTGGGGTCCCTCAGGAATGGTTTGAGAACCACTGCTTTAAAGAAAAACATTTTTGAACATGAGTGTGAAGAACCTTCTTTAAATCTAAGTAACTTCTTTGATGGAAGGTTCTATACCAACCTACCTTTTCACTTGAACTGTATATTCAAGCCAGGGACCCTTTATTTGTAAAGACTAAAACAGAGATTAATGCACCACAATGTGACCAGCATCTAATATGTACGAGAACATGAGAACAATTTGTGTGCTGTATCTCCACCTGGTGGCCCCTCAACCAACTGTTTCAACCCTCAAAATCAGAAAATTTAGAAAGGGTTTTATAAAAGCCAGAAAATTAAAAAATGCAAAACAAATGCACCAATCAAGCAGTTGTCAAAACAGTTCTTTTATAATAGTAACATTCAGCTTCATATATATATATATATTTTTTTTGTTGATGGTAAGTATAAAATACAACTCTCTTTTCTCAATGACTTTATAGCATTTCTGTAGACATTCAAGATTCTGAGTAGCAGCATTATATGATGGACTCGAACCATATGTTTGAGCACCACATTTCTGAAGAAATTTCCTCTGTCAAAGGCGGGTCATGACAAATCAATGTACATCTGTAGAACACAACATTTCCCTCTGAGAAAATAAGATAATTCCTTGCACAGTATGAAATGGACTAGAATATGCTGTTAGAGATAGATAACACTAAGCTCCATGACAGGACTGCTCAGTGATGCTTCTACAATACGTAGCTCACTCCTGTAGTTTCAGCAGTCAACGCATTCAACATTTGAATAAAACTATTTCATTCCAGAAAGTGCTGGTTCCCCTATATTATCCATCGTAATGGATCTGAAACACTCCTCAGCCATCCACTGGTTAAGTTTCCAAGAGCACTTAAGAGAGTTTGTTGTTTTGTGAGTGATATATTTTCCTGATTGTCCCTGCACAACCGATCCGCTATTGCACTGACAGCTACATAAATACTTAGGACTGAGGGCCCAGCTGTGTCCCATGAGACGCCATAAAAGAACTCTTCAAACAGAAGCCCTTGAAGATTTGAACCATTTACAGTGGAATGAACTGAAATACTGAACGATATTTCAAGAAAAAAAAAAACATACCTCTAAAATACTTCCCCAGTTGAGGTACAGACAACTATTAATAAATGTATGCATATTTTTTTTTTGAGAAAATACTATAAGCAATACTGTGATGAGTTCAGCAAGGACTCATGATCTTGGGAAGATTTTAAAATGGTACGGTGTGACATAAAGCAAGCACGTCACAATTCTGTCATTCTGGAGCGCTCTGTCAATGTCAATGTTATTTTAAATCCAACATGAGACATGGTAGAATTGTTTCAAACCAAAAACAAATTCGCAACAAGATTTTAAACATATGAATGGCACTTCAAATAAAATGCTTATTGTTAACAAAAATGGTCCACCAATTTTCTTACAAAAACTGCAGTTAAGATTGAGATACACATATACTGCATCTACTCAGTGTAAAATATGACAATGTACCTCAGATTTCAAAAGTGAAGTAAAAAATAAAGTACATGGAACAATGCCCTCACATGTAAACATACTGAATGTTTTTGTACTGAAAATACTTTACATAGCACATCTGTACATGTGTAAGACACACGCAGCCTTTGCACTGAGAATCTGTGAGGGAGGATATTTGCTGTTTTGTTAAATGTGACATCTGATGATAGGGAGCTGAACGGTTCTGTCAGAGCTATAAGCTGGATATTATTATGCTCAAAAGAAAACAGCACATCTTTAACACAGGAGGGCCGATCATGCTTTAATACTCTGTCCTTTCTTCCATCTTTGGTTGGGAAACTCTTCAGTTTTAGACTGAGGAGCCTCTTTATCTCCATGGCTGACTACTGTGGAAAGGCTTGGAGGTTTGGCCACTATGTGGAAACTGCATAGGGCTTTGCAATAGATACGAAGACACCTGATTCTGAGGGTGGCTACCTGCATCTGAAGATGACCTACCAACAATTGTATTTAAACCTTCAGGTGCATTGATACATTCTGCCTAACTAGCATAACTGAAGGTCTTTTTCAGCTCCTTGTATGTACATTTATAAGTCATAAAAATACTCACTACTCCCTTCCAGGCTTGGTTGCTTCAATCATCTGAAAGTGTCCGGAAGCAGATATGTAACTAGAGCAATGTGGACTGAGGCAGGAACACTGGTCTTGATATACTGCGGTCAGTCTCCCTGATTTCACTGAATATTTCAGTAATCTGGTCGGAACATCCTAAAAACACATTTAATTAAAAAAAGACGTTACGCTTTTAAATAATTTCCCAAAAGCTGTTATCCTTTCTTGTAAATACTCTGACTAGACGTGTTTCTCTTTTAATATAAGTTAAAAAAAAAAATTAATTCCAACAACTATCATGTTAATTATTCTTGCCATGCATATTTACTTCCACATAGTTCAGAGCACTCATAGCTTTTCTTCTACCCAAAGAACTGAGGTAAGAAAAACTTTGATCAGTGCCAAATTAGGCTTCAAATTCTTGTTCCATTTAGAGATAAAATAGGCCCACTCTTCCATTTAGAGATAAAATAGGAAGCTTCTGTTCACCCAGAATGTGTATCACCTGCTGATGGAACCTGACATGAACACTGCACTGTACCACTTCACATTTTCCTTTTCCCTGCCCACCTCCTGCAGAGGCGACAGAGTCTAATGCTTCTCCACTGCTGGATGTGAGTGTGTTCTGAACAGAATGTGACTGAGTGAGTACAAAGAGGGTGGTCATTACTAGTTCTGCCAGTGCTTGTGTTAGCACGTCCCGCAGTGTGGTGAGTGGTGTTTTACTGTGCCCTCTGTCCCTTGAAAAATCTGTGATAAAAAGTAAAAAATCAGAGGATCACTGTATCCCAGAGAAGCTGCCCTGTGAAAGCTTCCCAACTGCTCGGAGGAAAAAAATGAGAGTAGAGATCTTGGATTTCCTTTAGACAGCTCCATCGCTGTGTGAATTGTGGTTGGGTTTGTGTGAACTGGTGGAGTTCTGCTGTTGGATCAGCAGCGAGGTGGACTCGCCACCTGGTCCGTCTGGGTGTTCAGTCAGTGCCAGGTCTATCTTAGTGAACTCACTGTCAGTAGACTGTGGGGTCTTGTCCATGCGGGAAGCCATGAGGGCATTCTGATACTGCTGCCGGGTCACCTGCCATATAAAACAGAATCCAACAGTCATTTCTAATCATCACTGTTCAGTCATTTTGTATGCTACTGCAGTGCAAACTTTAGTTGTTCTAGTGTGTCACCATGAAAGTCCACAAGCAGAGGTTTTAGGGGTCCAAACCAGGGCACATTATGCTATGGCCCAGATGCAACCGCCCTATCAGCACTCTCTAATAGTTAATTTGTCACTTAACCTGAAATATTCCCTGATGTTTTCATGTCAATCAGAAACATTTAACAAAAAGGAGGAACCGGCCATTTCAAACCTTGATGTAGAGCAAGTCAGAGGTTGCTCGAACAGAGTAGTCCGGCACATAGATCTGCAGGAAGGCATTGAGCTGGTTGTTGCTGCTGCCCAGGGTTGGGGTCAGAGCTTCCAAGCGGTCGTTGCGGTTCAAAGAGTCAGAGTGGTTGAGTCCAAAAGGTCGCGGAGGTGACTTATTCTCTGTGTAGCAAACAGAAAGTTGTAAGGTCATCTATTGGGGATGCTGTGGTGTAAACAAGCAGTGCAGATGGTTATCATCAAGTCCTTCAGATGTCTTTGGTATGAAGACCACTGGGAGATGGAGGTATCTTCACCCCACCCTTGTGTCCTAATGGTGGTCTAGTGGACAGTACTGTTTTGCGTTTGGGCAAATTTTGCTTCGACTTCAAATTTAGGATTGTCTCATCAGTAAACATACAGGACCAGTTCTGAGACAACAAACATATGCTTGTACCGAGTTAGCACAGGCTCAGATTTGAAGTGCATCTGAGAAATGACCAATTTAGTAAAATCGAAATGTAGTGCAATTTCAGAAAAAAAAATGAGCACGGAAAATGGGGAGATTTTTAAGGGAAGAGTGTTTAATCAAAATAAGATGATGCTTTCCACTACTTAAAGAAATAGTTCAAAACGAGTCCACTGGGAACCATTAGGTCAGCAGACATTCCACTGGAATGTATATAATCCTACTATCCCAGACTCAGACGTCCATTAAATGTTTTAGGTAAACAGCTACTACAGCTAAAAGAAGCAGTCAAACAAAAGCAAATATGTGGGATTCAGAGCTTCAAGAAAAATAACTGACAGTCTAATGAATTCTAATTCTTTAGCCTTTTTAATGAGAAGTTCTAATCATAAGTTAAGCACAAACTGATCCTCTTTTCAAGAAGTCTTAAAACTTTAATGAGATTTCTGGAGATGGAGATGAGTAAAAATACATTTTGCTAATTGTTTTTATTAGAACCAATGATATTATAAAGATTATAAAAGGTATTTCTTATTTTGTGTATGCAATGATTTCAAGCGGACCAGAGTTCAAGCTTCCCATCCTGACTGAGTAAGAGAAACAGGGAGTGTATTATAAAATGACAGGAGGTAAAGGACAAGTGTGTACCTGGAGATCCCGCAAGAGACTCTGCCCTGCTCACAACGAACGTTCGAGACAAGGAGAGTGGAACTAGAGAATTAAAAAGGAAATAAAGTAGAAAGACATAGTTAGAAAAAAAAGAAAGAAAGAAAGAAAGAAAGAAAAACACTGAGTGAGAATTGAAGGAATCAGTACCACACAGACAGTGGATCTTTACCAGCAGGGGAGAGCAGGGCACAACCTGGCGTCCGGTAAAATCTAACATCTCTCGTCTTCTCTTATCTGATAGACTATCAGATTTACCTTGGAGACTGAACTAAGCTGCCCACACTAAACAAAGACAGATATTGATATCTCCCATATAGAAATTGAAAACAGTTGGTTATTTAAAAATGTAAAATAAATAGTAAATCAATCAGTCAATCAATCAATCAATACAAATTTACTGTGCTGATATTTCATGCTTGTTAGTGTTTTACACTGCACTTTCCACTCGTCATACTTATTTTGATGCATAGATTTTATGATAAGAAAGCTACTGTGGTTCAAACAACAAAGTTGCGCTTTATTAATTGTGTTTCCACCAACTTCAACTAAACTCAACCTGACTTTGGGGCACAATGTTCATAAGCAAGGTATTCTTGTTAAAAAAACAGTATGTGTTGGGTTGTGCACCACTCTCTCCTGCATCATTAGACTTTAACCAATATATTAGAGACAGGTCAGGCAAATAGGTGAATGAAGGCAAACATGCAGTTTATATCCCAGATAATCATAAAGGAACATCCCATAGGAGTAAAACAGAGGTACCAGGGAATCAGACCTCACTGAAAATGGCCAAAGCTAATTATTTTACTTCTATCAAGCCCAGGCTCTAGCAGGGCTATGGCTATAAGCTCAGCACTGACAGTACAAATGAATCTAAGATCAGCTGATTCAGGTGTCAGCAGAAGTGAATGGCAGGTGTAGGAAACTGTCTAAAAATGTCAGGCAGAGCTCTCATCCAGAAGGCATTCCAGAAGAAGTGAAGAGTCAGCACCACCTCAATCAGGGGTGCTCCTTGTTTTGTGTGTGTTTGTGTTTTTCCATTGCACAGACCTGGTGAAGATGTTAAAGCCAACATCCCATAGTAGGAAAAGGGCCCTGCTTTAAACTTCATCCCTTCCTTGCCAGCCTCGACCTCCACCTTCCCCTGAGAATGAACGGGAGGTAGAAATTAGTGAATGAAAGTACAAAGAGGCTTATCTCTTAGTAGGTGTGAGCTATTAGACAGCTATAAGTAAAAAAAACCCTTTCATTATGCTTTACTAATAGATGGCGATAAGAGCGTCTCCTTTTGTTTGCTGTTTAGAGTAATAGTGGTCCTAACTAAATGTTTCTCATCCTATATCCTACAGGTTATATAGCTTACATATAGGTTAAAGGTTATAGAAAAAGAATGTTATAAAGGAAGGCTGAGTTCGGTGCTACGTCTGAGAACAGAGCTCAGTCTGGTCAGTTTGTAAACTCATATGGTGTAGTGTAAAGTTCTACAGTTCATCTACCCACATACTACATATTCTGCATCATATTCTACAGGATATGACCTGTAGAAAGCACTTTGGACAACTAGACTGAGCGCATGCAGAACACTTTGCCTACACATTGTTAACTTGTCCACTATAAAAGAATTTGTCTGATCCAAACATGAGCTGTAATGTTATTTTGCAACAATAGATATCTGGAAACATGTAATAACAAGGGTTTTCCCCTCTTCTGATAAAGTTATTGTATTATAGACTAGTTGCTTGCATCATTTCTAATGTACTTGCATCATTTCTTTTGTAATTCTTGATTATGTGCCCGCTTGTGTTAATAACAACGGTCTTAACAGGTAAGGACTATTCTAGTCTCTTGAGCTCAATGCTGTCCATTTTAGCCCATTCTTTCTCTGGCTCTGAAATAAATAAAAAGAACTACGTTATAAGGCAGAGACGAAGTCCAATACAAGACACGATGATTACTGTGGAAGTCTCCGTTAACAAGAACTGCATTAGCACTGATGGGTAGACCTTGCTAACATTAAACAGGCTATGAGCTTTAATATGATGTAATATGCATAAGTATATATATATATATATATATATATGCAAACAATATGTACAGAAAAAATACATTTATATAAATGTGCACTAGCAATCATATAATCTCATAAAAGACGAATTTATCTGTTCATATCCAAAGTCAATTACTATTAGAAAAAAACAATGTATCTACATGGATTATCTGTTATGTACATGAATTCAGTTTAGATATAGAATATTTTTACACAATTAATCCCACACTAGATTCCATTAAATGATACAGAACCATGTGTGGTGCAGACCTGTAGGATGAGGATGAAGTAATCCACAGCCTTGTTGCGATGGAAGAGATAGTGCTCTAACATTTTCTTGTTCTTTTCGTCATATTTGAGTTCTTGGATGACATTGGGATGTTTAAGCAAGCGCAGAAGGATTTTCTCTGACATTTGAGCAGGGCCAAACGGCTCTACCTCTAGATCAGAAAAGGAGAAAGAAAAAAGAGAAGTGACAAACATGAATCAATATTTGAGTGTTTTTTTATTTAAGAGCACACATGCATCAGACATCTGTACCAGTTGCAAGGAAACGCAGGGTAGCCAGCAGAAGCTGCGGTGATATTTTGATCCCAAGATCATGGTCTGTCGGCTTGAAAGCTGAGAAATCCTGCTTCCTCTCACGATGAGCTATCTTCTTTTTCGTCTTGTTGTCAGCTTGTAATGAAAATAAAAAATTGTTGCTAGAAAATCAACACCTATTAATAACACATTTAATCGTGTTTCAGCCAGACGATCACTCCAGAGGAGTCACAGCTATAAACACTTACTGTACAAATCAGTCTCATCCAGAATCTCAGACTTAATGATCTCCTCGATGACATCTTCTAATGTGACAATGCCCAAAACCTCATAGAAAGGGTCTCCCTCGCCTTCATTGTTCACCCTCTGGACAATAGCCAGATGAGATTTACCTGCCAAACCAAACAAATACATAAAAATGTAAGAAATGCGTGATGTACATATGAAAATACATGAAGTACACAGGGAATGTTCCATGCAAATTTGGCAAACCAAGCACTGTGATTACTATGAGCTCGACTTCTTTACATAATCTACTGGAATTTCAGCTTGATGAAAGCACCCTCAATTCCTTTGTTGTGAGAAAGGATGAAACTGATGATAACTAATAAAATGTTCAAACAGAGCCAGCTCTTGAATTCAGTTAGACAAGAATCCATTGCATTTTCTTAAGAAATCTCTCATGGTTCCACATCTGTTTTCCCAGGACCCTTCAATAAGCTGCTTAAAAAAATTCCTGCCCAGCACTGTCAACCAAAACGTTAAAGAAAATTCTTTTCCTGTTTCTCAGCTACTGATCATTTTAAAAGGAATTTTCCAGGGACAGAGCTAATATTAGATGTGATATGAAGTTTCCACTGCAGATGGGCAATGCTCTCACCGACGTGACAATGGGACAACCAGAGTGTCCACATTTAGTTTTTCCAATTAAGGCAAACCTTCAGGCATGTTTCAAGTTGTTGACTTACACTGAGAAAATCCATGCAGACAAGCAGGTCTTGGCCTACATGTTAAAAGCATTTACTGTGGGGTCTATGTATTAATGTATGTATGAATGTATGAAATTTTGTATGTTAAGTTCCTAGGGCTTTTTTCTATCAAGATCACCATCTCTCAGACTCAACAGGTCAGACACAAGACAAGCTTTAGACTTGCTAGGACTACAAAGAGAGCGAGAGAAAAGACACTTTCAGGGCTCCAGTAAAGAGGGAGCTTTGTTCCACAACTCTGTAAAGTGCCCACACAGTGTCACACAGGGGTTTTTAGGTCTGTTTATGCTTAAAAGTCACATCAAACTTTGAGCACTTAAAGATGAATATTGTATGGGCCGATCAGCAGAATGGCATGTTGAGGTTTTACAAAGTCAGTGTCCTCATTAGTGTGGCATATCATGAGAAATAACTAATAGAGTAAGACACACAAAGTTGAATCATAACATGCCTCAACCATGACTGCAGAACATAAAACATGCCCTCACAGTCTCCCACAAAAAATAAAAAAGATGGGATGTCCAAACATCAAGTTAAAAAATAACACACCCGGTGGCTATTTACAGTCTTGGCTGTCTCAGAAAAAAACAGTGACAGAGAAATTGGTGTGAAATTGATGTGAAGCAGTCTTACACAGCATACTTTCATCAATCAACGCTAGCTCTCACAAGGTCACTGAAGAAAAAAGGGTCTAAGAGACAATCATTCTCCATTTTAAGACTCTAGACTACACACTTAAATGTCCTGCCCATTCCCACCTTATTTATAGAATGGGATTTTTTCAGATTTTTCCATAATGGAATTTCTCTATAAATAGTCACAGGGACTGTGGGTGGCAAGTCTGGGATGCCTCATTGGAATATTTTCAGTGGCGCAAACATGAGGCAACGGGAAATGTGCCCATCCCTTAAAGACTGTAGAGATCCTGGAGAAGGTGAATGATTTACGTCATTTGATTTTCTGAAAGTGAAATCCCGTAAAGAGAACATACTTCTGACATTTTGTGTTTCATGTTTTGTTCTTCCAATATGTCAAACCTAAATTGTGCAATGGAATTTGTAGATAAGTGCTATATTTCAGTTTATTTCCTGTAAAAGATCGAGGTTGACGTTATATTCTGAACTGTATGAACTGCATGTTAAACTGCATATGAACTTTCAGGTGATCGTTACCATCAGACTGACTAAATAGCTTTCTGTTAAATGTAAAATCAACTTTACAGAAGATCCACGTCTGTTTGCTCCTTCTCTCAAGTCTTAGTTCAAAAGACACTGAGGCTCCTGTATTCAGATACATACAAACACAATCAGTAGTAACACAGACAAAAAAAAAAAACACTTTCAGCTCCATTAACCCTGAATGTACACTTACATCACATGTAGCCCACATTAAAAACGAAAACCTTCCTCATCGCCAGAAAACCCAGCTGTGGCATACAAGAAACACTTTTAGCATTACTCTATATATAAACAGGAATTTTAGCTCATACAGTAAAGACCAATTCCTGAATCCTCACATTAGTGTAACGTGCTTCTGATTATTTGTTCATCAGTGGGCCTACATGTACTGCTCATTAGGGACATGACTGGAAAGCAGTATGTAGAATTCCAAGATGGTAATTTTCTGTAAGCAAAAAAAAAAAAAACTGCATTCTTGGAAATAAGTTTTAAATAATAGACACATACAGTATCAAAGCTACATATAAAACCATACATAACTATTCAGAAGAAAAAAATATATTTTTTGATGGTACAGTGTCAATAAACTGACCCATCTGAGAAAAGTAGCTGTCCCCTACACTCTGGCACATGTAAGGTTTTTTTTCCGTAATGCATCTACCGCCTTTTGTTGTCAGTAAACACAAGTTGAAAGGTATGCAGAGTCACGCAAACACAGAGAATGAAATGCTCATGTGGGTGATGATAAGTCCTTTACATGGGAGATGTGGGGCCTTCTAAGATAGGCTTTGTTGATGGACTCGAGTTTGACACTGTAGACCACGCACATGCCAATTGTTACCCAAATCTGTTTAAGTCCATTTCCTGTCGGCCCACCACTTTTGGAATGTTGGACTGTTGTACAAGCCAGCCCACCAGTCCTCCACAGGACAAACATCTGTACAAGTAATTAAATGTCAGCAAATAATACATTATATATTTAACATCATCTTTATTATCTGTATCTCTGTTATCGCTTTTGCAATGTATTACAATGTAATAATATTACATGGGGTACTGACATTACCATTTGAACCTGGTGAAATGACAGCTGTGTGATATTTAATCCTGATGTTCTGTTCAAATTTACTAACATCTTTAATGCTTAGGGTTTGACACCAGCACATTAAACCTCCAGAAATCTACTGGAATTAAAAGCACTTCTCAAGTTTATGTGCCGGGTACTTGTTTCTTTTTCAACTACCTAAATAATGCTTTAAATAAAACATGTAGTAAGCCCCCACAAGCAAGAAATATCCCCCATGTCATGTGACCTATATACAGTATATTGCCCTCAATAAAATCCAAAACAACCTAAACAAATGTGTGTAAAATGTTGATAGTTCTTGTTTAGTGCTGCTAAAACGCACTGGGGTCAAACTGAACCTAAAGAACACTGATGCATACAAAATGTCTACAGGACACTGTAAACGTATCATGTTAATTTTGTATTTATCCAAGTGCCCCATGAAATTAGGAAGTAATTAAATATGAATAAAGAAAGTTTGTCAATTATTTATTTTGAGACAATAAATGTTGAACGCGGTCAAATTGACCCCAGACATTAAAGCAGGGTTCAGACAGATCCAGTTACCAGCTTTCTACAACAGCCTCCTGCAGCCCACTCATTATTTCAGTAATTCATCAAGGTTAAAAACATTGGAACAGGGAATCTTTGGCTGTGGTTCTGTAAAAAAAATCCATCATGGTTAAAGCCAGATGTGTTGTTACACCTCAAAGAAATTGATGAGAAAAGCTGATGTGTTTACTGCCAGGTAATGAATACTGTAATGTGCTGCACTTCCAATTTAAGGAAACAAATGCACATCAGTCGCATGTGGTCTAGTAAAAGGGAAACATTTCCAGATAATTTATAATGTGGTTTGATCTAAAAGGCACTGTTCTACAGAAACTTACAGAGTCAGAATTGTTCACAATGGTGGTGATTGGAACCCAATGTCTGAAGTGTTTCTAAAATGTTCCAGAGAAAGATTTTACATAGTTGACACATGTTATGTGATGCAACAGGCATGGAATTTTTAAGGAGGATTTGGTCTAAAACAGTTGTTTAATTCAATCATTGCAGAGAGTAACAAGGCAAGTTTACTATTTACCCTTTTTACCTCTATTGTACCATCATCAATAATTAATAGAACTCAAAGCATCTGAATGTTCACTGGTCAATTTAAAAGTAAACAAAAAGGCTTTTGGAGAGCTCAGGTCCCTATCACCACTACTGTAAAAAATCTGAGTAGTTAAACCACATCTGACTTTCACATTTTGAAAATAAATACAGAAGATACAATGTTAAAAAAATAAAATGTACACTAATTAAGAGGATTTTGCATCATTCATTAAATTAGATGGGTTTAAACAGTATCACAAGTATTAGAAATTGCAATTGCAGTTTGAGCAAGGCGCACTAAAAATATTTGGTCAGTTGGCTTTGTAGAAATATGTTACTAGGCAGGTAAATTAAGTCCATTAACGCTTTGCGGAATCCACTGTAGGCCAAAGACAAAAAGATTTAAAGACACACTATTATTACAAATCTCCAAAATGGTTTCATGAAAGAAGTGCTGAAATGAGATCAATAAGTAACAACAAACTGCAGGGTTGAGAGACGACTACTAGACTGCACTAGAACTAAAGAATCTTTTCGGTTCCAAAGAAAAGCCTCCTGTAGATGAGAAACTCTCTCGAATGTAGGCTGAGATGTGTCAAAGGCCAGAAACTTCAGAGTACACCAAAAGATTCAAAACATACATCAACAAGCTTCCAGAACTAAAAGACAGAGCTGGCTGAAGAGCAGTCTTTTATAAAATGTGGAATCTGCTGTGGAACTAATAACAAACTGTGATAAGTATCAGAGTGAAGGAAATGGAGTATGCTGAGGGGGAAAGAACCAACTCCCATCTTCACCACTTATTCTGTGAAACACTGTAGGCAGTGATACAATCTCATGTATGGTCTCCACTCTAACTGGCTCATTTATGCTCATTAATGATGTGACTCCTGATATGAGTACTGACAGGAGCAGCAGGGTAAATTCTTAAGTCCCCAGAAAAATGCCTTCTGCTCTGATGCAACCAAATCAGTGGAAATTAACTGGACAGTCCTTCATGACACACTGACCTGACACACTAACTGACCTAACACAGAAACATGACATTCTAGTGCATATGTGACCTGATAATGTATATACTGAAGATGATCCTGCAAACAAAATACAAATGTCTAAGGTCAGTATGTACCAAACTTTCTAAACTGCCCATCCAACAATGGCTGCAACTGTTTTTGGAAAAAAAAAAAAGGTAAGATTTCACAATAGATTTCACGCAGTCACTTGAAATCCAAAGCGCCCAAATGCACAAAGCTACTGTCTTGCCTTCCAGGTTCCCTCTATAGTTAAATAAGACAGAATATGACACTATTTCTGAGTTTGATTGAGGTACATCTCTACATTGTGCACCTGCTGCAGTTGTGCCAGTCCTCCCAGCTTATCACTCTCTGCCCATCAGGATGTGACAATAAAGCAGAGCGGCAACAGCTGGCCTGGATTTTAAGATCTTCACTCTGGGTCGCATTCAAGACTAATAAAGCATTTTAGCATAAATAAAGCATAAATTCATGCTTCAAACTTGAAAATAATGTGTTTTTATCCAGTTTTGCAATCGTTTTTGATTCTATTTTTGCAGCATAACAAGGTGATGTCTATGTCTGAATGCATATAAGATCAAAAAGGATGTCATTGTGCCACTTTGCCAAACAACACAACAGTACTGTTCTTCTGAGATGAGCAGAAATGAATATTCATGGTTCTTTTATGAGTTAAGCAGAAGTTACGTTTACCTTTCTTGAACTCCTCTAACATGGCATCCAGCTTCGTGTCATTAAAGACGAAATGCAGTGGGTGGCTGTAGAACCTGGTGATGGTTTTCAGTGGGGTGCAGTCATCTGGATCCACAAATGCCAAGTCCTTCACGAACAGCAGATCCACTATGTTACTTCTCTCTCCTTCAAACACAGGGATACGTGTGTAGCCACTCTCCATGATCTCAGACATGGTGTTGAAGTCTAAGATGGCATCAGCGGTGATCATGAAGCAGTCTCGGAGAGGGGTCATCACATCCTCCACGGTTTTAGTCCTGAGCTCCAGAGCGCCCTGGATGATGTTGAGCTCCTCTTTCACCAAGTCATTATATGGGTCTGTGACCCTGAGCATCTCCAGGAGCTTCTCTCTGTTGTACACGGTCCTGATCTCCTGACCCAACACGTGGTCCAGCAGTTTACTGACAAGATAGGAGGCAGGAAAAGTAAGAATCATGAAGAACTTAGTCAAGAAGATGGTGTTCGCCCCAACAGCGAGCCCATGTCTCGAACAGATCGCCTGTGGCACAATCTCTCCAAATATCACAATGCCAGTGGTGGACACCACCACCGCAATCAGGCCGGACCCGGCGATGTCGTCCAGCAGAATGGTCAGCGTGGTGTTGACTAGGACGTTTCCCAGCAGCAAGGAGCAGAGAAGGTAGTTTCCTTGACTTCGCACCGGCTCGATCTTCTTGGCGTAGTTTCTCTCCTTCTCTGTCCCGCAGTTCCGGACGATCCTGAGCTCCATGGGGTCCAGGGCCATGAGTCCCAGGTTGAGGCCACTGAACATGCCGGACAGGCAGAGCAGCATGGCGATGAAGATCACCTGCAGCCAGAAGGGCAGCAGGGACTTCTTCTCCTCCACCACCACAAGCTTGGTGTCGTGGCCCTCGTGGTACACCCAGGCGCTCTCGGAGCGCGCGTCGTCGTCTCCATGCGCAGCGACGCACATGTAGTACACCTTGCTCTTCTCGGTCTTGCGCAAGGGCTTCACGTCGATCTCAATTACTCCGGAGGTCCTGCGGTTCACCTCCACGTGAGGCAGGATGATGATATCGCTCGAGCGGATTCCGCAGGGGTGCGAGCTGTCGGCTGGGCGCTCGTGCTCCGTGAACGCGATCCTGGTCCACGTCTCGTTGTTGATATTTTGCCCGTAGACGCGCAACTTGACGCGCGAGCGCTCACTCACGCGCAGGTAGCCCCTGTCCATGAACGACACCTCGTCCGTTTCCTCCAGCCGCAGGCCGATGATGAGGGTCTCCTCCTCGGCCACAGCCCCGGGGCCCAGGGCTGCCGGGTCTCTGGCGTGGAAGCAGCGCGCGGGGCATGCGCTGACCACCAGGAACACGAGAGTTAATGAGTGGACCGGGCTCAGCGCCGCCATGTTAGAAGTGGGCAACGCGGACCACCGCTTTGCCATGTTGACAGTGGGCACGATGGAGCTGCAAACCTGCATCAGAGAGGAGCGCGCGCAGCCCTCTTCATCCTCCCTCTGGCCTGGCTGAGCAGGACTGATGAGACTGGCATTCCTCAGAGAGCCACACGGGCTCTGCGACGCGATGCTCTGAGACCAACCCTGATGATGATAATCAGCTTCGGGATCCTCTGTGCGCTTCTGCCCACTGGTTTCAATGGAAAGGTTGGGTGGTAGAAAACCAAAAAAATGCGATGCAGGAGGTGTGTGTGTGATGGGGTGGAGGGATAATTTTGTAGACGGGGAAGAGACGCTCTGCTGCTCTCTGGACTCAGCAGTCGCAGAGGAAGCTCCTGATGGTCACTGCCGACCACCAATCCAGAGGAGAAACGGTGGGACGGCACAACAAATGGCGAGGCTCGGAAGAGCTGAAGCGAGGCGGGTCTAAGCTGATAAATTGAATTGAGAAGTTATTTCATTGGTCAGGATCGGAGGCTGGAAAATCTGAGTTTTTTATTATTAATTTAATAAAACAAATTGCTTCCATTTGAAAGATGATTCGTTCTCTACCACTCTCTACTCACGTACTCTATTACTTACTACCACTATATAGGTTATAAAATTTTGGCTTCTGCACCCAAGTACTACTGTTCACGCTTGTCTCAGAAGACTATTCATAGGACAAATTATTTTGCTACAGGAGCCAGTAATTACTGTGTAGTGCACTACTTGAGGAACCTATTTGAGACTGAGCCCAGATGATGGTAAACAAATCGTTAATAACCAAACTGAGAACTGAGTGTGAAAGTACTCTGATGGAATCAGTCTTACTCCCATTTAAGCATAAAAATAAAAAGTAAAACAATTGTGGTGAAGTTAAAAAGAAGTAGGCATCTATTAGTTTCTAAAAGCATAAAAATACCCAACTTATATTTAAGTACAGTAGTGGAGCACTATAACTCTCCTTTATTGCTAATAAGGCACGGTTGAGGACAGTCTTTGTCTTTAGTCGAAGCTGACCATCCTCATCCCCGCCACTTCGATTTTAATTCCAAAAATAAGTGATTTGACAGAAATTATATAATAGTGTCTTTTAATTTGATATTACTGTAATATTTTTATATAATACTATATATTTCTTTTAATTTTCTTTTATCACTGTGAAATCTGTCAAAATTGCAGAGCTCATCAATTTGAAGACACTAACCAGTTCCCACTGTAGAACCATAATTACAACATGCCTTGACACCATCCTACCATACTGAAAAATGTCCAAATTATAAGGAAAAGACTGAAAATTCATTAAATAGCTCTCAAGTCAAAATACATAAAAGCCAGTCACTGAAGTTTGATGTTAAGACAACTTACCCTTACATGTTAATCTGTAGATGGAGCCAAACCCATCTCTATAAAAGACTGAGGATTCATTGCAACAAAGCAACGGCAACTGGTTTAGAGGAGAGACCTATACACATTCTTGCTCTTTTTGTACCGCATAGTCTTGTGTTGTTTCTCTTTGTGTTGCACAATGATCCTTGAGGAATGCTGTTTCATGTCACTGCGAACGTTTGAAATGACAAACAATTGAGTTGACTTGACTCTGAGAATTACTTTCCCACTTGATTTTTAAGCCTCCACTTAAGAACATCCGAAAAAAAAAACCTCAAATCTCCATTTACAGAAGAGGAAAAAACATAACTTAAATGCAAGGAAAAATATTTCAGAACAATTTCAGAAAAAAAACCCATGACAAATGTGAGAAAACTCAGATAAAAAACACAGACCTTATGATGGTAATAATTGGCTTTATGGTTAGTTTTCAAATATCTCTTCTGTATTAGCTAGCAGAACGCTTTCCCTCTATCTTTCTCTTGCTTTCTGAGGCCTTGAGAACTGATAATGTTCATGACAACTGATAAAATGTTCATTTCACAAATACATTCTCTCCAGCTGAACTTACCAAGGCATGGGACTAACAATGCTGAAACCAGAGAACATTTTTATGCACATTGGTCTATCATGCTCTTAGTTTAACACCAATCAGTCATAACATCAAAACCACTGTCAGGTGAAGTAAATGCCACTGATTATCTCATTACAATGGCACCTGCCAAGGAGTGGAAGATGTAAGAAAGCAAGTGAACAGTCAGTTCTTGAAGTCGGCATGTTGGTAGCAGGAAGAATGCATGGGTGTAAGGATCTGAGTGTATTTGACAATTTGTGATCGCTAGGCAACTGGGCCAGACCATCTTTAATACAGCTGGTCTTGGAGGTCAGCCCATCTGGTCCAATCAAATTAATGCTGGCTTCAAAAGAAAAATATCAGAACACAGTGTGTTGCAGCCTGCTGTGTTTGGGGCTGCATGAAGCAATGGAAGAACATTTTCTTTAACATCAGGTGGATGGCCAGGTTATGTGTGCATCGTTTACCTGAGGAAGAGATGCACCATGGAAAGGGTGATGGGATGTTCTGAGCAATGCACCTACCAAACCATTTGATGAAGACCACGTACACCCATTCCTTAATGGCAGTGGCCTTATATTTTATAGCATTATAATGCATCGTGCCACACTGCAGAAACTTCTCAGGAATGGTTTGAGGAGCATGACAAGGTTCAAGGTGTTGGTACAGCTTCCAATTTCCCCCAGATCTAGACCCAACTGAGCATCCGTGGGATATGGTGGACAAACTAGTCCCATTCACGGAGGTCTCACCTTGCAACTTACAGGACTTAAAGGATCTGCTGTTAACGCCAGACACCACAATACACCTTTTGAGGTCTTATGGAGCCCATGCCTCAGTGCAGGAGAGCTGTTTTGGCAGCACAAACAATCTACACAAAATTAGATAGGTGGTTTTAATGTTATGTCTGTGCATATCAAGTAATATTTATCCTAAAGACATAATATTTATCCTA
The DNA here is from genome assembly GCA_037974405.1 of Brachyalestes nurse. Lineage (NCBI taxonomy): Eukaryota > Metazoa > Chordata > Actinopteri > Characiformes > Alestidae > Brachyalestes > Brachyalestes nurse. The sequence continues at coordinate 18,015,408 of JBBPCY010000150.1, forward strand.
AAGATGATTCTTAATTGTAAATCACAATTGACATCATAACTCAATACAAAGCATAATGTTTTTTTCCAAAAACAAAATACATTAGTTGAAATTATTACACTAGCGCTATTTGCCCAACTTTTTTGCTACAGCATTTCTCCTCTATTGCACTTTGTCAAAGTGGTACAAAAGGAATACAGATATACGAATGAACACTTGCACCGCCTGGACCGTTCCAGATCCTTTCAGAATTTTTCTAATATGTAAAAATGTAAACATGAGAATGCAGTAATTGCTTTGTTCAGAAGTCTTACTGGTTGTTTGGGTCAAAAGCTGGTGCACACATGGCTTGCAGAGATAAGTGAAAACCTTGTAAAGGAATCCAAAACTTCCTGAAAGCGATAATCAAGGCTACAGTCTAGGGCAGACATCTGCTTGACCTTGCAGAGCTGCTGATATTACATGGCCTTAATGCACTCCTGTAAAGGACACATCACTGCACGTGTATACAAAACACATTCATTTATTTATCAAAGTAAAAAAGGAAAATAAATTAGCATGTAAATGTAAGGGGGAAACTGGCAGTAATACAGACACTTTCTCTCAAAGCAGGAATATCTAACAGTGACACAGTAGTTCATAAAGGCAGCATGCTCCAATTCACCTGATTACAGTGACAAATTACTGGGGAAAAACGGCAACAACCAAGTAATACTAAATTAATAACACTATATATTATTTGTACAAGGCCTTCTTTAACGAGCAACACAGCTGGTGGTCTAGTGGATAGGGAGTTTGCCCTGCAATCAGAAAGTCATGGGTTTGAATCCCAAGACTGCTAGTGGCATCTCTGAGGTCCCCTTGAGAAAGGTACCATTCCCAAACACTGCTCCCCGGACGCTGTGTTCCTGGCTAACCGCTGCTTCACTTTGGGCAAAATACAGAGAATAATTTCAAGCTGTTCACATGGTGAGGCATGTTCACTTTACACACTTTACACACTGAGCGGCCTGCACAATGTGGGATGCACCTTAAAAGAAAAATAATAAAAGAAATACACCAAAACTTCTAACATCGCAGCTTTCTTGTGCATCATTTAAGTAAATGCCTTAGCTGGTCCTGTAGATTTCTAGAGTGTTCCACACTGTAAAGAGGAAAAGAAAGAATAGATACAATCACCAGTTGTTTTAAATCTCAAATGGAAGAGTAACTGTAACTGTTGGCAGTGTGTCTGTTTGGACTTACTTCTTCTGGATTGCTTCTTGCCTAAATGAAAGAAGATATGATTAATGGCTGTGGATCCTTTCCCTACATGGAAGTTAGCAGTCATTTTGGCAAGAAAAGTACATATAAATATATAATTAAGTCATATGGGTATACTCACTGATACTGCAAATGAGTAGTTATTATAGACATTTTCCTTAGACTCTGTAACACAAGAAATTGATATTCTGCATGACTGATGAAGTGTCCGCACTTTTCCTTTGGGCAAAAGGATTCAAGCTATTGCTAAATTGTCAGTACCACTAAACTATTAAATGTAGGTTTGAATACAAAAATATTCCTCACATCTTCAGAGTGCAGAATGGCATCTTCCTGAATGACCATGTTTCTGGCTGCCTGGCCAAGAAGCTGCAAAATCCCCCAAAAAATGTCAGTGTCAAGAAGTAAATAAAAGAAACAGTCACTTGACTCAGGGGCGCAGATGGGGGTGGGCACGGGGGGGATGTGTCCCTCCCAAACCATGAGCCGTCCCCCTCAGACCTCGCTCCGACCCCCCCACACCTGAAGCACAGATAATGTAGTGATGTATAACTCATACTCCTGTTTTAGGGTCTAACATGTTTTATTTTGCACATCTTAAATCTACAACCTGAACATGCCACTCCATTTACCGTTCTCTTTGAGCAAATACCTCCTAGCAGCAGGTCTTGTGTTATTGTTCTGGGGTCCTCTGACATAGGAGCTGCCTCATTAGTGCTCGTCCCAAGCCCCACCCCCAAAGACCGCCCCAAGCCCCGCCCCCTCCAACACCGATTCGTCCCCCCCGCATAAAAAATGCTATCTGCGCCCCTGACTTGACTAGTTAACCTAGTCCTCCATTTCTAATATATAGTCATGTCAATGTGAGCACAAGTGCTCAGAATTTCAGTGTTTTAGACTTTGAAGCTGGCTCAGGAATAGTTTCATTACATTACAATCATTTGGCAGACACTTTTATCCAAAACGACTAACAATACGAGGACACATTCAAGTTCCAGGACGGTGTGAGAGTATAAAGTGCTAAATCTTTACGTGAGCGCTTCCTCATGCTAATATGGGCAGCTCCACCAACATCAGACTCTACAACTCAACTCTCTGTCCACAGAATAACCTGTTATATAATATAGCCTGTTGCTAGTTTGTTGTGTAATTTCTTACTGGGTTTAAATAACTGTCATTTTGTGTATGGCTATGTGTATTATTTTGCTATGATGTGCAATAGTCCACCATGTGCAATATTGTGCAATGTTATTATCAGGTGCTAAAACTTATTATGTGCAATTGTCTTACCATCTGCATGTACTTCTCATTATTACTTACATACTACAATTCACTTAACTGTAGGTTACTTATATATAGTGTTTTTACCCAACATATATTTTGATTTACGTATATTGTGGTTTTTATTTTGATGTATTTAAACTCAGTCCAGACTCACAAGGCAAACCCAGTCCAGACTCACAAGGCAAATGCAGTCCAGACTGGTCTCTTTTGTGGTTACCTGCTGGTGGAATGAGCTGCCTAAGCAGACAAGAGCAGCAGAATCCATCGCTATCTTCCGAAAACTCATCTGTTCAGGGAGCGTCTCCTCTCCTTGCAATTCTCCTACATAAAGATTTAGGGCTTAGTACTCTGCTCTGGTTCTCCCACTGTCCTGAAACTTGAGTGTTTCCTTGTATTGTGGATAAAAACGTCTGCCAAATGAATGTAATGTTATGTAATAGGCAGTTTTCTCTGGAATCACTAAGGTTTCCTGATTCTGTTCCTGGTAAACAAACAGAGGAAGGTAGTCTGTTAGCTACCTAGCTAGCATTGGCAGTAAAAACGTCGTGTTTTTCGCTATTTGTAGATTTACCTCTTGGCTCCGAGACCCCTTCAGGACCTGGCGAGTAAGGGCGATCACATCTCCACTGCAGGAACCCACTTTATCAGACAGTAAACCCTTTACAGACTGTCCGAAGCGAGGCTGTGTCTCTGCAGAAGCCATGGCTGAAGTGTTCGTACGGAACACCGCGATGGACAAACAGCTCAGACAGAACGTAGAGGTTATTTAACCCATTACTTTCTGTGCTGGAGATTTTCAACGCTGAGAGCCCAAAAGAACAGACTGGTGTACTTGTGAAGAACGTTCTCGACACGTTTTTCTACCAGGACGAACATGAACACACCAGTCTGTATCCTCTCTACTGTTCATACTAAGTGTTTACATTAACTTGTATACTTGTTTACATGTTTACATGAAAGCCTCACTGTTGGGGTATTCTATCTCTAATACAAATTATGCTAGACAACCATTAATCATGCTAATCAATTAAACATACTAATTAACTATTTAGTACTAACTAATTATGATATATATTATTTTATGCTCATACATTAATTGACATGAAATTAATTAATTCTCCTTTTTTGGTATGAGCACAAAGTGCCTCTTTAATTTGTGTAAATATTAAATTACATCTAAAGCATAAAATAACATCAGTTTTATTATTCATTTAAACTGGGCTCCTACAGACAGTTTCTGACAATGACTGGTTACAGAAACTAACATCTACATTCAGTAAAGTAGCAACACATTAATGCAGTTCTGTTAATTGACATAATGCTTTTGATAGAAAATTAATTTCCCCTCCAGATTATTCAATGTCAACCATGAGAGCTTTTGAAAGGTACATATTTTGAGTTTTCTGGGGTTTTTTTTGTTGATCAGGTCCATATATTGATCAGGTCCAGGATGAACAGTTTGATTCATGGATTAATACTTGTTTGGGATTCACAGGCAAAATTGTAAGAGCAATATAAATATTTTAACTTCCTGTCTGGTGCATATCAGACAGAATTAAACATTCATAGCCCAAACAGGTATTTTAGGAGAAATTAGCAGCATTTCTGCAAAATTCTCTAAATCACAAATGTAAACAGTCAAACTGGCGGTTAATTTGGTGGCTGTACAATAAATCTGTTGTTTATAAATGCATTTGCAAAGTGCTGGAACATGCTGCCTGGGGTTTTCACTGACATTGACAGTCAAAGATATGCGAGGTGAAACTATTTTAAGGTCAAGGAGATGGCATTGAAGAAGCTGTATAAAAATCTCCCTTTTCCACGGCGTATCCCATGCTTGAGACTCTTCTGCTATTGTACTTTAAGCCAAGCTGAAATAGGGAAAACCTTGCAGAATGGCCTGGCTTATTTTTGCCTGTGCGTTTGCTGTAGTGATCACTGTGCTTCTTTACCTGAAGAGGAAAATGCATGGATTTCTGATGGACAGTAAACGTCCTCCCAGCCTCCCTTCTCTCCCGATTATTGGGAGTCTTCTGTGTCTAAGGAGTGACAGGCCTCCTCACATTTTCTTCCAGGAGCTGCAAAAGAAGTATGGAGAGATTTATACGCTCATGATGGGCTCCCACAAAGTTCTCATCATCAACAGCCATCACCATGCAAAGGAGGTTCTGCTTAAGAAAGGGAAACTATTTGCAGGGAGGCCACGAACTGTAAGTAGACTTTATCAGTCTGACTTCCATTCACGCTTAAAAATAAGGGCACTTAAAATGGTCCTTTGGAGTAATGCCATAGAAGAACCACTTTTGGTTCCCTTAGTGAATGTCATTTTTATTTGTAAATGAGATGTGAGTGTGAAGAACTGTTTTGAAGTTAAAAGAACATCCACGTTATTTAGTTTCTTTGACATTTAAAGATTTTTTAGAGTCAAATGTCTAAGCTAAACCATTTAAGAACCTTTATATTTAAGTTTGTGCTCAATTTGACTGCAGGATACAGTTAAGAATTGTACAGTCATGGGCTATTCCCAAACAAAGAACTGAGGAAAAGGAATTTTAAAGACATTTCAATCTTTTAAAGGTCACCACAGACATTTTAACTCGAGACGGGAAGGACATAGCATTTGCTGACTATAGTCCCACATGGAGGTTCCATCGGAAGATTGTGCACGGGGCCCTTTGCATGTTTGGAGAGGGAACTGCGTGTATTGAGAAAATAAGTGAGTATCAAATAGTAACACTCCATAATTATCTTTAGCTCTCACACCAAGATTCAAGATTCTATATTTGTTACATACGTACTTATACAAGCATAATATGTATTGAAATGAGCAGCTGAGTCGACCCTTAAGACTGCAATAAAATTATCAAATAAACTACAGAAATATACAATATACAATACAAATATATAGAAAAAGTATATTCCTACTAAACAAATATTACAAACAGAGGGAAGATTTGTACAGTGTGCAAAATGTAACAGAATAGGAATATCTGTGCTGTTATGTCCAGTGTGCTAGACTGCTGGTTGATGTATAGCTGTAATGGCTGATGGTCTTGAGAAGCATGTAAAGATCCCAGAAGTTGTAAATGTAACCTCTCTTTCTCTCCCTGCTCTTTGTGTCTTGCAGTTTGCAGAGAGGCAGGCTTTATGTGTGAGGTGCTGACAGATCTGCAGAACTCTGCGGCGGATTTGGCCCCTGAGCTGACCCGTGCGGTTACAAACGTGGTGTGTTCCCTGTGCTTCAGCTCCTCTTACAAGCGTGGAGATCCTGAGTTTGAATCTATGCTCCAGTACAGCCAGGGGATTGTGGATACGGTCGCCAAGGACAGCCTGGTGGACATTTTCCCTTGGCTGCAGGTAAATACCTACTCCACTGCACGCCAGGGGTGTAAATATCTGACCTTATAACACATTCAGTGCAAAAGAGCAATTCAGTGCAAAGAAAAAATTATCACATATGGATTTGTTTTTTATTCGTTTTTATACGTAAATTGAATAATAAACTGAGTTTTTTTCTTTACACATATCTTAATATTTATGTGAAAACATCCAGTGCATGATTTATTGAATAATGTTATAATTCATCCTTGCTTTTAAAGAACTATACTGAATATCTGTATCTTTTATGATTTGTTTCAAAGCCATTTTACTTGTTTTATATCTTTTAAATGGCATTAAAGCACCCATCTAACTAACCCACACAATGTGGTTGTGTTCCAACACGTGATCTTAGATCTACAGAGACTGGTCTCCTACAAACAGTGCAGAGGCTGCTTTCTCTGTAGAATTCTAACTTTTATCAGTCAGACAAAGAGTCATGAATCTTTTGAAAACATCTCTTTAACACAGGTTTTATTATATGTATATATTGTTTAAATAGATGTTAATGGTTTTAATTCATAATTTATTAAAGTGGACTTTGGTGTATTTAAGCATTTTCTTTAAATTCTTTAAAAACCTTATGTTTTTAAAGTTCAGTGATGCATTTTTCACCCATTGCATATACAGTTTATATTAGAATCTGTATCAACTACCATCTGCTTTTTCTCGAGATGTTGCCAAATGAAGACCTCAGAATACTGAAGGAGTGTGTTTCCATTAGAGACAAGCTGCTTCAGAAGAAATATGAAGAGCACAAGGTGAAAGACATGCCTCTTTTCATTTATATGTCTTTAATACATTTAATACCTGATTCATTGATCATTAATCATACACTTGAGCTTATTTGGGATGTGTCTCCCTCTGCAGGCTGACTACAGTGATTACGTCCAGAGGGACCTCTTGGATGCTCTCCTACATGCCAAAAACAGCTCTGAGAATAACAACATCAGCACTAATGATGTTGGTCTTACTGAAGATCATCTGCTGATGACTGTAGGGGATATTTTCGGAGCTGGGGTGGAGACCACAACCACAGTTCTGAAGTGGTCCATAGCTTATCTTATACATCATCCACAGGTACAGCAAAAGGCACTTTCTGACTTTGACAATACTTTAACAATACAGTATTTCACTCCACCATTTTTGTCATGAATGTTCCTTTATTTGGAATAACAGTGGTGAAATCTGCACAGCATTGTTCTAGACAACAAAAGGCACCTGGATGACTCTCACAATCAGTATGCACTAATAGGGCCACCACCCATTGGCTTGTCAATGCAGAATGGAGGAGAAAAGTTGTCTAGTACAAGAACAGACTGTAACAGTTTGCTTTTGTCTGAATTCTAGGTTCAGAAAAAGATTCAGGAGGAGCTGGACAGTAAGATTGGGAGGGACAGGCACCCTCAGCTTAGCGACAGAGGAAATTTGCCCTACCTTGAAGCCACAATCAGAGAGGTGCTCCGTATTCGTCCTGTTTCTCCACTCCTCATCCCTCATGTAGCTCTCTCAGATTCTAGGTAAATCCCAATTTACATTTAAACATGTGAAACACAGTGTTTGGCCATGGTGCTTTGGAATTAAAGACTTATCTGTTGTTTTACAGTATAGGAGAGTACACTGTGCAAAAAGGGACAAGAGTCATCATTAACCTGTGGTCTTTGCATCATGATGAAAAAGAATGGAAAAACCCAGAAATGTTCATTCCAGGTAAAAAGAAAAAAGGACAAAAAAACAGGCAGTATGGGACAAAACAGCAACATCGGGGGAAATTATTCCATGTTGTGATATAATAAAGTTATTGTTATTGTTTTTCTTGAGCAGAGCGTTTCCTGGATGAAGAGAAGAACAGTTTGTGTTACCCCTCAGTCAGTTACTTGCCTTTCGGAGCTGGAGTGCGAGTGTGTCTCGGTGAAGCCCTGGCCAAGATGGAGCTCTTCCTGTTCTTGGCATGGATTCTGCAGAAGTTCACCCTGGGAGTACCAGCCGGTCAGCCTTTACCAGAGCTGGAGGGCAAGTTTGGTGTTGTCCTTCAGCCCCAGAAATATAAAGTCAAAGCCATGCTCAGGCCTGGCTGGGAAAAGAGCCTACAGCTTCCCCAGCACAATGATGTAAAGTCAGTCTAATGTTTTCATTTGTTTTCTTTTCCTTTTTTGGTCTTGCTTTAATTAATGTGTAAGATTTTTTTATACAAACCTTGTAATGTATCCTTTGTGCATAGTTTTGGAGGTAAGTGTATGAACTACAAGACACGGAAAAATACTCCTCATTGTTTCTGTAATAAAAAATAGATCTGTTTCATTCTCACTGGTTGATATATAACTCGTCATAAAAGCATGCCAAAATGTTCTCATCTTGTTTGTTTACCTTATCTTCATAGTGAACAATAAAATAGCTGAACAGGTCAAAAGCAATGTACAAATTTGATTTGACAAACTTTTCATTTCAAGGAAATTAGCCTGGCCTGTCTTGTCTGAGCAGAAGAGTATACTTGAATAGTAACTTATATTTCAGATTAAAATGAAATATGAATAATAAACTGTAAACTTTGAGACCAAAATGAATTCATACATCAAACATTCTCAGTGTTAGACAACTCCGCTACAAGCAACTGGACTACAATGACTGATGCTCTACATACAATTCAAACCAAAAAAACATTCTGTTTTTCATCACCGTCATTTTTGTCATTTTTCTAGACAACCACATAATGCACACATCAGTAAATAACCAAAAAGAAAAGTATTTCGCTTTAAAGGTTTTTATTTGTAACATACATTCTTTGATACTCGTTCATTTGGCTGAGGCTTTATACAAAATGTTACCCATAGCAGAAAAATGCAGTTTTATATATATATAAAAACTACACCTACAGATACAAAACTAAATATAGTACCAAGCCTCACGTCAGAGCTAAACACGGAAAGCAGTTGGCTTCTAAAGCCTTCGTCACCTTCAACTCACTGCATCAATTTTAAAACAGTGCAATGACACCTTATTCAGGCAGAAACAAACAAATGAATCTCATTCATATTGTGAAGACTAATTCTGATTGAGTTCTCTTTAAAACCAACGTAAATATTTGGTCTCAACACAGTCAGAGGGAATATGCCTGGCACTAACAGAAGAAACATGAGAGCAGCGTTTCTTCAAACCTCATCAAGATTCTTGTTACAGATTGAACAGCTTCAGGCACATCTAAGACAGACAAATGCTTCTGTAAGTTTGAAGTTGCTGTATGTTAGCTTTATTTTAAATGTGCTAACGGGTGACAGGTCTACCGAGCCGAACCAGTGTTTCCACCAAACACGGCTCAAGCAGGATCCTACATCTGGCAGCTGATGTTTGTTTAAGGGGAATCCTCCATTTACACAGACACCCTATCCCAGCACGATCACTGGGGCTGATGGTACCCTTTGAACTGAGGACTATCTAAACACACTATTGCTGGAAGCCTTACTGATTAATTCACACCAAAGGTCAAATAAACACACGACCCCAACAAGCAACTCCAAATCACTTCTGCATCTATCCTCCTGACTCCCTCTGACACACATACTCTCACACTCGCACACCACACTGTAGGAATGCAGTGGAGCAGCTTTGAGCAGTCTCTATTGCCACAGTAGAACAAAAACAACTGGCTGATCCTCATTACCATTTTTTAAAAAGTAAGCAAAAGTACTCTGTGGGGAGAGGCATGAATCAACTGTTCTATTCCGAACCATAAAAAGGTATGACCAATCTCTTGTCTGAAAAGAGTAATTGGAACAGAATGACTGGAACATTTTTCCACAAAATGCTGGTTATAGCACTCTCTCTGTGTCTGATTCTACATAACTGACTAATTAACCGGGCAAAATGTGCAAGAACATCAAAACAGGTACCATGAAACTTTGAACTTCTATTTCCATACAGTGTTAAATTGAAATACAAAAAAACTGAAGGAGATGCATATCTCAGGAGGCAAATGAAGTGATCCGTTCACCTGAGAAATGACCCATGACAAATTAGCACCTCACACGCTCCAAATCTGAATTTTATAGTAGTATATATCACCCATACTGGCCTTAAAGTTTATTTACACAGGAATTCTTTCATGAAACATACAATATTCAATTAAGGCATATGAAAGAATGAGATATGAAATGAACAAAGGCACCTAAATATGCAAGCTGGGTTATCAGAAAACACTACTGTACATTATTTGCAGTCCTTACTTGAAGCACCCCTGCTTACATATCTGCAAACTCCATTGCTATGCTCTATGCAATATGATAGGACTTATAAAAAAATAATCCTTTTTATCCATAAAGCTGAGTCAACATAATGGAAAACATACATATGTTCATACAAAGAAATAACAAAAGAAAACACCAACCAAATACAGAGCACTCAGTCCAATCTGAATAGAAATGAGCCTCACCTCATAGGCTAGGCATTTATCTACCTTTATGCCAATACAGTATGCATAACGTTGGACAGATTTCATTCCCTATTATGAAGGAAAGGATAACATACAAGTGTGCTGTTCAGAAAGGCTACACAGTAGCCTATACTCTGATGTTTGACAGACTGATCTAAGACGGCTGGCACAGGAATCATGTGATCTGATAATGCAGCCTTCACCCTTTTTCGTGCATTCATGAAGTGCATATTCTAGTCCCTTTAAAAGTAGCATAGAAATGAACTGAAGGCTACAATAAGACCACAGAGTGAAAAGCTGACATTTGCGTTTATCAGATTAAATTAATGTTTTAAACATGTGATCATTTGAAGAAAAAAATCTACTTAAGCCACTTGCTATATTTTTTTTTAAACAAGATTACTTTTCTTATATAAAGGGAAAGGTAATTTACTGGTATTTATTAAATAAAATATAAGCACTGAACTTTTCAAGACAAAAACAAGAGGGAGAATTCCACAAATCAGGAAAAAGAGCCTTGCTCGATGAGATCTAGGAGCCAATTTAGCTACTTATCAAGTATGGAATACATTTCCGTAAATGTCAGCTGTTGTATACTACTTGGAAGATAAACTGCATGTCAAAATATTGAGATTTTTTATGCACCACTAACTACAACCCTAATTGGGTTCATTAAAAATAATTAAATTATAATTAATTAATAATCCACTATTACAGGCACCTCATACAGAATTGTATGCAATAGTTTTAAGCCTAGTAAATACATTTTTCCTTCTCTTCACAGCAGCTTTGCTGGATTCTGACAATTTAAAAACACCGCATTAACATTCACACTTCCAACACATAAGGCCAAGCAACAGTACGGTGAGAAAGTAAAGGGAGACAGCAGTCCTCTAAGAGTCACTGGTTTAAGTGGTGGTGCTTAACTTTGGGGATCTGTATGGTTGCCATGGTGTGGACCCTCCTGTTCATTGATGGTGTGCAAATGGAGGCAGATGGGGGGTCGCTGAAGAGGTGGCTCTCTCTGCTCTGGGCCGCTCTCTGGGGTAGCAAAGCCCTGCTCCTCATCCTCTGGCTGTCGAGGGTCATTGCCTTGGGGGTTGCAGCTGTCACAGAAGTCTGGCTCCCTGAACCCCTCTCTGTCCAGAAGGCCCTCAAGCTCCTTCATCTCATCCTCCTCCTCGTCATAGTCCTCCCCTGGTCCACGGTTGCACACGCATACTTCAATTCCTGAGTCACCTGTAAAGCGTCTATGGCGCCCTGGAGTCCTGTCTTTACTCTCCGGGCAACTGTCCAGCCCTTGCTCCACAGGCTTTAAGGATTCTTTGTCGCAGTTGCCTTGCTTTGCCATCTCAGGAGAAGTGGCTGACGCGACCTGCTGCTGACTGTCCTCATCAAAGCTCAGATAGGGTTTGTGAGCATCTCCTGACTGGCAGTGTGCAGCAAGGCAATGAGGTTCTTCTATACAGTCCCCAGAGGAGCTGCTCTCTGATACAGGGTTTGTTGGGCTGCACTGTAACGAGGGGCAAACCTCATCCGGCTGCTCAGGGTTCAGAGCATCCCCACCCTGACCAGGCTGAGAGGCACTGTAAGGGGGAGGGGGTGTTGAGGGTCTGTTCTCCACCTCCTCATACGCAGGTAAGAGGTAGCTGGGCAAAAACCCTTAAGAGAATAAAGGAAAGAGAGAGGTTTAAAAATATTAATCTTGGTAGATCATTGATGAACTGTCTATTAAATATGTAATGCCAAGGAAGGGCTTCTTAAAAAGACCTACAGCTTAAAAATCTCATTTAGACATCTCAAAAATTATTGTGTACCACCTCTCAATCCTTTACAAAAGCATTTGACTGAACAGTCTGGGCAAAACTACTATATATAAATAGCAGCCTCAAATGAAACCTTGAAACCTACACTGATGACATGGCAGAAAGACACAAAGGAGGAAATGCCAGTAGAAGACTGTGGGAAGTTACGCAACAGGGCACAAAAAGATATAGTTAATAGTAGTATGTAGTTGCTTCAGGATAATTGCTTATTGTGAACAGACATTCGCTCAGAAAAGCTGAGTAAGTGTAAAACTAACATTACAGACATTTGTATAAAATTTGGAAAGACGTGACGGTGTGACAAATATAGAGTGGGTGAAATGCAGACGTTATTGTATTAATTTAGGCGGTTTACTCACTGAAGTAGAAGGGTAGTGACGTGTAGTTATGGACCTCTCTGTAGGCAATGAGGTTGATCTCATGCTGACGTTGTTGCTGTTGCAGTCGATGCTTGGTGCGACGATGGTGACACACACAACAGCAGCTTAGTATGATGATGACAGTCCAGACCAGCCAGAACCCTACGGAGCAGAAAACACACATCATAACTTTGTGCATGGTCAATAAAACCAAGTATCAGGACTGGCTCTGGGAACTCTGTTATCATCTAGTTTAGTGGAAAGAAATTTTACAGCACGAGAGAGATTTCCAGTTTGTTTAACATTTTACAACGTTGAGATGCATGGAGCACTGCTGTTGTTCCGATTGCTTTGGTGAAAGATTTTCATGTAAAACACCAAATAGCACACAAATGTTTTCCTCAATTAAAAAGAGAGCTAGCCATCTTTACTTTAGTAAAACATCTGTAAACTAAAAGTGACCATTCTGTCATACGTGAAAACACCATAGCACATAGTGTGAACAGCACACAATGCCCTGATCGCAGGGCAAATGCCCTAACTACTAGGCTACCAGCTGCCGCACTGTATTACTCTTAAGGTTTGAATGAATCTTAAACTTATCTTAAATACTCTAAAGTCACAGAACCACATGCCACATGACTACATACAATCTTTGATCATTTACACATCTGGTATCAAATCTGGTATCAAAGTGAAAATTGTTCTGACCTTCAGGACAGAACACTTGTTAGCCCATGGAAAAACATCATGTCGTCATGAGATTCACATGTGTAAAACTTTGTCCCAAATAAAGCACAAGCCATTTCTGGCAAATGGGCTTTGCTTCTCCAAATAGAGAGGCTGAAGGCATCCGCTTACAGGAACTGCCCTGATCAGGTTACACATGAGGCAAGTCTGTCTGGACCAGCTGCATTAACTGCAATGTGGGAAAAAACAGTCTTTGACTCAGCAGATGATCTGCCATAATTAATGTAGAGATGAGATTAGCTCTCAGTTATTAAAATAGATGGTACATGAGAGAGTAATCTGATAAGACCGTACCACTGAAGTGGGTGTGAACAGTGCTGAACTACAAATATGTCTGAGGGAGCCATTCACTCTCAAGCTAGTAGCATCCTTCTACAAACCAGCTTTGTCACAACAATCCCAGACAAGTATCAAACACAAGGTTTATCCAATAGCACAAATCACCTGCAAAATCAACACAAACATCCTGTCGCAGATTCTGTCACTAAAGTGGTCTAGGCTCAAGCAAACTCACAGCTTCAGTAACTTGGCTTCAGCAACATGGCACTGATATTCAACAATTTAAAATTACAATTATAAATACATAAAACAGCACAATGAACAAACAATGAGCAAGCATAGATGAAAATCTAAACCATCAATACTGCATTAACAAAGCATATTGTGCACTAGATTTTCATGCACTTTGAACTTAAACAAGTTTTTACAGAGATACAATCAGCATGTACTGTATAATAAAAGAAGAATCATATCAAAGGATGATTACCAGAGATCAGCCCATTGAGTTATATCTCTTACTATTACAAAACATCCTGTGACTTTCTTGATGCCCATATGAGGTCATTGTTTGAAAGCTTGGTGAAATCCAAAATAGCCATAAAGATTGTTGTTTTAAATGCCCAGCCATTCAGATTATAATAAAAGGTTTGTTATAAAACGTTGGGGTAAAAACCATGTCACAACAACAGATTAAATTCAAACACAACATCAGAAATGTTGGATTTTCAAAAAAATGACTAGCCAGAATGTCGAACCTCTATTTATTACTTACTTAAATGAGACACTGCATGCAAATGTATGCAAACATGGTATGTTTTTTATTTCTGAAGGAAGGTCACAATCTTATGGACATCCACAAAATGCACTAAAAATCTCCTTTTATTTGAACTTCTGTCAAAAATTCTGTGGTTCTGAAGCATACATACACATCCAGTAAACATGATCTACATCTCTTAAAAGTGTTTTTTGTTTCAAGCCCTACCCTGGCCCCCAAAAGTGTAGTGGAGGAGGGAATTACTTACACCAGAGCTCATAGTAGTAGCTACAGCACTGAGATTCTCCACAGCAGTGGCCTGAGTCACAGATGTAGGTCTGGTTATTCACTCCGACACACAGAAGCTTACTCTGCAAAAGAAAACAAAGTGTGATGTATACTTGGTCCAATGCACTTTGTTAGGCAGTGTGTTCCTAAATAATCTGTGATGTCTTAACTGCACTATCCTGAATAGGCACATCCTGTATTGTCCCTGAAAGATAGAAATGCTCATGAGAAACTTGGGCAGCCCACCTTAATGAGATGATTAAGTAAACATACACTTAATAAGTGGATTTCACTTTTATTGAGAGTACAAAGATAAACAACATCAACAATAACATGGTTTATAGGAATGGATATAGGACAATATAATAAAGGCACAAAAACGGGACGCAGTCAATGTGAAGGTCAGTCAAGTTTCTCATCAAACATGAACAAAAGAGCAACAAGTAAGAAGATCATTTGCAAGTTAAAATACAGTTGACACGAATATGTATTTTTTTTTAATGTTTGGATTACCTTCCGCAAGCCCAGAAGGAAAGCCATTGTGTATTCTTGAAAGAAGAACTTACTGCTATCTCAGCTCAGTGAGAGCAATGTTATACACACAGGACTGGAAGCGAAGGAAGAGATAAGAGGAAAGTCCAAACTATTCTGTACTTGCACATGATACAGTGTGGCAAGAACTGCCCAGTCTGAAGGCTGGTCTCATTTTAAACACACACACACACACACAAGCACAGCCCCCCCGACAACATTTAGGACATAGCTAGCCATGCCAGGGAATGCAAGTAAACAGGATGACACAGGAAAGCTGCCCCTCGCTGACACACACAGACACACACCTCTAATGAAGCTTTGAATTTAGCCCTAATATTATACTAATCATTATTCAGAGATGAGGGATATTATTATTAAGGAATTTCACTATTATGGAAAATCACAAATTAATGCACAGATGAGACAACAAGGTAAATTACTAAACCATGACTATGTCAAATCTATGCTTAAAGGGTTATTGCTGGACAGTATCATCTATACAGTTATGCAATGATATTGATAAACTGGGACATTATTTTTCAGTTATTGTGAGAACAGTGTCACTGACTAATTGTGACATAATTCCTGTACAACTGCACGGTTCCTGTCTCTAGGGGTTTTTATTTTATGCAGTTCAAAATAAATTAATTTAAAAAAACCTCTGCACCAGTGATCACAATGGTCATTACTGAGAGGTCGCAAGTTTGATCCCAATTCCATTTGTGGGCTAAAGTCCAAATGAGAACAGGGTGGGTTAGTTAGTGATCTCCAATGACATTGTGTTCCAAAAGATGCGACAGCTGGCTTCATGTGACTTGGAGGAAGCACATGATAACCTTCAACCTCCCAGCAATGGTGGTATCGTGTGATTGAGGGAATCCTTGCAAGCAAGTGGAATTGGACATGGTTAACTTAGGGAGCAGATTTCAGAAAATGCAAAATAGATAAAGAAATATTATGTTTTCTTTCTCGGAAGGTCATTCCTGACTGGTTAACATTTACCTATGGTGTATTAGAGGATGAAGATTGTTATGATGAAAAAGCTGTCAGAACTTCAAGATATTATTTTAGCACAAAGCAGCAGTAAATCAGTAATTGAGGTTTACACTCCATAATCTACTGTGTCCTCTGAAATGCTTTTATTGTGCTTTAGCAGCATAAAAGTGTGAAAAAAAAACTAAAAAAAGAAAGTTTAAAATCTGTCATGATGTTTTAGGTGTCCCTTCCTTGAAAGAAGTGTAACAGTAAAATGTACCTAACCGAATATCTTGAGGTTTAGAGTCAGGAGCATTAAAGAGAAGAGCAAATTTTAAGGTCATAAGGAGGCAGACACAACACTTGTTAGTTTTACAGCATGAACTGAATGTGATGTGAGGAAATATTAACAAAATTACCAAACACAATGCTAACAAGACTTTAAATAAGCAGAACATTAGCAACGTAGTTTCAAAACACAGCTATCAAACAAACAAATCATCTAAAGTTCAAGAAAGTGACATCTAAATTAGGGCTGAAACGATTATTCGAGTAATTCGAATAATTCGATTACAAAAAATGATCGAGGCAAAATCTTTGCCTCGAG